>CAJQZJ010032991.1:147769-237689 GCA_907164525.1 Lophiomys imhausi | reverse complement strand
TAGTTCCTGTTCTCTTCCCTTGGTTCTCCACTTCCTCTTTTAACTCTGACTGTGTTTTCTTTATTGTTTCTATTTCTATTTTCATGTCTTGTATGGTTTTGTTCGTTTTGTACATTTCCTTCTCCAGCTTGCTTGTTTTTGTATGAAAATCTTTCATGGCTTTTTCCTTTTCCTGTTCAAGCTCTGTCACCTTGGCTTGGAGCTCTTTAATGGTGTTGTTCCTTGTTTTGATTTGTAGAATTGTGGTTTCTTTGAATTCCTTCATAGATTTAAGTTCTTCTTGCAGGGACTCTATCACTTTCCATACTGCAGAATTGTCAATGTTTTCATGTGTTTCTGTTGGTGTGTGGTCATCCGAATTGGATGAGCTAGGGTGGTTCTACTTTGTTGGAGTCATAATTCCTTGATTTCTATTTTTTTTTTTGACCTTTCACCATTGGATGCATTTAGCTGTCTGTTTTCTGTGCTTGGAACCACAGTGGATGATTTGGTGCAGGGGACAAGTTACTTGGCTATCTGTCGTTGCTTACAGGGGGATTTCAAGGTCACTGTGATTTTAATGGCCAGAGGCACTGTGATCTGGTGCAGCCTATTCCCAGGTTGTGAGTAATGGACCAGGATTGTTTCACTGCTCCCAATTCAGACTTCTCTATGTTGCACTCTGAGTTATCAGCCTGTAATGGTTCTGATGATATGGGCCTGTTTGCCCAGGCACAAATTCTGTGGGCTTTGTTTGTCGTCCCGGAGACTGACAGGGTCTGGCTCCACACCTGATATGTCTGGATTTTCCAGGATACAGCTATGGTCCCGATTTCTGGTTTCTCTCTAGTCTTCTCGCCACAGGGCTGGACCCTGTGCCTGATTTCCTTCCTGTCTGCGCCGCCACGGTCCCGTGGGTACCCCAAGCCCCGGATCCTCCGGCTGCCTGAGTGCACCTCTCGTCCCAGCAGCTCCGCCGTGGGTGCACGGACCCCTGGCCCTACCCACACCTGTCTCTCTCCCCAGATGACCTGCTGTGGACTGGCGGGGATTTGGCCCTGCCTGCCGTGCTCTCTCCCCAGCTGCGCTATAGTGAATCTGGGAGATTTGGCCCCTCCCGCCTGCTTTTGTGTTCCCAGTTTCCGCGCTCTCTTGGAACCTCCCGCCCTCCGCTTCACGAGCGGCTGCGGACCACCCGCTGAGCCCCCTGTTTGTTCCTTGCTAAGGCTTCCACTATCTCGCAACCTTTTCTAAGTGGGTATAAGTTCAACCTGATATGTGGGGAGCCCAATAGGAGAGCGATCTATGGCCAAGTGGACCCTGATTCTGCCTGCTGTAAGTTGGGAACGATCTTACCAGGCGCCTCACCAAGTGGGAGTTCCCGAATCCCGGGTTTAGTGGCCTCCGTGTCTGTGAGAGATGGGGAGAGCCTTGCCCTGGGACTTTTAACAGTCCCTTGGGAGCTGTGAGCGTTCCCGGGGGGGTCTAGCCCCTCCGGTTTTTGCACAGTGCCCAGTAACTCTGTGTCTTTTATGGCTCTTTTTTCCCCGTGTTCAGAATGCGTCAGTGTAGGTCGCTGCCATCTTCGCTCCCAGAGGTTCTTTTTTCTAACCCATGGCGTGTGTTCTCTTTCCTGCTCTTGGCTTCTTCTCTCTTCTTCTGCTGGAAGCTTCTTCTTCTACCAGAGGCTTCTTCTACCCATAAAACTCTCAGCTTCAGAAGTCCGAGCACCTTAGTACCGCCTACCTCTGTCTTTGCCCAATATCAGGCATCAGCATTTATTTCACTAATTAGAGACAAGCATGGTAACACAGCATTACTTCATGTACAGCAAGCAACTTTCTGAGAGCAGATTAATTAACATTTAGAATGCATAACATCACTCCATCAGTAGCCTCTATACTTGTATGCATAAATCACCTACATCTGATTTGGAATAAGAGAATGTGATTCATCCCCCAAAAGAATCTCTTGATATCAGGGAAGCAATCTAGGATATAGGAATCTGATGTAAACATTCTTTATCATCTTATAAATTGAATATGGTTATTACACAATATTATTTATATACCACTTTTTATTTTCTCCTGCCAATCTAGGGTAGAAGGGGTGGAAGAAGAGAGGTAAGTGATATACTGTCATGGTTGGAAGAAGCAAACTGAACCATCATCTCACTTCAGTTTATGGGAAAGGAAGCTGGTGTCTGGAGCATTTAAATGCTTTACCTCAGTCTACACGTAGAGATGGTTGCGCATCCAACTCTAAACATCAGGTGGTCCAACTCTCAGCCAAGAGGCATTTCCAAGCACAAAGTAATCAACACATTGAGATTAGGGAAAGATAATCTGTGTGTCACAGGAAACATTTTTGGAAGTTATGTCTGCTAATTTACCTTGCTGTACACCGGGATATTTAGTCTTTATAGTCACTACTTGCGGCCCTTGTATATCACATACAGACAATATGCTTTTCTGGTAAAATGAGTATACATTTTCAACACATAAGGAAGTCAGGAAGCATGTCATAAACTCTGACCTGGGTATGTACTATCTTACTAAAAGAAGGATTATGTTTTACCTTCATGGGTGATGCCTAGAAGCAGGGTGCCTCATCAGAGTCCTTTGCAACTCCAGAAACCTGAAGTTTTCAGTACTGAGAACTTCTGGGAAGTTCTCCATTCTCTGCCCTTTTCCGTGTTTCACCATGAAACATTGCAGATGGAGTATCTGAATCTCAACATCCCATATCTAAGAAAAACAAATACTTACTGGTAATTTCCAATGTAGTTAAAGCAATTTACTGAAATTAGATCATCAGAGCAACAAACTGATCCCATTAGTGATCAGAGTCTCTGGAAAATGTAAATCATGAAGTGTAGACTTCCACGTTTGCTCCTATTTCTCTGACCCAGCTGACAGTCAGGCTGCCCAAGCTAGCCTAATTGGTAGCCATTTGCTCACTCATTAAACATACATATACAGATCATAAACTGTGGCACTATGGCATGAAGTGCAAAGAACAAATAATGGATCTCATAATATAATTTATGACTTAGATCATAGCTTAGACTGTTTTGTGAAAAACCACAGTGAATGTTCAAAGAATGACTGGGCAGAGGATGAGGAGGGTCCTAATAGAACGACAGATAGGCAGGTCTCTGATGAATGGTGATTTGAAGAGAGTCCAGAGTCAGAGAATGTAATAGTAAGTACATCAAACTATCTATAGAGAAAAGGGCCAGCGTATAAGTCTTGTATGATGGCAAGCCTGCAACATTATGGAGCAAGAAGTAGGTGGAGTGAAGGGTTGGGGGAGCAGGAATGAAGTGGGGAGCTGGAGTGGAGTGGGGAGCAGGCAGCATGATATCGAATTAGACTGGGCTTCACACAAGGGGTGAGATCACGTAGGGAAAACTATAGTTTGTGCTAAGGAAGTTGAAGAACTTGCCAGAACCTTCTCCGAAACCTATGCCATCTATATATATAACTTTGAAGCAATTGCTTGTTTACTATTTGGGTTTGTTTGTTTTATTTTAGCTAGTTTGATTTATTTATTTTGTTAATTTGATTCTTGAGGCAAGGTCTCATGTAGCTCAGGCTGGCCTCAAACTCCTTATGTAGCTGAGGCTAGCCTTGGATCAATCCTCCTCCCTCCACTTCCCAATTGCTGGGGTTACAGCTGGGTACTGTTATGCCCAATAGAGATTAGCATTTGTGAAAAGATTTGTGGAATCCAAGTAGGAGTCTAAGTATTTGATTTTACAAATCCCAGGATGGAAGACATCCACTGTGAGGAAAGTAGACTGGCATGCATTGAAGTGTGCATCTTTCCAATGCACGCATTGAAGACAGATTTTAGTGTCTCACAATGTGGCTTTATAGGAGATGGGGTCTTCAGAGAAAAACAGCTAGAATGACAGCAAGGGAAGCCTCAATCCAGTGCATGGGATTTTCTCACAGGGAGGAGATTAAGACCCAGTCTGGAACACAAGAAAGACCTGGTGAAGGCAGGAGGGAAAAAACCCTACAAGCCAAGGAGAAGAGGCTTCAGAAGAAACCTGTGCTGCCAGCGCTTCATCTTGAATTTGTAGCTTTCAGAATCATGGACTATGTGGGGTGGGGATAGGGGTGGGGTTTCTCTTGTCTAAGCACCTCCTCCATCTTTAGTGCTTTGCTCTGACAGTCAGGGCAGAATCTACATGGGTATTTAGAATCTTCCAGTGTCTGTCGTATGCAGCATTAACATTGTTGTGACCACACTAGCGGTGTGGTTCCTACATCTTGTTGTCCCCGCCCTTATGCGGTTCCCTCCCACACTGAAATGTATTCCTCTCTGTAGTTGATTGAAAATGAAGTGACTGCCAAGGCTGAATCACCTAAGACACTGTGGTGTGGCCTTGTTTTCTCATGGCTCACTGCCTCTGAGGAAAGCCATCTGCTCCACTGTAAGGACATTGTAGCCTAATATAGAGGTTCAAATGTTATAAAGAACTCAGACCTTGCCCGCTGGTCGTATTAGTGAGTAGCCTCTAAAGGCCCTAGCTCCACAGGATCCTGGCTGCAGCCTCAGTACACATCTTGAATGAGATCCCTCCAAGCCACGCTGCACAACGTTCCTGACCTATAGGAATTGTTCAATCATAAGTATATATTGTTCTTAGCGATATTGAGTTGTTGTGGTTGTAGGCTTTTGATGGAGACATCTATTGAGGGAGTCTGTCAGGCTGAATCATCTGGGTCACTCGTCTTCTTTTGGTGTCTGATTCTGATTTCTGCTGAGGTTTCCGTTGTCCAGTTGTCCCTGGGTTCCTTGAATGGATGCTTTGATTCTCCTGGAAAGATAAGAACAGAGCCCTGCCCTAATCCTCACTCAGGGACAATCACCCTCTTTTTTTTGGGGGGGGGTAATATTTCTCCTGAAGCAAATTTGGTTTTTGACAATATATAAAGTGTTATCTTTCAATCTGGTTTAAAGAAGAAATTATTTTGTTATTTTGGAGCTAAACCAGCTTTAGTGTATATATTTTGAGGTCTCGAAGGACAATTTGTTTGTGTTGTGTGGGCCTTTTGTAAGTAGCTTATAAACTTAGGTCCTTCCAAATCCTATGTGTGTGTCTCTGCATTCTAAATATTGGGATCCAAGACCTGTGGTTCCCATCTAAGGGGATTAAAGATGTGTTCCACCACTCCTGGATCAAAGTTTTTCTTTATTTAGAGTTTGTTTTGTATCAGGCTGACCTTGAGCTCTGAGAATCTGCCTGTTTCTGTCTCTAGTGTGTTGGGGTTAAGAGTGTACTCTTCTTGAATGATGGGATTAAGGGTGTGTACCCTCACCACCCTTTTCCGTGTAACTCTAGAATTTATAAGTCCACTAACACTTTGGTGCTCCTCCCGTCTCTGCTGAAGTTAAAAGCATGGGTTAACACCACATTTCTCCTGTATTTTACCTTAGCTCTACGTTTTTTCGACACTTGGAGGTTCATAAAACCAGGTTGAACGGCTGTGTCCTTTAATTTATTTACAGTGTATTAACGTTGTTATCTGCTTTTTTTTTAATTAGTAAATTTATTTGTTTGTTGCTACAGGTTACATCCTTGACATATTGTCCTCTTTTCCTGCTTCCCAGGCCCACTCTCCCATGCTCTACTCCCTGACCCTTCCATCTTGATCCTTGTATAAACATTTTTAACCATTTTTCCATTTTGGTTTGGGCCCCAAACAGGTTTACTACGACCCAAATCAGCAGGAAGTCATTTTAAGAGAGCGACGTCCCATACCCAGAGGGTGGGGAGGTTGTTTCTCCGCCCCCCCCTTTTCGGTTATTTGAAGGACATCTGAAAACACTATTATTTAGGGGAAGAGATTACAAGTTGTTAAATGGTCCTGTTTAATGGGTTTTGGAGGTTAGACCCAGGGTATTCCTTCTTTCCCTTTTCTGTATCCTTCTTTATCTCCTATGTAGGAATGCACGGACAAGAGAAAAATCGAGACACAGCACAGGAAGGATCAAGAAGAAAGGTTACATTATTGAATATGCCCTTATACCCTTGTATATTGATACAAAATTAATAGTATATTTGGCTAAAGTGGTATTGACCATTGTTTATTGTGCAAAAATAAGATTGTATTGGTCTACGTCAGTATTGATACTTGTATATTGATACAAAACTAAGATTATAGTTGGCCACAATGGTATTGACCCTTGTATATGGACGCAATATTAAGATTGTATTGGGCCGCATAGGCATTGATCTTTGTATATTGATACAAAATTAAGAGTATATTTAGCCACATTTGAATAGATCTTTGTATATTGATGCAAAATTTAAGGTAACGCTTCCTAATGGTATCGTACTTAGAGATACTTAAAAATGAAATGTGAAGTTCTGGCCTCTTGATACCAACCATCTTAAACTGTTTAAGATAGTTAAGAAAAACAAACTCCTAGTCATGCATGCATGTCACCTTGTTAGCTACTAAGACAGTCTATCACAGATATTCTCTAAGCTACTCAGTAATCAAGTTGTTAAGAGACAAGCAACATTTGCTTATCTAAATACAAGAGATAGATAGGGCATCTTCAAAAACCCCAAGAGATCTGCAGAATATGGCATTCAAAGATGTGGTCTTAAATTAAGATTTTTTTTTTGATATCATGACATATCAGCTCCTGACAGCACCCCCTATTCTACTCCAAGTAGAAGAAAAGCATCGAAGAATCTCCAATGTGAGATGGTTGAATTAGTGGCAAGCCTATCTCTTGACATGTAAAAACTCCTTGCTTCAACTGCAGACAGACTGCTGTCCAAAAAGGACAAAACTTGGTAGCAGGGAAGTCGACAGCCTAGCTCTGCCAAGACAGGGTAGGTTAGTCCTTCACAATCCCTGCTCTACAATAAATGTCTGTCAGAGAAACAGGACCAAAAGGCTGAAGACTGATGCTGGAATGTATGGAGAGAAAATGGGAACTGTCCAGGTAGTCACTGGTTTGTCATTTCTTAGTATTGGAAGCTGCAGGCCCTGCACTTCCTATACAATTAGATATATTTATCCTTCTCAGCTCTCTGAGGTGGTTGAAGAATAGACAGCTTGAGTCTCATAGCTAAATTTTGAGTTGTTTAGGAATCAAGAGGGCGTTCTAGATCTAAGAAGATGGTTATAATAGTGATGCAAGTTAGTATGAAAACTAAGTCAGTTATAGAACTTTAAACTCATGGAGATGGTTAGAAGGTAGAAGGTTAAAGTCAGGGGCCAAATATGTATGAACTGGACATTGGGAAGGTACACCGGGCCATTTAACTCTCATAAATGTGGCATATTTAATTCTGCTGTTTTGTATAGAATTTACTGTTATAAGAGAAAGAACCATTTGTTGGAATGAAAAGAGAAGCTGTTGGGGGGGGAAGAGGGTGGAAGGGTGGGACAAGAAGGGGGAATAGGGAAGGGTTTGTGACTGAGATGTAACTTGAAAAAAAAATAAAGTACTTATTAAAAAAAAAGTATATATTGTTGCCATAAACCACTCGGCCTAGGGGCAGTTCGTTCTGGGGCAACGGATTAGTAATATAAAAATTAAAGAGAAAAGGATGGTGGCAGTGTAGCTACCTTCCTTCTGGTGAATCTGAAAGTGGGTCAGCGGGATTTCATTCAGCCTGAATTAAAGGGGAAGATTGGAGCTCCAATGCAGAGAAATCTGGAACCTGGGTGATGTTTTAAAGGCCCAGCTGAATGAATGTCTGTCTAGAGGGTCTTTGAAAATTTGGCTTTTTCCAAACTCTGAAGGAATTTCTGATGGTAATAACAACACCTACAATTCATTTAACTATAATTTAAAGCACATTTTTACATCAACTTCTGTGTTCGATTTAATTTGGAAGATGGCATTTCTCTATAGTTTCCTAGAATTTTATAACGTTCTAAAATGATCAAAGCTCTTCCCCGTGTAGAAGAATGTATGCAATGATGGCTTTTGTTTTTGATGTAGATGATGCCTTTGAAAATTAAAACCTAAGTCCTTCCTGTCCTAGTCTGCCTTTTAATTTTGCATAAGCTACCTATAGCAAGAATTGAACAGCTGACAGTCTCTACATATAATTAAAACTTCTGTTTACAAGGAGGTGAATGTTTGACGCTGAAACTTTAATTGTCAAACTGTACCTAAAAACAAAGCGTATGCTTTTGGCTGTAGGTGAGTTCACAAAATGGACAATGAAGGTCAGTCTTTGGCATAATGTGACCATTCTCTTGAATCTCAGTGAAAACCTAGGAGAGATGGAGAAAGCTGATCAATGGACAATAAATTACAGTTCAGGTAAGAGGCCTTGGTGTTCCATTGTACAGGGGGTGACTATAGGTGGGAATACTATGCTAGACATTTCAAGAACCTGAATGAAGGGGTTTTATAAGTTTTACCATAAAATTATAAATGTTTAAGGCAAAAGGTTTAACCTGATTTAGACACTGTGACATATATGCACACATCAAAATAATACACAGCACACCACCTGTATATATACCTTCATGTTTTATGTGTCAGTTGAAAATAGATTCTTTTAAAGGACATAAGATTTGTTTTATTTGAAAAAAGGTATTATCTCTTATCTCATCCTACGCTATTTAGGTAAGGACAATGTGCATTATTGGCCAGTGAAGCAGGAGTGTAAAATGAAGAGCCTAGCTACATGTGACATTTTGTATTTATTTATAGACTCCGGAGCTTGGAGTAGTTCACTTTTGGATAAGGAGGTGGGGAGTACAGACAGCCAATATGAGCCTGCTCATGGAAGGAAAAGCATGAATGTGGTGACCCAGCTGATAAGTGTGATAAGGGGCCACAGTTAGCTCATCACAGCACAGGCAGGGGAAGGAGATATACAAAGTTATATGTAGAACAGGAAGAAAGAAGGAAGAGGTTAGAAGATGGGTAGCTTCACACTGGATCAGACTTAAAGTTCCTTATACATCGAGTGGATGGGGTAGGGAAAACAAACATATGATCTTGCAGTGAATGGGTTAGGGAAAGATAATCCTGTTAGTTTCAGTTTGACTTCAGGCTCAACCGTGTACTACTTAGTAAGGTGACCTTGGCAGGTCATTAAAACAGTCCACATGCTATCACTAAACATGGTACTGGTACTTTTCTGTTGCTAGGCTGGAACTCAGATCTCTCCAGACTCCATATCCTCTACCTGGGATGTTTGTATCAGTGTCTGTTTGAACTCTACTGTCTGACCTTGCAGGCATCTTTGACATGTCCAAGAGAACTTTGTGCCTTGGGAGTCCTTTGATATATGAAAAGAAGTATTGTGAATACAAAATGTAAACAACCTGATTTTTAAGTCTGTTTGGTAAATCTATAAGTAGTTAAATATTTGTCACTATAATACATGCGTATTAATTTACTATTATTACTGTAATAAATGATTACCAACTCAGAAGCACAATAGAGCACCAAGTGTTGTTCTACAGTCCTGGGTCAAATCTCCTAAAATGGATCAAGAGAATCATATTCATATGATTACTGTAGGGAACAATCTGTACTGTCATTTTCCAGAATAAAGAGGCCACCTGTATTCCTTGGTTCCCCACCAAGAATATAGCATCTCACTGTTTTTTTTTCTGTATCTTTTACCCTCTGCTTCTGTTATTAAATTTCCTTTTCTGACCCCCAACCCTCCTTATTTCCTCTCAGAAGGACTCTCGGAATTACACTAGGTCACCCAGATAATCCCAGATAATCTCCTGTCTCAAGAGCCTTAACTGAATCACATCTACAAAGTATATTTTTCTGTGTGTGGGATAACATACAAGCTCTGGTCACAGAGTGTGGGCACCTTGAGGGTGGGGAGCTGTCATTTAACTTTTTATAATGTGTGTGTGAATACATATAATATGAAAACCCCTTCTCTCTATCACTGCTGGGGATTTTAGCTGGCCCATACCAGTAAAGCTGTGGCTCTGAAACCTAGTAAAATTTGAGAATGCTATTTTCTTTCTCCTTGTCCCAAATTCTTCTTCCCTGTTATGTGAGCAATTTGAAGTTTGCCTTTAATATGTGGGGAAGAGACAGCCCACAATCTATGGCGGGAACATGTGCTTTGAGACCTGGGGCTTAGGAAGCACTGAACAGAGATCTTGGAAGCCTGACTGAAGCCTGAGGTGGTCTTCAGTTCATATCCAAATTAAAACTACACTGCCTTAGAATGTGTGCAGATGAGAGTCCTAATGATGTTAAATCCATGACAGCCTGGGCCAAGTCCAAGTTCCAACAGAAATGGTTCTGACACAGTAACTCAAAAGAATTTCCTTATTTGCTTATTAAAGTTGTCTGTCTCTGTTATCAGAATGAGTGTGTGTGTGTGTGTGTGTGTGTGTGTGTGTGTGTGTGTGTATAACTTGTGGTCAGAAGTACCCTGAGCTCCTATCTCTGCTTCCCTTCACCCAAAACAAACTTCTAAGATCAAGATGGGTCACATGTTCAGTTGACAGATGACACATGATGTTTGTTGCTGGGACTTGATCCCTTTAACATCCATATTCTGGTCTTTAATAAATTCAAGCAGCCTATAGAGATTGAAATATTTTCAGCCACCAAAAAAGAAGTTTATTATTATCTCTTTAATGAATTATTCATTCAGTCATTCATTATCTTTTTATTGACAGCATATTGCTAAATTTCAGCTTCTAGTAGCATATCTTCTGCATGTTGTACAGGCTGCGCTCCCTGGTGGGAACCTTGATCAGATGAGATGCACTAAACGCAATTCTAGCCTTTCGAGAACTATTGGTCTTCTAAAGTGTATGTTACAAATAGAATGATTACTAAATACAGGTGGTGGAGAGACCAACATTTAACTTTATCAAACTTTAAGCAAGTTGGTATACAAACTCTGTTATAGCTCTGGGCAGTGTCATCTTCCAGACTACCATTTCCCTTCATCTATCTTCCTTGGAGATAATCTATTCCTCTTGCTTTGGTTTTTATTCCTTGATTTGTCTCACGAAGAATCTAAGCTTACTTATCCCCTCATGAGGTCCCCAGAAGTTATCTGCCTGTATTCAGACCATTGATATAGCCAAGGCCTAGTGCCTTCGCTGCTTCTCCCCTTGTCCTGTCACGTATAAGCTCCATGCTACCTACCAGCTGCAGATACATGTAGAAATTGAACATCATGGCTTACGTGGGTTCAGACTCACAAAGGCAAAACACATACCCAACTCCCATGACCTGAAATGAAAATGAGAACCTAAAGATGATGGTTTTCATATGATTTTTAATGTTTATTTATTACATCAATTTTACATCTCCATCATAGTCCCCTCCCTGCACCCATCCCAGACCCACCATCACACCCTCCCACCCTCTCCCCCTTCTCCCACCTATTTTTCATGTGTTTACGTATATTGGATTAAATAAAATATTAAAACTAATCTAGAATGAAAATTGTGTATATACTCTTTTGCTCTCTACTACTGTAAAAAGGCACCGTGACTAATAGCAACATGAACAGGAGTGGGCTTATTTGTCTTCCTCATCTAGATCTTAGTCTGTCACTGAGGGAAACCAAAGCAGGAACTCAAGCAGGAACCTGGAGGCAGAGACTGAAGCAGAATCCATGGAGCTGGTACTTACTGGGTTTCTCTCCACACCTTGTTCAGCTGCTTTCTTATACCACCTAGGACCACCTTCCCCATGGTAGCATCACCAAGAATGGGCTGTCCCTCAACATCAATCATTTATCAAGAAAATATGCCATAGATTACAATACAATGGAAGCATTTTCTCAGTTGAGATTCCCTCTTCCCAGATAACCCTAGGTTTTCTCAATTTGGTGAACTAACCAGCACAATATATATATTGTTTGTGAATAGCAGGGGGCTCAGGATGAACATGTGGCAGGAGACGGGAAGAGAAGAGTGAATGTGATAAAAATACAGGACATAAGAATGTGCAAAGATCATAATTAAACTTATAGTTCCTATAACATATAATCTTGATAAATAAGAAAATAGAATTGTGATTTTTAAAACATTGCTAGCAGGACATTTCTAATTGAATATATTTATATAACATATATTTTATATAGCATTAAAATTTAAAACCACATATAGGTAACAAATAGGATATTCCTGATACTCTTTGTGTGTTACCTATTAGTGGGACAATTTGCCCTAGGGGTGCTGCCATGTAGGCCCCCAGTGAAAAAGGAAGCTCTTAGCACTCATATGACCAGTGAACTGAGAGAGGCTGATATGTAGGGACACTCTACACTGGAGGAGTGGGATGGGGGGGGGTAGAGGCAGGAGAGGATGGAAGGGTGGAACCAGGAGGGATGGAAAGAGGGCACTGTGATAGAGATGTAACTTGAAGTAACAAAAACATTTAAAAAATTAAAACAACATTAAATCATTATTCTGCATAGCACTGCTGCAAGGCATCAACTTTTCCAGTAAATGTGTAGATAATAAAATCATTTTGGCTTGTGTCATAGATGAGATTTAGTGGAAGAATGTGGCTCTATTTGAGAGCAGCCTGATACATGGGATATGAAGATTCGGGCCAAGGTCATAGTTTATAGACCCTGGATCTGGAACTTACAGCAGTCGTGGAAAGCACCTCAGAGATACAACTTTAGCTTATTTTCTGACCTCTATCTGTCTCTACTGGAGTCATTGTTACTCATAAACACCTGCATACATCTACTGGGAACCCCAAGAAATCTTTTTCTCTATTTTAAAAATTAAATTACATTAATTTGAATTAATATGAAAACAATTGTTTTGATTATAATTTCACATATATGTTCATATACAAAAATTATATCTTGTCCATTTTTGCACCTTTCAGTATACTCTGCTGTCCCATATCCCCTTCACAAGTCCCCTTCATTCTCCCAGCCCCGTTCTGCTTTCATGGCCCTCACGTATATGTATATGCGTATGCATGTGCGTACGTATATAAATATTTAACTCTAAACATGCATGTGGGAGAAAACACTTGATATTTTGTCTTTTTACCCCCATCATCCTATTTTTAATGTCCCCTCTTCCCTTCTGTCCCCTTCAGTCGTGGATGTTTTTCACTGGCTTGTTTTATACCTTAGAACTGTCTTGGAATACTGGCTTACACAAAAGATCACCCCCGAAGAAAATAAGGAAAATGATGAATGAATTCTTCTGCCTGATACAATGTTAAAACGAAGAAATACTTTATGAAGAAGCCAGGGGAATTCTGGGGCTTTGTGTGTTAATTCAGAAAATGAATCATAAACAAAACAAAGCCAGGTTTTGACAGAGATCTAAAGGGTATGGATAGGGGAAGGGCAAGGAGGTAAGTTTGCTACCATTTCCTGAAGAGCGTTTTTTAATGGAAGGGTGGCACCTGCTTTTATGTGTGAACCTTGTCTCAGGGATGCATATTTCTTACATAGTCTTCAAAATGGCCAAAGTGTTACTAAATGTATTCTGCAATGAGATAATGAATTAGAAATGTTCGGTCAAGTTGACAGTAGAAGCCTTGTACATGATGGGCAGGAGAGGATATATATTTAAACATTATAGTAAAGTTAATCATAGACAGACGTAGCTTTGGGCACATATAGAGCTTTGTAGCCAATAGCAGTCACTTCTGATTTCTAGTTTCAGGGTCAATCAAAGGATATAGCCTTTGATTTGCTCTCTGAGCCCAAGGTTATCCAAAACTTTGTGGCTTTTCTGTAATCTCTGTGAGGCGATCTGATCTTGCCAAGGGCTCCAGACCCTACTGGTATCCAACCTGAAGACTTAATGCTAAATCGGTGTGTAAGATTGTTTCCGTAACTCTTGAAAGACGTTTGAGTACTTTTGTCAAAATATGTTTAGGAAAATTATGTGTATAAGACGGCACAGTATATTCTTCTCCCAAATTAGCAGCAAATGCAAACAGTTTTTTTTTTTTCTGAATTCGGGACAATGTTATTGGTTTCTGGCACAGCATCTGCATTTATTCCTGTCAGTGATATAAATATTTCACAACTGATGAGGCTGAGTAATTCTACGCTATGATGGTAAATCTTCCCTGTTGACTTTGTTGTTTTATTTTTAAGACAGGGTCTCATCATGTAGCTCAAGCTGGTGATTTATTCGCCATGTAGCCAAAGTGGACCTCAAATTGAAATTCTTTTGTTTCAGCTTCCCCTGTTTTGGAACTACAGGCTAGCACCAAATAATGTGCCTAGCTCCCATTGTCAATTGACCAAATCTAGAATCACGAAGACAGTGGGTGAGGGATCTCATTAGATATGTCTCTGAACAATTAAATGAGTGAATATACTCCAACATGAATATGAATAGAACCACTTGACAGGCTGTGCTCCAGAACAGAAAAAAAAGGTGGGGCCTACAAAAAGCAACAGTTGTCCCTTCCTTTACATCTTGGCATCATGCTGTGAGTGGCTTTGCTCCTCTGTGCACCCCATGCTCTGAAGCCATGAGCCACATAATGCTTGCCTCCCTTAAGCTTCTGTCAAGTGTTCTGTCCCAGCAATGAGAAAACACACATGCATCACTTAAAGAATTTAAGATTCATGCTTAAATAGCACGAAGGTCACTGATACTTCCAGTAACCCGCCCATGAGGAACATAAGCAATATCCATGCCATCGTAGAAATTAGTCAGCACACTGACACTTGCTATCAGGTTACATGAATGCCATGACATTTTTGGAAGATTTTTAAACATAGCAAAAGAGTCGGGAGAGATCAAAGCTTCTATCTCGTCTGTAGCATTCCTAAAATGTTGGCTTTTTAAAGCAGATCCACTTCAGAGGAACAGAAATGCAGTTGTTTTTTTTTTGTTTGTTTGTTTTTCCCAGTGGAAGCTTTGACTAAAATGACAATATAATCATTAAGCCACCAGTCACTATATTTTATTTCCTTTCAGACTTAGAAAAATTACTACTCACTGTGTGAAATATGTTGTTGTTTGGCAAGCAACTAAGTTGGCCGCATTTTCGTGCCCTTACTGAGTTTTGAATCAATTATGTAGCATTCATTGGAATTTGAGCCTACCTTTGCTAGTATGATAGAATCTTAGCTGCATTCATCTTTGTATCCCTAACTTTAAGCATGGCCTCTTGTGTAGAGCAGGCAGGTACAGACACAATAAATGTGTCAAGTGGATGAGTGATGGATGGTGGGAAGTTACAATCGCCTCTCTGTAATGCTTCTTGGTAGATTTTTCATATGATAAATAGCTCTAGAGCATAGCTTCATGGGTACTAACCAGCTTGGGAGCTCGGGTCTAAGGTCAAACCCTGGCATTAGTGCTTGCTAGCCGTGTGGCCTTAGCGTAGTTGTCTAAGCATGCTGTACCTTCACTTACTACAGACATTGCGAATTGTTCCAAAATGTGCCATTCTATGCATTATGTTGATTATATTATTATGACGAAGTGAATGAATATGTGTCTAGCCACCAAACACAATGTGTTATATGATAATGTGTTTTTACTATCATGGAGCATTGATATATTGGGCAAGAAGAGGATTTAATTGAAAGAATTAGATTTCAGTCCAAACTGAAGCACATTGATGAAAATTTAGATGTCAGAAGAACTTCCTATTTACCTTTAGCCAAGTATTTCACCAAATGATGTGAGTCAACCAGTTTTGTTATGCATATTTTACAAACATGATCCTTTGCTAACCCAAGGACACAAATTCTGGTTTCATAAGGAGTTGGGGAAGCACCTATGGTGACTCACATTCTTAGTCTTTTTATTTGTCAGAGATCAGTCACCATCCTTTGGTTCATTGATTCTCACGTCTGACACAAACAGAGATCTAATTCTGCCTCCTATGCTATCCTGAAATTCACTATGTAACCCAGGAAGGCCTCGAAGTACCACTCGCTAAGATGGCCTGAGTGAGCTACACTTTCATGTCTGCAGAAATGTGACAAGATCACTGTTGTGTAGTCTGTCTTTGCTAAACAGGAACATAATCTTTGGGACATGGTCTGGAATCCACAGGATAGAGAGTGCTCAAAGCAGAGCCACCTAGATATGCTTGGACAAAGCTGATTTTTGAGGTCTCTACTGTAATGTTTCCATTCTGTATGTTCTTTCTTATAGCATGATGCCAGTAAGCAGGTTTTTAATTTAATGTGATAAGACAAACATGAATTGAACACGTAGTGTGTGCCCAGTGCTGCTGGGGGAGGGGTGGAAGTGACATAGAAATCCTTCCATTTCATAAAGGCGTTTACATAGAAGACGCTCTAACTGCAAAATGTAATATAGTGTATAGTTCAAAGCAACTGAGTCCTTTGTTTAGTTCTTCACCTTCTAGTGAACCTTAAGGGTAGATTAGCTATCTGCCTCTCCTAGTATGTTTGTTTAAAACCTATGTGAACATATTCCATGAACACTGAGGCCCAGAGTAAAATGAATAGCATCCTACCAAAGAAAATAGCTATATTTTATATAGTTATGTTATTATTCATATATTTATTTTCCTATGCAAATTCAAGTTCAGTCGTTATATTGATCCTTTAAGCAAGTGAAATGTGAATGGGATCTATGATTTTGGATACTTTTCCCCTCACAAACAAGTCAGAAAATAAGAGTGAAAAATAGGCATAGCAATTGTTGGATCCATTTTATCTGCTTGGCGGGAATCTGGGAGATTAATTCATTCTAATATATGCACAAATTAAGAGAGAATGATTAGTATTCCTATTAGTGAGAAACCTATTTACAATTTAATTGTTTGAACTAATCCTCTTGCTTTTAATAAGCGCTCATCTGTTTATGAACAACAAAGAAATTTTATAGGCCTCCTTAGCTGGGAGGAAAATTCTGTCAATAATTTCAAGTGTGGTTACAGTGAAGGTGTAACATCAAGTACTTCACTTTTGCAGCAGGACCATTTTTCATAAAACTGTGTTGGTTCCAGTCTGTAGACCACTGCTCCATCCTTGGCTGTGGCATGTTTTTCTGTCTCCTACTGTGAACCGACAAGGAACACAGTCCTATGCTTTCCAAGAATCTATGATTGTCCCCTTCTCAGCAATTTCCATTCCCTTCCTCTGTCCTATGTGAAATGCCTGAAAAATGAAAGAAAGATTGTAGAACATCCCTTAAAACAGAGCAAGACTTAGACAATTAAAATTCAGAGCAGTTTTTTTTTTTTTAACTTCAGTTCCTCTCCAAAGCAGGACTGAGTTCTCTGGGGGGGGGGGGCACTCTATTTTATTTCACACATAAGTAAATCTGCCTCCTAGATTTCCCACTTTATTTAGTAGTAGTCTTACTCTGGATTCACAAATATGGCAGAGTTTTGTGTTCGCTGGTAGTGACCCAAACGTGAATTTGGTTGAGAAATTCAAAGCCAGTTGAATTTAGTTTCGTTCACTCCAGGTAAACCTCTTAAGCGACAAGGATAGGGGGCAGGGGTTCATTTAGGAGGGTCTATAATCCCATGAAGATGGAACTTAAACTTTCAATTTTGAATTAGAGAAATTTGCAAAGCAGAGACCCAAGTCTAACCAATCTTGTCGTGTTTCCCCCATGCATCTGTAAGGGTGACACCTGTTGCACATTGACACTTGCCCCTGACACATGACTTTGCTTAAATGTTGGCTTACCTGCAAATGTCTGAGTGAGTGCTCATCCACATCTGGCCCATATGTAAGCCAAAGGCAATG
The DNA here is from genome assembly GCA_907164525.1 of Lophiomys imhausi. Classification (NCBI taxonomy): domain Eukaryota; kingdom Metazoa; phylum Chordata; class Mammalia; order Rodentia; family Muridae; genus Lophiomys; species Lophiomys imhausi. Next base: position 220,027 of record CAJQZJ010032991.1, on the reverse strand, counting down.
TTGAGTTGACATATGTTAAAAGTAAGCTAGAAAAATTTAGGAAGAGTGGCAACATTGTTCAAGGGTATTGATACTGTAACACATTTGTAAATCAGTATTTTTGAGTATGGATTTGTGTTAAATGGCCATAGGTCCTTTTTACCATCCTCATAAGATACCACTTTTGAACTACTTTGTTGGTGTTGTTGTTCATAGAGAGCAGACTGCTGCCTCTACCAACTGCAAATTTTAAGCAGGAAAAGCAACAAAACATAGAATCCCAATGGTAATAGAGGTTTCTGAGCAAAAATAAAAAGAGAATTTACCTGGGAAGGTGTCAAAGAGGAAGGGCAATTTTATTTGACCTTGAAAATGTCGCATTTCCAGCTAAACAACATGGAGATACAGAAGTTTTAGGCACAGGAATCAACAGAACAGAGGAATGGAATCTGAGGGCACATTGATTGAAAGGGCTTGTGGGCCCCTGTGGCTGACAGACTGGCTCATGATATCTCAAGATATTATCTGTAAGGGAGTTTCTATAGTGTGTTGCATTCAATAGTTGGGACTGTATCCACCCAGTAGGACGAAGTCATCAAATATTTCAAAGGGAAGTGACATACGAAATTGAAATATAGTGAAAGGAGCCACCATGGGAAAAAGTCTGGACAGCTTGATGCTTTTGGTGTCTTAGAGTGGTTGAAGGGATGTGGGTTGTTTCTCTGTAGCTCTTAGAATTAGGTTCCCATCAACGTTGGCATGCACGTTTTTGCATGGGCATACATTTCCATTGTTCCAGAGTATAGCTACCCAGGTTGGGAATGTTAGTTTCTGTTAGTTCCATTTTAAACTTTTAATGAATGTCAGGAATATTTTCCTGCTAATGTATATAAGACATCTGAACATTGTGTTCACATTTGAAACAGGAAGCTTTGGTTTGAGTCCATCCCTCCAGCTGATGCTCTTTTTAGAGACATCCCTCTCCTCCCCTCAGTCTCCTAATTCTGCAAATGCTGGCAGCCAGCTTGTCTATGAAAGCCAAACGAAAGGGAGGCATTTTTTTCTGACAAAGAATATGACATAATTATTCATTTCTACAACTTTAAACTTAGGCATTTTGAAACAGTTTTTCAAAAAGCATCTTGTTTCTCAAGTAAAATTGAGATTTTTACTTTTAAATTTAGAGGTGGAAAAGGAAGCATTTTAAGAAAAGATAGAATAGATTGCAGTGTAAGAAGTTCTGGGCCTTTTCAACGTAAAGATATCTGCACCAGACACTGGTATTTTGTTCTGCTTGTGTACTAGGAAAAATAATAGATGGAGTGTTCTAAAACACAAAATGAATGGATGAGAAAACTTAATATTAGAAGTAGTTAAGACCCAAATAGAATCTATATCTGCCATGTTGTAACTTTTTGGTCAAGACTTTAAATTTGTTTTTAAAAGTCTTTTCTTTTCTTTTTAATTTTTATTTATTTACTTATTTTTATTTCTTCAAGTTACATCTCAATCACAATCCCCTCCCTACTCCCCCCTCCGGTCCCACCCTCTTACCCTCTTCCCCCTCACTCCCTATCTTCTACCTTTTTTTTTCAAGTTTAAGATATATCTTTTTCCAACAAATGGCTCTTTCTCTTATAACAATAAATTCAATACAAAACAATAAGAATAATTAGGCCACAATTATGAGAATTATAAGGCTTAGCATACATTCCCAATATCCAACTCATATGTATTTGGCAACCGACCTCAACATTCTTCTATGCAACCATCTCCATGAGATTAAAGATCAATATCCAACTCAGCTTCCATCCTAAGTCTGCCGGAAGCACTCAAATATCTCATGCTTTTTGTTTCTGCCATTTCTCTCCTTAAAATGGAGAAAAAAGCAAATTGGTGACCTCATCCGAAGGCCGTATGTTGTTAGAGTTATATGTCATGGGCATAAATGTGACAAATGGAGAACAATATTAAAATTAAGTTTCTAGTTCAGAGATTGATAAACCAAGGCCTGACTCAAGCCTCAGTCTGTGGATGTTTTTCACTCACCTCACCTCATCACCACTCGGGGGCGTAGGAGTGAAATGTCTCAAAAGACAAAGAATTTGTGACATGTGAAATGATATGAAGTTCAAAAGTCAGTAATGTCCCAGAAAAATGTAATTCAGACATGACTACTTACCTCTATACATCCTGGCCCTGGCTGTGTTTCTGCTCAGTGCCTTAGGGAAACAATCACAGTAATGGTACAACCTGCAGATCTTACAGCTTTTCCTTGAGAGTCTAACAGACAAGGTTTTGCAGGCACCCAGTCTGTGTATTCAGCTGTGACACTCAACCCTGGTTTTACTTACTTGACTCGAAACAAGCATAGTTTTGTTTGGGGATTGGGTTTCTCGGTTTATTTTCATCTTTCCCTTTTGCCCATGTTCTGCACCTCCCAGAATGCATACATGAAAAAAATAAAAGTTAAATGTTAGGATTGGGATACACACATGCATTGTGCTAATGTTAACTGTGATGATGGCTAGCACATCATAATATTTCTGTCACAAGGGAAAGTGCCTAACATAGGCTAATGTGGAAATAGTTCTGCTCTGGTCATTTTCCTCTCATTAATACCTCTGCTGGTCCTCACCACCACTCCACTTGCATTTGTATGCCCTCTTAAGCAGTGGTTCTCAACTTCCCTAACGTTATGACCCTTTAAGTCAGTTCCGCATGTTGTGGCGACCCCCAACCATAAAAGTATTCCATCGCTACTTCATAGCTCTAATTTTGCTCCTCTTATGAATCATAATATAAGTATCTGATATGCAGGCTATCTGATATGTGACCTTGATATTTTAAATTTCACTTTACATCCCAATCGCAGTCTCCCTCGCCGCTTCCGTACCCCTCTCACATAGCTCCTCCCCCATCATTCCCCCTTTTTCTTCTCTCCACTGAGGCCAGGCAAGACAGTCCTGTTAGTGGAATGGGATCCACAGATAGGCAACAGAATCAAGTACAGCCCCAGCTCCAGTTGTTAGAGGACCCTCATGAAGACCAAGCTGCACATCAGCTACATATGTGCAGGGGGCTAGGTCCAGCACATTCATACTCTTTGGTTGGTGGTTCAGTATCTGGGAGCCCCCAAGGACCCAGGTTAGTTGACTCCATTGGTCTTCTTGTGGTGCCCTTGATCCCTCCGGCTCCCTCAATCCTTCCTCCCACTCTTCCACGAGACTCCCGGAATTCCATCTAATCTTTGGCTGTGGGCCTCAGCATCAGTTTCGATCTGCTGCTTGGTGGACCCTCTCAGAGGATCCACCAAGGATCCTCAGAGGACAGTGATGCTAGGTTCCTGTCTGCAAGCATAGCAGAATATCATTAATAGTGTCAAGGATTGGTTATCACCCATGGGATGGGTCTCAATTTGGGTCAGTCATTGGTTGCCCATTTCCTCAGTCTGTGCGCCATCTTTTGTCCCTGCACTTCTTGTAGGTAGGACAAGTTTTGAACTGAAGATTTTTTAGGTAGGTTGGTGTCCTTATACCTCCACTGGAAGTCCTGCCTGGGTATAGGAGGTGGCCAATTCAGACTCCATATCCTCCATGGCTAGGAGTGTGAAAGAAGCTTTTCTCACATGCTGGCCTCAGAACTCTGCACCTCTCAATGGGCTCAGGCTGTTGTGGTATCCCTGTTCTTTTACTCGCTATAGTCATTTATGTGTAAAATGCTCTAAGGGTCCCTGTGGCAAAGATACTGCCTGTTGTTACTTGACTCGGTATTTTCCCATGTAAGTTTTGTGCCACCTACCCAGTACTCATCTATAGAAAATTCAAGGAAACACTGACCCCCACACTGATTCTCAATGTCAGATACATTTAGTCAGCCAGAAAATTAAGTCAGATGCTTGGGACCTTAACCCAAGATAACATATCCCTTTTTAATAAGAGTATACTTGAACACATAGACTCAGAGAGGGAGAAAAATCTATGGTTACTAAAGCAAGGATCAGAGTGATTCCTTATGAGACAAAGGATTCCACAGATTGTCAGCTAAGCAGCAGAAGCTAGGAGAGGTCTTCTCTCTTAAAACCCTCAAGAGGAACCTTTAACAGTAAATTTTTATTTATCACACATTTATTTATAAATACTTAACAATTACCTAACAATTGTCTATAAAATTCCTAAATCCTAAACTCAAACCCTAACTCTGAAACCTAGCACCTAAAGCTTCTTAGTACCTATAATACAAGCATTTAACATTAACTTAAGGTTTCTCAAAAGGATATTTTTCTCTGAGCGTGGATCCTGATGGATGGCTGGTCTTCATACAATTTTACAGTTTTAAAGTTTGTGAATTTTGCTCATCGCCTTCCGTGGTCCTAAGACCAATTAACATATGAAAGTTTCCCAGGTGGCTCACCTATTCAGATGCTTATGGCCTGCAAAGGCCTGAAGTCCCTGAGCTCTGCTTCTAAGTACTCCCCAATCTCAGGGAGAACCTGTCTCCTCTCCAGACTGGAAACAGGTCAATATCAGAGGGTGAAACCTTCCGATGAGGTTGTGATGCATGTTTTTCTGCCTGTTGAGGAAAATGTTGTTGAGTGAGTCAGGAACAGGAGAGACAGCCAACCTTCCATCCACGTGAATCCTGCCTTGAATATCTTCACCTGTGGGCAGAAGCTTTTGTGCACTTTCCGAGTTATATCCCTGGGCTCAGTCTTTTTCAAAAAAGCTTTTTGTAGAGGGGCGTGTATTCACAGGTGGTCCAGAGATGTGGGCAGGTGCCTCAGGGTATGTCATCCCGATGCTTTTCAAAGAGAGCTGTGAAATGACAACAGCCTTCCAAGAGAGCAGGCACCTCAGGGGGCATGTCCTGCCCCTAGCCCTAAGATCAAAGAGGTCCTGGTCCTTGGCAGGTTCCCAAAGATGTATCACTTCGGAAGTAAGTCTTTTATCTTAAAGTCCAGCCTTATTCCAAGTTCCCTATGCTATTATATCTTAACACTAAACCTACCACAGGAACCAACTCTATAGACAGCTCGATCTCAGCCATCTACTTCCTAAACTAGGAGAGGATATATTTGTTGTGGTGTGTGGGAATTTTTTTTCTACACTGGGGATTAAACCCAGGGCATCAGACATGCTAAGTAAAGTCCTATCTCAAGTTCCTATTATTTTTATTATTACCTAGTTGGTGATATTTTGTTATTGCAGCCTGAGAAAATTGATGTGTGGGAATATGTGGGGGCACCCAAACCTTTTCAATTGTTACAGCCTTTTACAGTTGATGGCTCATTAAGAAAAGACTACCTTTCATTAGAAAAGAATACAACATATAGAGAACCAGAAATGAAGAAAAAGTGGCCTCTACCTACTGGAATAAAAGAGGAAAGTCAGAGGCTAGTGAACTTTGTAGGAATCATTTAGAGTCAATGCTTAGGGACAGGAGTTAGTGACACTGAAGTCCTAAGGTCTATAAAAACCATCATTAGCTTGAGTTTACTCATCCCTTGCTCCCTCCCTCCTTCCCTCCCTTCCCCCCCCTTCCCTCCCTACCTCATTCCTTTCCTTTCTTACTTCTTTTCTTGGGGAGGATTTGAAAGCCAGAGGGGACAAGAACTCCAGGAGAACACAGCCCACAGAAACAACTAAGCAGGGCTCAAATGGGCTCACAGAAATTGAAGCAGCAATCACGGAGCTTGTGTGGGTCTGCCTTAGATCCTGTGCATATATGTTATGATTGCTAGCTTGGTTTCTTTTAGGAACTGCTAACACTGGAAATGGGGATGTCTCTGACTCTTTCATCTTCTCTTGGGGCCCTTTTCCTCCTATTGAGTTACCTCACTCAGTCCTGTTTTGAGGGTTTGTTTATACCTAGTCTCACTGTATCATGTTATCTAATATTTGGTAGTTATCACTGGGAAACCTGTTGTTTTTTGAAGGGAAACAGAGGAAGAGTAGATCTGGGAGGAGATGGTAAGTGAGAAGGGATGCTGAGAGGAGTAGAGGAGGGGAAACTATGGTCACGATGTGTTGTATGAGAGAATAATAATAATAATAATAATAATAATAATAATAATAATAAAATGTATCACTGTGCATTCCATTATATGTATTCCTATCCCTGGAACTTACTATGTAGACCAACCTGGCTTTAAACACACAGATATATGCCTGTCTCTGCCTCCCAAATGTTGGGTTTTAAGTTGTGTGCCACCACATGCAACACATTACCATGTTTTTAATACCTGTCTGATTTTTAATCATGAATAGAGAGTTTGGAGTTTCCTCTTAAAACTCACATTCTCAAATCCTAACCCCCAGTGATACTGTGCTTGGAGACAAGGCCTGAGAGGAGGTGGCAAAGGGTAGGTGAGGTCATAGAGTGAAGCTGAAATCTGCCTGGGCTGAAGCTCATATGAGATGCACAGACACCAGTCTCTCTCCACCATGGGAGGATATAGCAAGAGAATGGCATGTGTAAGCTGGGAGCATAGCTGTGACCAGAAACTGAACGGCTAGCAACTTGACCTTGGACTTTCCATTCCCCCAAATAGTACACAATAGACTGTTGTTTTGTTTGTTTGTTTAATCTATTGAGTCTGTTATATTTTTTGTAGCAGACAGCAGAATGGGACAAGGTTCTACTGCTAACTATATAAAGAACAATAATAACCTTTGGGCCAGTTGATTTGATATTCATGTTAGAGGAAGAAATAACTGCCTTTATCCCTGTCTGAGAAAGCTTCTTTCTTTATGTTTTAGCTCACAACAGTTGTGGAATTGTTTTCCTCATCTGGGAGTTAGGACAGGAGACATTTTGCTTTTTGCTTGTGGAAATGCATTCACTTCCTGATGATTCCATAGAAGTCATAAGCTTATTCCTGAAACAGCGAGCAGTTTGATGATTATGCTGCACAATAGAAACATGGCATCCACTGGCTCTTTCTCACTCCAACCTCAGTTTCTAGCTACCACGCATGAATAACTAAAAGGATTGAGACATTGTGATTCTCACTGTGTCTGGATAGCCCAGGACCATTTTGTTCACTCATAGTCTTCACAATCAAGTAGTTTATGTGGTCACTGTGTTATGATGACAACAACTGGAGGCATTTTAGGCTTATTGTCATTTCCAAGATGAGTACTAAAAATCTCAAAATTATAGACAGTTACATTCATATTTCTATATCCCCCAAACATCTCATTTATTGTCTTGGAAAAATGGAATACCAGAAGAGGAAATTACAGTGCATAGTTCAGCAGACATCATAAAATAATATGTAGAGATACTATTTTGGGCAGGTGAATAGCTCCTGTGATATTGCGTACTTGAAATGAAATACTTTAGGAAATTTTCATTTTACTTTCTTTTTCTAAGTGTTGATAACAGTAACACAAACAAGAATTTTATTTCTATTGACTTCCAGGGGCAAAGTAGGTTATTTGCTCTTTCTGGAAATTGTTGTGACAAGTAGTTACTGATATAGGCTGAATTCATTCAAAACAGATTAAACTTATGTAGAGTGTTTTAAACTAGTTTTCCTCCAGTATCTGAAAGGAATGATCCCTTTTATAAAATGATGTAGTATTTGAGTATAATCGGTGTCCATCTTCCTGTTAAATTGTCTCTAAATTGTCACTCAAACCTAATATGGTTTAATTATAATGTAGTTAGTCCAATACAGTCACAGCTCTTATGCCTTTTCAAATATTTTTAATCCAAAATTTGTTGAATTTGGGGATGTAGAAACTAAAGATAGGGAGTCTGTCATGCTGTTCTCTCTGATCTTCCTTTCTTCTATCACCTTTTTATTCCTCCTCTTCTCTTTCTCCCTTCCTCCTTCTTTCTCTCAAGCATCTTACTATATAGCTTAAGCAGGCTTGAACTCTTGATCATTTTTCCTCTGCCTCCTAAATTCTAAGATTACAATCATACACTATCCCCCACTATTTTTTTAACCTGCATTGCTTCCCATCAGCATATTTTTTCTTCTACTAAAAATATTCTCCTATAATTTTTGTACCTGGATTTTCCACAAAGGATTAAAGTTAAGGTATAACATTTCAAAACATTTTTAAAAACATTTTTAGATGCAAGTTGCTGAATGTTTTGCTTCAGTTAAAGTTTGCAGACTGTCACATGTTGAATTCTTGTGACTTTGCCTGTCCTGGAAACATCATTTCACATTGCCTATGGCCATGGCCAGTTCGAATGGAGCAAATGTCAGCTATTGTTTAGGCAGACATAGCAGGTGAAACAATCAGTTTAAATGCCAGCCACATTATGTCTTGTTTTGTGTCAGAATTCCAAATTTCTTCCCCCTCACATTCCAAGGCTACTGATAGAAGAATATAGAATGGATTCTGTTGACTTTAACTCACCAGTGCCCTGTGAGATGAGGCCCCTTTTCCATCAGCCATGAGTAGAACTAAGACACAAGGGCTTGGGAATATGGAAACAAGTCCCACCAGAAATAATGACATAATTTTAAAGAACTTGAAGAAGAACCAAAGTCAAGTTAAGTCGTATTGGGGTACTGAAGAAAATATATCCACTCCTTATTGGTTTATATCAATTTTTAAAGGGTAATGGAGATCTGTTGAAAGTATTCAAATGATCAACTAATTTTGCATAATATTTACAAAATTAAAAATACTATAAAATTATCCTTATTTTGAATAATAGTGGTATAACACAATTTCTGTGATTATGCTATTCATTAATGTTTAGAAAATTTCTAGCACTCTATTGCATAGTACCAACTTTTTTCTGGTAAGGAATTTACCACTTGGTATGCCATGCATTTAAAGACATATTTAGTGCATCTCACATTTTTTTTTACCTCTTATACAAAAGCTTAAAGATAATGACAATTTAATTTAATGGAGGCTTCCTATCAAAGACTCATTAGTCATTAATTTTGGCTTGCATTCTTAGCCATCACCTTGTTATAAATGATAATAACACTTATATAGTCCTAACTTTGTAGTGCTAAGTAAGTTAAATGAGCAGAAACTGGCTGGTGACTCCCGTAAATTTGTGTCACCTTGCAGTAGTGGGTATCCTGTCAGGACAATCATTATTGTAGCTCACAGAGTTCACAACTGGGTATGATTAAAGATGACTATTCTCCTCTGGTAGCATTCAGAGAACTTTCCAGATTTATGGAAGCTAGCCAGTAGAGGTAAATCCTCAAAGTCATACTAGCTTGATTTCTCCATGTTTTATGACTTAAGTTTGGATTGTCTTCAGCAATACAGTCTTATCCTCATGTTCTAAAGGGTAACCAAGAGCAATGACAACAGCCTCTATTGTTTAGGCGTCTATGAGAAACTACTAGGCTAAAACTCAAAAAGAGGAAATCCGTTCCGGGTACTGATGTTTTTATTTTCTAGCTCTGGTAGGATGAGAACACTCAAGGATAAGTCCCACCCCCTAGAGTATGTGACCAACACAAATTGGAACTGTTGACTTTAAAAGGAGGAGGATGGCTGAGTTGAGTGATAGAGAGGAGGGTGGATATGGGAGCAGTTAGGAGGAGACGAATATGGACAAAATACAATGGAAGGAATTCTCAACAAATTAAAGTATAAAGACTCAAATCAAAGGTGCAATCCAATCTGAAACAGAAAAATTAAGGGAAAAAGTTTTAAAATAAAGGTAAAATACACAAGGTATGTTACTTATCCCACTATTCATATATATAGTTGTCAATAGAATGGTACATGCTTTTATATTGTTTTAATCATCTTAGCAAATTCAAATGAAATTTTGTAGACATTCCTTATTTGTTAAATAAAGTTTCAAAGTTCTCTTTCATAATCACAGTCTTCTGGCAGACAGCACTCTGAGGAAGGTCTTGATTTACATTAGCTCTTCAATTGAAGTTAGGACCTTCCTTTCAATTCTCTTTGCTTCATTTCTATGCTCAACTCACCTGCAATAGAAGAGCACATTTCAGAATGCTTCCTGAGCTAACCTCTGGTTCATAACCAAATCCTTTCAGTAACACACAAAGTCTTTAGAAGCATTGGAAGTCATTTTCCTTGTGCTCTTTGCAAACTTGTCTGTTTCTTTTATGTGCTAGCCCTTCTCTTTACCCACCTAATACCCTTCACTTTAAAACTCCATTCTGCATCCAAATTCCAGAGTGTTTTTTTGCAATGAAAACCAAAGCTTTTTGTATTTGTTTTCTTCCCTGGGGGTGACTCGTTCACACTTTGATTTGTACTGATAGCTACAAGTACAGCAATTTATGTCATTTCTCATGAAAACTATCAGTAGACAGTTCAATTTGTTCATTCTGATGACAACCTTAGGTGAGAGACATTTACTAATTCGTGTGAATGAGTCACCTTTACCACTGTACAAGACATGACTTAGGGAAGATGAAGTAATTACTTTTGAGCTGATATACTGTATAGTTCGACATGTATCAGCATAGATATCATAATCTAACCACGATTAGTTTAACACTTATTTCATCCATGTCCTCAAGAAATTCCCAATGTGTTACTACTTTACATAGTATTACATGTAATTTTTTAAGAGTGTTTGGCCAACAAACATGGCATGGATGCTATTATAAATGTGTCACTTTCTCATAACGCTCCATTCTTCCACACTTTTTATTTCACAAATTGCAAACACCACACCTTGGCAGGGGCACTTAGAAAACATATAAGCATAAAACTCAGGCAAGATCAGAAGAGAATGTCTTAAAAAATTTATAAACTCATAAAGCTCTCAGAGAACATCTGAAATACTCCCAGGTCTGAACAGAGAGTGATCTTTGAATCTTTGCAAGTAAAAGTAGAAAACAATACCAGCTTTTGTGGAGGGAATTCTTTTTAAACTCTTTTTTATACTCACACCTGTTAACTGGGGCTATTAGCAATTTTAGTGATATATATGGTACTGAATTAGAGATGATGTACCAGAGGGAGGAGAATAGTCATGACAGCCAGCACTTTACAAAGCCCTCATGCTGTGCTAGACATCACGTAAAATTTGTGGCATGTGTTAAGTCACAAATCCACATAACAGATGGGGAAGTAAACATAACTATAGCTCTCATTCTACACATAAGAAAACTAAGACAAAGATAGATCAAGTAATATTTCAAGTGTCACACAGCCATTCAACAGCTGAGCTGTGGTTTCAAAATTAACATTACTATGTCTTTAAGATAATGCTGCCTTTTAAACATCATTACTCAGTTTTATATCCTCTGTTGGTGCTTCAATATGTACTGATGTGATAATAATCAAACCAAGCTTAAAGCAGGGGTATGCTATATACCTACTGGGCTTTGATATAGTCTCATACAATGTATTCATACACAGCTTACTGAGATGTGTTAGGAGAGAGCGGTCATGCTCACGTGTGTTATGAACAAGGCAGAGTGGCCCCATGATGGGGTATTTCGCAGATCTTTGGGAAAGGGAGAAACACAGAAAAGGTTAGAACATTGTAAATGACATAGAACAGTGAAGGTCATATTTACAGCAGACCTGTCCTTGTAGCTTGTCTTTTTACTACTTCATAGGTTCTTCTTTCTTCTACCCTTCTACACCCTTTTCCACCCTTTCAACCCCCTAACACTAACTACATATGAGAAAAAAGAGGAGAGAAAGGAAAGGAAAGAGATCCCTGAATAAAGTTGTTATGGTTGGACTATTTCTTGCTGATTGGGGCTGCCGAGTTCCCTGGGGCAAGTGTGATCTTCTCTGTTAGGATACCTGATTTCTTCTTTGTACATGACTCTTAACAAACTGTGACCAACAGAAACCAGCAACCTACCAACAATCCACCAACTACCCATCAACAACCCAACAACCACCCACTACACCTCTTGGGGGCTGTAGCATTTATATACCTTCTGAAAAGTCTCCAGAATTCAAATCTCACACAGTCATAGAAACTATCTGCCGCTGACAAAACCACACCTCTGCTAGAATATAATGCAAATTATAGTCAGCTACTTCAAACCAGCCCCATCTACCCATACCTGGTATTAAAATGGAAACATATTTCTAAAATATTTCTGTGCTTTTAAAGAAAACAAAATTCCAGAGTTCTCACTACATGCCCTGCTCCAAAGCTGCTTGTGATTTTGAATACAAGTCTCCCTCAGAGACTGTATGCTACCAGCAAGAATCAAGACGGAAGATTTGGTTTCTCACAGATGCTGGCCAAACCAGATGATTCTGGGTGCCTGCCTACAAGGCACTGGTTTGCACCCTGGCTCTGGATAATGGGTGCTGTGTCTTTTATGCCACCAGCATAGTGAGCATTCTGCAGATGTCATACAGCAGAAACACAAAAATATACTAGGCATGTACAGGAGGAACAGAGTAAAACAAACGAGAACAAAACCAAACAAAGGAAAAGAAAAACACTTGGGGTTTGTACTATGTTCTTGCCTCACTGCTGTGACAAAACATCTGACAAACTTGAGGACAGAATGACTTCTTTTGGCTCAAGGGTATGGTGCATGTAGTGGGGAAGTCAGGCCTTTAGGGATTTGAGGTACTGGCCACATTGTACCTGCAGCCAGCAAGGAGAATCAATCAATGCCTGTGCTCATTTGGATTGCTCCTTTGTATTCAGTCCAGATTCAGCTCTTGGAATGGTGCTGTTCAGAATGTGGAGACCTCCCCACCTCCATTAACTTAATCCAGATAACCACTCCTAGGCATGCAAAGAGACTGGTCTCTTGGTTGATTCAAGATGATCAAATGTGAACAATTGAACAAATTGTCACAAAGACAGACTGTGAATTTGCTTTTTGCTTTCTGTTACTTCAGAACTTCAGGAAATAGAGTATTAAAAGAGGAAAAGAACACCAAATAGTCAGGATATCTTAGAAGTATCACAAACTGAGCAAATAAGTACAGAACAGTAGTTTATAGTGTATGCTGCATAATAATATTTTTCAAATGGTCTAACATATCTGACTTATTTCTTCATAAGAAAATGGAATCATACACATGATGTCAAGGTTTGCTTCTGTAGAATGCATGTCAAACCTCTTATTGAGTTACTTGCTTAGAAAATGCTTGAGGGCAATTTTTCTTAACTTTTTTTTTTTTTGCTGTTCTATGTATTTCGGTGACATATACCCTTCTGAAGTCCAGCTGCATCACTAAAGTTACAGGTTGAATGTGAAAATATGAAATATGAAAATATCCAAAATCTAAAAATTGTGACTACCACACACAATATCATAAATCCCATGCTTGACATTGTGGAACAGGTCACAATCAAAATTTATGTGAACTAAAATACTGTATAAAGTTAGCATTAGACTATGTGCTTGAATTATATTTCAAAAGTAAAGTTTTATGTTTTGACTTGGATCCCCTGTGATATCTTATTATGTGTGTGAAAACACTTCAAAATATGACATCCAAAATATTTCTGGTCTCAAGCATTTTACGTAAGGCATACTCAACTTCTAATCAAAATTAAAGTGTTTCTTTTTCCAAATAACTTTCACATAGTCAAGTGTAGAGTATCATTGTAACATGTACTAGAATCAATTGTATATGGAAAAAACTTCTAATGTACATGCATTGGTTAAGGTACACCTTGGTACTGTGGGGGACAAACCCAGTGATTTGACAATGAGTTTCTCACCAGTGTCAGAGTTCAAAGAAAATCGTGAACTCGTTGTATGACTGTTCCAGGTAGTAATTCCAGGACTTGTGCTCCACACATGTGGTTTTCATATAATAAGTTTTATGTGAGGGCTCACACCAGCTGGTGACATCACTTGTGAGGAATTTTGTGGGCCAACTGGACTATCCAGTGGAAATATTCTTTTGTCAAATTCTGTTGATGAGGCTTCCTCAACAGAGCCTTACTTAGAGGTTAAGTAACTATCTAGTGAGGACAGTGAAACAGGGTTTAATGAGTACTTCTGTTACAGTGGACCCTGTAGGTGATCATAGATGAATTGCATGTCTCCTACCTGAGAATTCTCATCTGAAGAGGGTAGGTGTTAAAAGAGGGGTGAGTGGTAAGTATTAAAGGAAATCCTGATGTAAGCTACTCACAATGGTGACAAATGGAATTACAGACAGTGTGTTCCCTCTCAATGATATGAAATCATTTTAGCATCACTGGCAATTGTAAAACAATTGCTGTTGTTTTAAACTCTACATGTATATGTATATATTTGTTCATATAAATTTCACATAAATGTGGTGAATTCTGTATCCATCAAGTAGCAATGTGCTGGGGTTCCAGAGACTGCTGGAGGAACACAACCATCAGGGCCAGAGCTTAAGTTGTAGCAAATGGCTCTTCAGTACCAAACCATTAACTATAATATTTTCCATAAGCCATCTCGCCCTTCTGCATTGACATTTCCTACTAGGATGACTGCAGTGCCCTACAATGGCCAAGAGAAGTCAAGAAAGAAAAACAAAATAACAACAAAAAGTATGTCAGGGCTGAAAGGGCTTGTTTTATTTCTATCTTGTGTTTACACCCTGCAGTGATGGACAGATGCTCTGTGGGTTGATTTAATAGATAATCTAGATTTCAACTTTGGAAATGAATAAAGCTCTGAAGGTTGGCTTCACAAGGACATTAACTAGCATTATAGCTGACCTCCAGTGTAATTTGGAAGGTAATGGAAGTAGTAGGAAGCACTAGTGCAAAGCAGGAGGAGAAGTGAGATTGATTTGGGAAGCTGAATCAGTTAAAGAAACTAAGCTTGAGAAGTATTTGGATGAGCAAGTGGGAGGAGAGTCAGGGGAACTTAAAGGTGATATCATTACCATCTAGAATCCAAGGAGGCCACTAGTGAATTCCAGGGAATAGGAGGCAAAACTTTGAAACAAAGCACTTTGTTAGGTGGAATAAGCCAGGCACACAAGGGAAATACAGTGGGATCTCATGAGTGTTATCAAGAGAACTGAATGGAGAAGGAGGAGGAGCATGGCAGTTCTCAAGGAAGGGGGACTTCAATGGGGGAAGAGAAATATTGATCAGAGTGTACAGAATTTCATGTAGGAGGAGAAAGCCTCAGGAATTGATTGTAGGAATGATGGCTAGTATAAATAAAAATGCAATGCCTTAAAAATGCTTTTAAAGATGAATGTCATTGAGTTTACCACAAAATAATCAAGTATGTCAAGTGATGGGCTGATTTAATCATTCCAAAATGTAAATCTGTCAGAATATATTGTATTCATAAATTTGATTGCTAATTAAAAGCAAAAAGAAATTACAATGCATTCAATTCTTTGTTATACAAATCTGTATAAGGAGTTTTTATCCATGTATTAGTATCTTAAAATCGATGAGCTGACTTAAGATAGCAACATTTCATGCTTCTAATTCTCTTGAAATCCATATTTGGATGAAGAGAACATTAAATGTTCTGTATAACAAAACTTTCCTTATACTTCTTGTTCAATAATAAATGTTTTTTTCTGATTTAACATAGATTCAAGACACTGCCTTCCTTAAGTTCCAAAGTATAGATTACTGGCTATGAGTTACAAGTTTTTGAAAGGTCTATTCTTCACCCACCCTTAGTGGCCATCAAAGAACTGACTGAATTATGGCTGAAGGTAACAGCCCATCTACCCTCACTGTAGGTTTAGGAGAGTGCTGGGCTCAGTGCTCACATTCTGTTACTTTGAAGGGGGTGGCATTAGAAAAGTTACATTATATCCTTACTTCAGCTTTCTCATCTTCAAATCTAAGATGAAATGACTCCATGGCAGGGTTTTTCATAAACTGCCCATAGGAAATACAGTTGAACAAACATCTCCTCCACACATACTCAGAAAGCCAGTATTACTTTTCTGGACTGGAGCTAACCTTTAATGGAATACAAAATCTTTTTAGGATGTTTAAAGCATTATCTGTAAATGATCTTAACACCAGATTAGAGTCCAGGGATATTTCTGTGCATCACAGAGAGTCCTTGTGGGCCCCTGTGAGTGTTGTGATGAGAGTGTTTAAAGACTGAAAAGGCACATCAGATAACGCGTGGTTCCTGAAGCTTGGCGTTCTTGGTTTCCTGCATAGACAGTCGAGTACAGCATCTGTGCAGTAGAACTGCGTGCTGAAAGCTTAGGCTGCTTACATTTCCTTTTCCCCACTAGGTATCTATCTCGTTTACCTCACTCCTCATTCTGCTGCCCATCCTCTATTATGGACAGGGCTTGCCACTGGGATACTTGTATATTTCATAATATGTTGTATATTTTGTGATATTGGCTATTTGATGTTGAAAATAGTCAGAGTCTGAGCTAATTGCTACCAAGTCTCTGTGTCAAAAAACTTCCTTATGACATCTGATGTGAATGAAAGAACTTTAATTGGTGATGATGTAAAACTTTCTGGTGTTTCCTTCCTCAGAAAACGTTACTTCAAGATTTATTATTGATTTGTTTGTGTAAGTCCCTTAGGGACGGGATGACTGACCTCCTTTGTTTAGCATGTTAAATACTCCCAATGCCAACCTTAGGACTACTGCAGCCTCTTATTCATTTGGTGACTGTGAAATTGCACGGGCCGGTAATAGCTCTGCCCACACAGGTTCAGTCCATATATCTTTAGTAGGAAGGTTGGGATAAAAAAAGCAAAGCTTTGCTTTCTAGTTCTTACATCTTTGATAGCCACCTGGGAAATCGATCTGGAAATTGAAATGTATATATTTTAAAAAGACATCAAAATCAACCAACAAAATAAATCAACCCTCTGCGGATTTTCCCGTCTTCTTTTGTTAAAGTGGGCTGCAGATGAGCTACTGTATGAATACTGCACGTGAAGGAAACAGCACTTGTTGCACGTTTGTGTCTTTTCTGGAAATAAAAAAGTGAATGCACACATCAGAATCTCCATGAATGGGAAGATATGCAGTTATTTAAGATGTATGTTCCAATAACTGACATGGACAGGGTTTTGGGAGGAGAAAGTAAGGAATAAGGGCAGAGCATGATGTAGTCCTTGAAGTGTGACTAGTGAGACTTTGGGTTGGGAAGGATGAAGAATTTCCAGGCATGAGAAAGAACTTGGCTAAATAAAGACTCAGAATGGGTTAGCTGTCAGGAAGCCATGAAGGGTCAGGGTGAATAAGCGTAGGCATGGGAATCACACAATTAAACCACAGAAGCAAGAGTTCCAGATGCAAGTAATCCAATTTTTCCATCTAAGAAATTTGTATATCCAATAACCCAACTATACAGACAGACATTTGAGGATGCATGCATGGGTGTGTGAATTTGCACTGAGGGTTTAAGTCACTGACAATTTTGTTTTAAACAACATACATTCAAGTAGATCAAAGACCAACTGCACTTTTATCACAGTTGATTAATATGACAATGATAACAGATTTTCATATAAGCTGATATATTTTTGGTTCTCCACTATAAAATAGAATTATCCTATATTTATGGGACTGTGATGAAATTTGAGAGATCATGGATCTATTTCTCATTTCGATAATCAGTTTACTTTGATTAACCTAGCATATGCTAAAGACCGATATTTTGATGGGGATAAGGGAAAGGAAGTGGGATTCATTGAGTATCAAATAAACAGAGTAAAATTCAGCCATGGGATTTCTGCACAAAATAACACACGTGCAGAAGAGCCTGCCTCTTGTGTCTGAGATTGATAGCTAAACACCCTGCTGGCTAAGCAAAGGAAGTGGTGATTCTAACACACAGATCAGCAAGTGAGTGGATGGTTTGGGCCAAGTCCTGAGACCTCTGAGATAGCTAGTGTTAAAAGGACTTTTAGAAGCAAGAGTGTTCGGGGACTGGGTGACCTTTATCCTCAATTTCTGGACATGAGATCCTGGTGCTGTTGGTAGACTCTCAAGCATATCTTTATGCACAGATTGATTTAAAACCAGTCCTGGAAACTGTGTCTGTTCAAGGCTTGGGGCTGCTCATAGTCTCTTCCCTTCTTGAGTTAAGAAAATAGATGCTTTCTTCACAAGGACATGATCACAAACACAGTAATAAAGAAATCGATGTAGCACATTTAGTACAGGTCAGAAACAGTACTTATTTTGTCACTATGCCATCTTGTTTGATCCTTATTGCAATTGTATGAAACAGTTAGTATTTATCCCTATTTTACAGGAGATAAAAGGCCAAAGCTAAGATCTGAGGAATAACTAGCTGGCTGCTATAAGGTGAATGACCAGCCACGGGGGCAGGCCGTGGTGGGTGCATCTGGGTCTGGGAGGCAGTGATGTGAGATCTGCCTGCCATGAGGCAGTTACAAATGCAGAAGAGACACACAAACTCTCTCCTCGATTCCTAAGCTACTTATGGTCTTCCAGGAGCCTTAGAGATGCCCAGACTCTACAGTTCACTAGATGATACATTGTTCTAAAAAATTCAACATGATAATATCAGATATCATCCAGCAGTGTGAGCATCAGTAAAAGTAGAACGTTGCTTGCGTCCTGTACTTGCATGATGCACACCTATCTGGATATCACATTGTCAGCCCATAGGCCCTAATTCTAGGAAGCACTGCTATTGCATCTGTATTAGTGTCAGCCAAAAACTTTCACCTTTCCAGGTCAAATTGGAAGAGAATAGTGTATTCGGTGATGCCTGGTGTTAGCAAATGGGGAGAGAGTGTGCCCACCCACACTGCCGTACAGCCTTTCAAGAAGGCATTTAGATATTTCTCACTAAGATAAAATGTGCACAATTTTAATCTGTCTCCTCTAGAAATATGTTTATAGTCAAACTTGCACTGTGTCCACAGGGAAGTTAAAGGACTTTATTTTATTTGTTTCATACAAAACATAGAATCAAATTGTGATATAGTACATAAAGGGATACTGTTTAGCTCCTTTGTAACTGGGGTGCACCCATCCTTCCAACTCTCCATTTTGAAGTAAAGGAGATGGCTATGGAGAGAAGGGTATCATAGAAGAATGTGGAGAGCGTATTTCCTTCTCTGTTGTAAAAAGTGTGTGCCTGTACATGATCACATATTTTTGGACACTGTCTGAAGAAATAACATTAGGTGTTGCTGGCTTTGGGTAATAGAAAGAGGGACTTTAATATATTTAATATTCTTCTATATTATTTAAATTGTATGAAAACTATCATTTTTATTTGTAAAAAACAAACAAAAAAAAACAACCTTAGGTTTAAAAACGAATCACTTGATTCTGTTACAGTTTTATCCTTAGATGATACCATGATTTTGAGATTGGTTTCTCCAGGCTTCCCACTCCAAAAGCCTCCTTTGAGTGAGAGGTACTTGGTCAAGAGAGTTGCAACAGCACATCCTTCCTCCAGCTCTTCCAGCTGTGGCCTTTTGCTTAGGATGCTGGGCATTCAGGAGGATGCCAGAGGATAAGACATGGGCTCACTTTTGTTGGTACCATGACTCAAAGTTTCGTAGAGGAAAGAGAAACCTTTAATCTACATGTAAACTATGTAGAAGCAAACATTTTCATGGAGCATCTCTTTTCTAATATGAGTTAAGCAATAAGAGGCTAATTGGATGTAAGTTGAAGTAAAATTATCTTCATCTGGTCTACAAAAAAAAAAAAAAAAAGAGATGAGCCAAGCTCAGCACCACTGTTACAGAAACCCAAAGGCATTCAAAGGCGTGAGGAATTATAAATTAGACTCTGTTAATTAATACAGTTATACATGCTCATGGGATAAAGTATTAGGCTTTAATGAAACTATTTGCAAGAAGAGTTTTTTAACTGATAGTGGGAAATGTGCCTGTGAAATCCTCTTTGAAATTTGGTCGCTTTCTCAGACTTGGCCATAGATGAACCGACAGACAATGAGAGAGATCATTAATACCTCATCTTCATGTGCATATCAATCAGACACCAATATATGTAAGATGCATATATTCATACCTATTCTTTCTTAAAATATAACTGTTAATAACTTCTAATATATTTGTAATAACATCACATATCCTGTTTCCAAAGTTTCTAATGAAGATAATCATACTTTCCTAAAATCCTAACATTATATCTCTAATCTCAGTCTTAGCTCACCTCATCCTTTCAAGATTCATTTTTGCATTTTCTTTAATCAAGGAGACTCTGCTTTAGACCACAATCAGTTTCCTTCTGATTTATAAACGAAATACTGTGGGAAAAGAGCACTAAGATAAATATAGGGTTTACCATGTGTTAGAAGAGCAGGATGGGTATGAGATTAAAAACATTCAGTGACTTTTATAGCATGTTTACTTTCAACTTTATATTACAGTTCAAAAATATGTTGGTTTGTTAATCGTAAAAATGTTTTTCATTATAAATAATCTAGAAACTAAAACATTTAAGAATGATTTTTGCTAGGGATTAGGGAAGTGCCTCAGTGGTTAAGACTGATCAGTTTACAAGCATGAGGATCTGGGTTTGAATCCCTACCATCCACGTAAAAACTAGGCATAAACATGTATAGTTGTATCCCAAATTCTGTGGGGTGGTGACATGTGAATTCTGAGAGTGTACTAGCCTACCAGCCTATCACAAATGGTGAGCTGTATGTTTAAGGAGAGATCCTGTGTGAGAGGAATAAGGTGGACAGGGATAAATCAGGACACTTGATATCCTCTTCTGGCCTCCCCATTGGTCTGTGCACCTCTCCATATAGGTGCACAATACATACACCACATTCGCCCAAACAGCAAATAAACAAACAAACAAACAAACAAACAAATAAATAAATAAATAAATAAACCTGGTCTTCCCACGTGTTATGGGTTGAAGTGTGAGAAGTGTTTAGGTCCTAAACACATCTTCCTCCCCAAAGTGAGATGGGCCTAGGCATAAACCCTAGTATCTTAGAATATGATCTTATTGGAAATTGATCATTGTAAATGTGCTTAGCTAAGATGAGGTGCCACTGGGGTAGAGTGTGCTCCTGGTATCATACAAGGACAGCCCTGTAAAGATGGAGACATACAGCTGGAATGTTGGAGGAATTGATGACAGCTTCGCATATGCAAGCCAAGGAGTAACAGAGATGGTCAGCAGACAACCAGAACTGTGAGGAGGCAGGAAGGGTCCCCACAAGTTCCACAGGGATACTGGCTCTCCTTTCCACTTCCTTTTGGACTCATTCTTCATCATACTAGGAGACCATATATTTCTCCCGCTGGTCACATAAGACAGTTTTGGGAAGCTAGCCTTGTGAATATGAGAGTGTGTTGTTTTACATGCATTGCCCCATTCTCTGCCAGATGCTCTTGATATCTGGAGACATCAGCAAGCTATATGGTCATTAGCATGCAATTGTGAAGCCATTTCCTGAGTTCTTAAGTATGTAGGCTAGTATCCAGTAGCTGTGTTTATATAACTAAGTCACACATGAACCACATAGCCTAGAGCCTGGTACAAAGGAGTGGATGCATGATAAGATCTCCCATGTCACCTCTATGAATAGAGCAGGGCAGCAGACACTACAGGAGTTGCCTTGTGTAGTCTGCCATGATTAGCCTCTGAGTAGAAAAACCGAACCTGTGTTAAATGCTATGCTTACTCTTGACCTCACCCAAACAGACTAGAAGGAAACAAAGGATCTGCCAATTTCAAAGAAAGCTCCTTTGATTCACGTTTCTAGTTTGCTTCATCTGGACTTTTGCCTCCTCTGAGTGAGAACACCATTTAGAGGCTTGTAGATTTCTGCAAGCTAATAGTTAACTTCAGATTAAGGGCTGATTATTCTTTTCAATGGTGGGAGTACATACTGTTTTACATACTCCAGTTTTGTATACAGAGTTACTCTGAGTTCACTCTCTTTTCCCCTAATGTCTCCTCTTTTCATTTCATGCATCAGCTGCAAACAGAATTTCCATTAGAGTTCCTGACTTCCCCCAGACAACTAAGCTATCCTCAAGTATTCCCTTCAGTTCACATAAGAGTCTAACCTTTGTCAGGTACATGCTTTCTCTGAGCATTCAGTTGGCTTACCCAACAATGCTTTCATACAATTCTTGGGTCATCCATTTTTTGGTCATCTGATTGTGTGTGTGTGTGTGTGTGTGTGTGTGTGTGTGTGTGTGTGTGTGTGTGTGTGTGTTTGTAAACTATTTACTTTTCTTTTAAATAATTAAACATGCTTCCTCCTCAATTGCAAATGAGTCTAGGTGCAGATTGTTTTGGAATACCTGGATCCCTGCGGGTGACCATGCAAAAGCTATTTTCAGGCCATCCCTGAGAGCAGGTTTTAATGGATCAAAGACCAGAATGAATGTCAGGAGATGGAATGAGACAGTAGGGCAGAAAGTAAGAGTTGACACTCCTCTTGAGAGCCTTGCTTGGTCTCCAGTGTGGCCCAAGGCTGGTTCTGAGTGGGAACTTCATAACAAGATCATCTTTGTGCTCTGTGCAGACTTAGAGTCTGCCCGGAGAATGTCGGTGTAGAAAACACTTGTGCATGGAACCAAGGACCATTATGATTTTCAGGACTTGATATATTGAAGATGATTGGGAACAAAGAGAAGAAAAAAACCAGGCCACTACCATGATAGTGTAACTTGTGTTCAGACAGTGGTCACATCGATACTCATTTATTTTAGAGAAACAAATTATCTCTTTTGACCAGCAGTGTGGGCCTGAGTCTTTTCCTAAGCATAAGCCCCACTTCTCTCCTTGAAGAACATCACTCCTTACATTTCGATCCATGTCCATGTGGCAGCACATCATGAAGGCTCTACCTCCTTGTGAGAGGTCTTCGAGCCTTCTCCACCACCTGCCCGCTGATGACATCTGGACGTGTATTCCCAACAGCTGTGTCTGGAGAGTGGGTTTCTGTGTGTACTACAGCCAGACAGATGGCAGGGGTGGACGTATTCTGATGAGACCAGGAGAGATGAGATAGTAGAACTGCAGAATCACTATTGTCCAGCAGTAGCTATGGTGTTCTTGTGTATATAGTCGGTGAGGCTGAAAGGTGCTAACTATGTTTCCTGTTCTTTCTGTAGTCAGCATTCTCAAGTATTGTTTTTTTAATTTCTTCCGTGCACCTATAGTTTAAAGTGGGATAGACATGCATCCTCAAGGATGGAGGAGATTAATAAAATCATATCATCCTTACTTTTCATGTCATTAGTGCAGTCGATGTTCCTACCTGCACTAAAATAGTCCAAACTGTGATTTGAAGGTAAAAATGGTCAAATTAAACTATATTTAATAGAAGCTGCAGAATTAGCATGAAATTAATAAACAAAGCCTGGAAAAGAATAAGCTGGCATGTGACACTAACACGAAGTATTCAAGGCAAATGTGCTTTCCTTGGACTGTTGTCATGGTGGTTTTCAGGAGAAGGAGCCAATAATTATAATAAGGCAGGAAATTAAAGCACAGAAGACAAAAAAGTGTTTTCAAAAGGACAGGATAGCTAGGGGGAGATTTGCCTCTGGCATCTCAACTGAGGAGAACTTCCAAGAAAATATCTGGTTTAAGTAAGAGATTTCCTTCTTGTTTTTCAGCTTTCAGTGTCCTTAGAGAACCTAGCTTGGGGCGAAGAAGTGGAAGCAGAGATGTTAGCCACGACACCAGGCAGTCACCCATAGGGGCAAACTCCTAGGTTAATGCAACTTCAAAGTGTTCTTTCCTTTGTTTTCAGCCAAACTTTATGATGCTAGGTGAGCATGCCCAGAGGCATTTTGTCTCTTGAGTTAACCTGTCAAAAACAGGCTCCATGACCTTGAACTAACAAAGTCCCTATGTGTGTCTGCCTCCTTTAACTCTGAAATTATGACCTTAAACTGAGCATGCTCAGAAATTCGCCGACCTCTAAGATACTATTCTATATGAGTATATTTAGGCTCCCCTAATAAGGCCATTGTTTGGGAAATACCTCAGATGTTCTCTTTGTCTGCTACAGTTATTATATATTTCTCTATTCCACCACATCTTGGTCATGTTTGTTTTGGCTTCATAGTCACCAAAATCTACCACCCGTTATGTGTGGCTACAATGAGGAGCAGATGCCTTGGCCTTGACCATGTAGTTTACTGTCCATGGGAATGGAGTAGAGCGCTGCACCTCAGATGTTTAAGTGTTACTTGTGTGTTGTCTATGAGAAAGTTTATTAAACACATTTGTGTTTGTTTCAGCCCCCTCACAATGTCCTGCCTTGTCTGCCATGTTCTGATGACTACCAAATTATTTCCTGACCTTGTTATACCATGTGGGAGATGAGGTGTATTAAATCAGTCTATTAGCTGATGTGCTTTAAAATTTTCAACAAATGTTTTCACTAGTATCATTAAGCCATTATGCTATTTTATGGTTTATGCTGGAGTTAATGAAGTAAAAGTAAGAACTGCCAAATAAGCAGTATTTTAGGTCAAATTGGTTCCTTTATGGGTTTTTAATATACATGAACTTAAAACCATTTTCTTCTGTGCTGCCTACCAGTGTTAGTTAGTGCAGTGAGGGCATTAAAATGTGTCAGTTTGGCATTAAGGAATGAAGGCAGAAACATCCTGTTGGATTTTTTTAATCAAGAGTGAGCCAGAGCTGGGTGTGATGGCACATGAGGCAGAGGCAGGAGGATTTCTGTGAGTTCGAGGCCAGTCTGTTCTTCAAGTGAGTTCCACAACATCCAGGGTTGTTACAAAGAGAAACCCTGTCTTGAATAACCAAAAACAAAAAAACAAAAAAAAACTGAAGCCAAGTTTGAATTCTTCACTTATTCTTTCACTCTGTCTTCCGTCTATAGTTTGTGACTACTGGCCTGTCTGATTTCTGCATAGTGTGTGTGTGTGTGTGTGTGTGTGTGTGTGTGTGTGTGTAATGTGTCTGTGCCTTTTTCCTATGTGTTGTGCTATGTCTATTCTGTGTTTGAGCCTGTTACATAAGGAGCGTGTATGTGTGTGTGTTATGTCTGTCTTTAACAAAAGGGCTTTGCTCTGTATTTACTGAAGAGCAGAGAACACACTGTGTGTACAGTATGGGTATAGACCAATAGATTCCTTACAGAAATCTTTAACAGAGTTTTACAAGGGAAGAAGTTACTTTTCAGACCCCAGTTGACTGAGAGTAACACTGAAAACAGCCCATAAGCATCATCAATCCATACCACATGCTGTTTCCAAAGTCTTTAGGGCACTTGTTTTGTTTAAGGTTGCTTTCAAATCTGTTGGCTGCTTTCAGCAAATGATTACCACAACACAAACACATACATACATTATTTTGGGTCAGGGCATGAAAGAGTACACAATTTAAGTTAAAGTACATTTAGTTTAGGTTGTAAAAGCTAATTACATGGCAAACCCAAGGCCTAGTAAGGCTGGTTGCATTGTTCTCCTAAAGTAGTGGTTCTCAACCTTCCTGATGCTCTGACCCTTTAATACATATTCCTAGTATTGTGATGAACCCCCAGCCCTCCATTGCTACTCCATACCTGTAATTTCACTACTGTTTTGAGTCATAATATAAACATTTTTGGAGACAGAAATTTACCAAAGGGGTTGTGACCCACAGGTTGAGAACCACTGTCTTAAGGAAGCTTAAGCTTATACTGAATAGCAGGTTAGGTATATCATAATCTCAGATGACCTCAAGTCATATTATTAACTTGGCTATACAGTCTGTAAGAAGTTCATTCTCCTTGAAGAGAAGAGATATTTTCAGAAAAAAAAAATGTGTCAGCAAACCTATCTGCCACATTAAATGGATAACATGAGATTTCTTCAGTTGGCCATATAGACGAGAATTTCAAGTCATTAAGTTCTACACAGAGGCATAAACCCTAGAGGGCCTTACTTTTCTCTCATACTATTGTTTTAGGAAGGAAAGTCAAAGTTTGAGGTCTGTGCTTTTAAAATGCTGATTGGTAGATCAGCAGTATTTGTCACACATACACACACATACACACAGATATGCACGCACACACACACAGTGATAGACACACAGATATACAGACATGCACCCACACACATCACACACACATATTACTCTAATAATGTTGTATGTTTTATATGTGTGTGATTAAATATTAAATACTATTTCAATAGAAAATAAGTGGAAGGTCTACAGGATGGAGAAAGAAGTTTAGGACAGGATCATATGGAGGCTTTGGTGTCCACCCTCTGGTGTGCCTAGTACTACATTAGTAGTCCATTATCATGGGGAGTCTCAGGTGATCCAATCCCTCACCTGATGGAGTGGATTATGAAACAGGTATTTTAAGCAACACACCAGGTGGTTTTATGCTGGTAGTCTAGGGAACAGAGAGGATATCCTTATTCTGACTGAAATGACTGTGACCTGGGCCACATTTCTGAGCAAATGTGGGTCCGTTTCACCTAGTTTCATTCAAACAGCCCCACGTGTGCAAGTGATAATAGATTGTAGCCGTGAGAAATGTGAAAGCCGGCTTCTTTGTTGCTGAAGGACATTGATCAACTGATACCATTTTTGTAAGCTCCAAGGAAACTTCTGGTATAGAGGGATGATAACTGTACCTCAATGGGAACATTATAGTTTGGAGATTGCAAGGATAATCATTCTGCAGTTAGGAGCATGTACTGCTCTTGCAGAAGACCCAGATTGCTTCTCACCATCCATGAAAGAGGACCACAACCACCAAATAACGTCAGTTACAGGGGATCCTTTCGTGGCTCCTGAGAGCACAAGCATTCACATGTGCTCTCTACGATACATAGATAAAATACCATATCTACACACAGACACGCATGCATGTAGCTAAAACTAAAAATAAACACCAGTCATAGTGGCACACACCTTTAATCTCAGTTCTTGGAGGGAGACAGTTCTCTTTAAATTCAAGACCTGCCTGGTCTACACAATGAGACTACACCGGCCAGCCATGTCTACATAGTGAGACTCTGTCTTAAAACAGCTGTGATTTCAGCCACGAGTCTCCTATTTGCTGCTTTATCTTAATCAACTTTATGAGTTGATATAGGGTTTAAAGAACTAAGTCCTCTTCTAACCCAAAGAAAGTAACAACTTCCTACCCTATTCCTCTTTTAAAAATAAATATTTTGGAAATGAAAAACACAACCAATCAAAATGCAAAATTGTGGAGCCCAGTCCCAAAGGATACATCTACAAAGCACCCCTTTGCCTAAGTCTCAGGGAACATTGTGGAAGAGGAATTGTGTAAGAACCGGAGAGAGAATCAGGAAATTGTCTGTTAAGATTGCCTCCTAGTAATGTCAGGAACTAACCCATGAAGTTTCACCAACATGACTGCCTAAACATTAGCTTAACATGAACGACAACAATGGGCATGCCAAAGGGGATGAGGGAAAGTCTAGGAGGTCCCAACCTCACCCAAAGAACTACAGGCAGCTAATGAATGTTGAGAGTGGGAGAAATAGTCTTCCCAGGGGACGAGCACATCTTCTTGTTATCCACTACCAAATAGTCAGCCTGATTGCATACATACAAGTAACATTTTACAGACTAGATTATGTTTAGGAATACATACGACTTCACACACACATGTATATACATACATATATATATGAATAAAGCAGCAAATAATGAGAAAAGAAAAAATGAATTGGAGAGAGAACAAGGAAGATTTTGAGGGAGAACATGGAAGAGGAAAATGATCTAATAATATTATAACCTGGAAAATAAAAGAAATTTAAAAAACACAAACACTTTTCTGTATGGGATTTGTTGCAGGGAGCTATAATGTTTGGATAGCAGTTTCCACACAACTTAAAAGAGAACCTGGCGTGTCTGGATCATAAGTGATGGAGATAACAGCTTTGTTCCCAGGAAGAACACAAATTTTTCTCACTTTATAAAGTAGAAGGATTTTAAAAATGCATTAACTTTGATGGAAATGAGTTCTTCTTAAGTATTTGGCTTCCCAAATAAGGGCAGTCCTGTCAACCCTCAACTAAATCATCATGAAGAAAGTAAACATTCTAGAGCTTTCATGATTTGTTAGTTCCATCAAACTTAGTTCTCACAGCATGGAGCCAATCTTAAATAGTACTTCTGTTCTGTGACTGTACTATCTAGTGTGAGATAAGGTGAAGGGAAGGCAGGGACCTTGTTTTGAAACCCCTTAGACTTTTATTGAGTGTAGTGTCCTGATTGGAATAGTCAGCTTCTCTCAGAACTTCTCAAATCTTAGTTTCTACAGGATTGAAACATCTGCTGTAGTCTTTTCTTGAATACTGTGGATTTCTCTGGCGATATAGTTGGTCTAGGCCATCTCAAACCTCCTCATAACTATTTCCTACAGAATCAATAACAGGTATGCCCAACCTGCCTGCTTGTTCTGATGTCCAATAAGACATTTCCAGAAATTAATTTGGGCTTGGAGTACCCTGTAATGGATTCTCAAAAAGAGTAAAGGCATTACACTAACATTTCTTTTAAGTATATAGCTTCACAGAATATAACCATCTTTCTCCAAATGGGGGTCAGGCCATGACCCAGGCCCCATGAAATTATACGTAGGCTAAATTCCTTTTCAGATGAACTGAATTTGGAATACACTGGGGAGGGCATCTCTATCTAAAAAGATAAATGAATTCTCCCCTTTGGTTGTGTAATGTAAAATATATTATATTCTAGTGAGAGAAGGACATTTTCCAAAATGGCAGTTTAGCTAAGCTGTTTCCTGCAGTGATGAGCACAAAGTCCCAGGCACATTAAGGCCAGGTGGCAGATTGTACTGCTGCTGTCAAGAGAGCTGCCAAAATGACTTCTGATTTTAGGAGACAGATTTGATTAGAGAAGTTTCATTATGATTTTAAAATTTGTTTAGCACACTATTTATAGAAATAATATTTCTCAAATGGAAAATTCCCCCAATGGAACTCTAATACATGCATATAGAACTAAATAAACTGCTTCTAGGCCCCTGCCAATCCCAAAGCCCCTGGCAAAGTCAGCACCCACCTTTTCAGAAACAAACAAAGCAAAACGAAAAGCAGCAACAACAAAAATCACGAACCCGAAACAGCAACAGCAAAATTCCATGCAGGCCATATTCCTAGGTGTCTGGCCTTGTGGTCATTCTGTTTTGTAGTTTCATTCTGCCGCATAGGTTTTAATTTTCAGCAGTTGTTTTGTTCAGAATCATGTAAGCTGTCCCAGCTCACTAACGAATAGTCAATCTTATATTTGTACATGACATGAAATTGCATTTGGTGCCCACTAAAGCAAAGCGCAGGCGAGAGCAGAAGGGCGGGTGGTGTGGGGTCGCTCTCTTAGAGGAGGTGAGGATACTGCTCTGTGGTATCAGTCAAGGTTGGCAGCTGCAGAGCTCTTTCCAGATGGTGGATAGCAAGGTTTTTGGCTTTCCCTAGTTCCTTCAGTAGTCAGGGAATTCGAGTTTTGTCAGACCAGTGTTGACCTTCAAGTGAACCTTTCACATGTTGCTCGCCTCTCCCCCATTGCACGCATGCCTACTGAGTCCAGTACTTTTGGCTTTGGCATCCCTTCTGTCAGCTCACTTCTTCAAAGGCACTAGAGAGGTCTGGAATATAAAGACCAAGAAAAATCAGGGTTCAGGGTTTTGTGAGTTTTTTTAAGAACTGAGTTTACTCTGCTCCCTGAATGTTTAATTAAGAAACTTTAAAACTATATTTTAAAGTGTTTTTTTTTTTAATTCAAGTAAAAGTTAGTTCGGGGGAGGGGGAGAGGCTGGAGAAATAGATTAGCAGTTAAGGTGTCTGTTCTTCCAGAGGATGCAGAGTTTTGTTCTCAACACCAATATGGTGGCTCACAAATATCTCTAACTCCAGTCCCAGGGGATTAGACACCCTCTTTTGCTCCTGAGGGTGCTTGCTCTGAATGTATGTAGTACACAGATATACATGCAGGCAAAACACCAAACACAAAGATAAGTAACTTTTTTGTTAAAGTAAATTAGGAGAATCTCTGTTCTATGGCAGCTGGAGAGTCATGGAAGGATAAAATAGGTTAATTGCCTGAAGTCACAGAGTGAACTCCTCTGAGGTAGGAGGGGCATCTGTGCCTGTCAGCGAGGAGCCAGTACTCCCAGCAGCAAATTGGAATGATGAGGATCCAGCTCATGCCTGTGAAATGGATGTCACTCTGGAATATCTGTCCCTGTTATTGACTTGGAAAACACTCTTAGAAGTGGAATGGAGCTTATATAATTGCTATTTTTCTCTTCAATGATTCACATCATGATAATAAACACCTTCAGTGATCATTTTTGAAATTAGGATTTTTGTAGTTGCCAATGCCATAAGGATTATACACTAAAACCACACTGCTACACGTGTCCACAGTGGAAACTGCATTCCTTCCTCACAATAATGTTTTGAAAATTTCGCATTCCCATCATAGAATTCCTGACAAAGTCTTTGATATGAATAACTTTAAAATCTGTTTTAAAGTTTAAAATCTGTATATGGAAGCTTCGCTGAATAATGATAAATAATGAATTTTAACATGAAAATTAAGTACTCCCTATCTCACAGGAGAAAGATGATTATGTTTTGCTTTTACTTTATTTTTCATTTAAAAATTCTTGAGTAGATGATCTACTCTATTTTTTACTACATTTCCTGAAACAAAGCATGGTGAATTTAAGTACTCAAATCAAGAAGACCTAAATAATATTCTAAATATCATACAATAGTCCCAACCAGGCCCTAAGTTTTCTGTTTTGTTGCTATTGTTGTTTAAGTACCTGAGTGCTATAGCTTGCATCCTTCTATTAAATTTTAACTTGTGAAGCACAGATTTGTATGCAAATGTCTCCTTAAAGCATATCCTGTCAATATAAATACAAGTATATACTGTAAATTCAACTTTGCTATTGCTGTGCTTGCCATGGCAAAGGATTGTAAGTTTAATACAGTCTTTCTGCCAGTCACGTGTGTGATACAAAACCTATCTAGAAGAAACTAAATCTCAAGCCCTATCAAGTTGAAAAATGTACTTGACTCAAACTTAAGATTATATCTCAGTTTAACATATGGAACATCTATCAGCAAGGGATGGATCACAGGAAGTTATGTCTTGTTCTTTTCTTCCTTCCTTTCCTCTCTCCCTTCATACCTCCCTTCTTCCCTTTCTCTCCCTACTTTCTTTGTTTTTTTTTCTTTTTGTGTCTTAACAATATTTCCTATTGCTACATAAAATTAGTCTTCTCATAGCCTAACAGAAGCAATATAAGCAGAAGTAAAAATCTGATAGAAGTCTGTGTAAACTAACTCTGTGCATCATTGCTCGGGAACTCTGATGTTGTCCTGAGTACTTTGGTTCTAAAGCTAAGGAAACAGGAGACAACAATCTAAACAACAATAACAACAAAACAGAAAACTTAGGGCCTGGTTGGGACTATTGTACGATATTTAGAATATTATTTAGGTCTTCTTGATTTGAGTATTTAAATGAAGAAGAAAATGATTTGACCCAAGGCATGGATGGTGTAAGGACCTGTCACCGGAAAGCTTGGGTATTCATTCCATTCAAGAACTATTTTCCATGTCATGGCACAAAATCAGCAATCGACCTGCAAGGTTTTCAGTGTTTCTTCTCCAGTGCTTGTGGTTTTCAATGCCACACTTATATATTATACCACAGGGTGATTTCCAGATCCAGGCTGAAAGCCAATCCACTTGTTTGTCTCCGGCTCTGCCTCTGCTGAAGGCAAGGCTGTTCACCAGCTGCAGACATAGCAGCCTGTCGACACTCATTACTTTCCTTTGGGGAATCTCCCCTCGGGCCTCTGCTGCCTGCCATACTTGCAGGGCCATCACTCCAGCAAGGCTGCCTCTCAGCCTGGCCCATCACATCCTGTCCTGCTTTTGCCTCCTGTCTTTATTAGTGCTTCTTCATTTCCACACTTAAACGTTCTCTCATCTGCTGGCCAACCTGGGCGTCTCTTCCATGCACTGGAATGCTTGGGAGGGCATTGACTCAGATGCTTTTTCTCTTGGCTCTTCAGCTGTTACATTTGATAGGAAAAACCATAGAATTAGACAATACTATCACAGATCACACAATTAGTTTGGTCATTGAAGATGCCTAATCTATGTTCCCTTTGTGC
Source organism: Lophiomys imhausi (assembly GCA_907164525.1). Classification (NCBI taxonomy): domain Eukaryota; kingdom Metazoa; phylum Chordata; class Mammalia; order Rodentia; family Muridae; genus Lophiomys; species Lophiomys imhausi. Next base: position 188,039 of record CAJQZJ010032991.1, on the reverse strand, counting down.
AATCTTAAGACCTTAAGCATACTTCTGCCAAGGCCACTGAGACTTTCTTTTTCTTCTCTCTCAGCCCTGTCTTTCCTCTTTCCCACAGGTAGCCCATATGACTGCAGTCTGAGGGAAGCTTCCTTTATCTTTGGTTATGCAACTCTGTTTATCATGCCTTTCCTCCAAGTCCTCTTTCTGTGCCTCCTGCCTCCAGGGAATTCAGTCTACTGCCCCTCTTTATTCCTGTGTAAAGATTTGAGTCTCTGGGTCTTTCTCACTAGATCTATCTCTTCCTCCCAGCTCACCCCATTTACTCTTAACCAGGATTAGCCTCCACTCTCTGAAAACAGAACTATCAACTTCTCTCTTTCTTCTTCTTCTTCTTCTTCTTCTTCTTCTTCTTCTTCTTCTTCTTCTTCTTCTCCTCCTCCTCCTCCTCCTCCTCCTCCTCCTTCTTCTTCTTCTTCTTCTTCTTCTTCTTCTTCTTCTCTCCTCTCCTTCGCCTCTGGTTTCATGCATAACTCTGTCACATCTGCTGTACCATGGGCATTTGCGTGGATCCCAGCTGATGGCTGAATCTTCCTTCACATCAGCTTCTCCTGAAGTTCCTAGCCTTGGGCTTCAAGACACTTGAATCAGCACTTGTATTTCTCCTCCCCTTACAATTGCCTGACTCTTGCCCTTAGATTCTGAATATGAGTGTTCTGAACTTGTCCTGTTGATGTTTCACTCTTGTTTCCTTGCTTAGCATTCCCCATGTTCACCCATTAAATGTATTTTTATAATTCCTCCAACAAGCCTTCCAACAACTCTTACTCCCGAATTGAAATCTCCATTTTCAGAAGCTTACTGGACATTTCAACTTAATTTTCCTGCGATTTCTTACATTCAAAATTTTCCTCTGACATACCTTCTCAGTGTGTGTGGTTTTTTTTTTTAAATTTCCAGATTTATTTTAATTTTGGGGAGGAAAAACACAAGCACTAATAAAGACAAACTCTTTTGGTTTAACACAAATATAATCCAGTGCAGTGGCAGTGAACAGTCAAGATTTTGAGGTATTTTTCTTCTCAGAAAATTCACTGTACTGCAGATGATTATCTTTGTGATTTGGTTTATCTTTGAGTGTAGTGGATGTGGAATGGTTTTATTTTTAGCAATATATAAGGCAAAGCAATGTCTGGACCATGTCAATTATTTGCTAATCAAAATTTTTTGTCCTTCTATAAGTAAAAGCTCACAAATAAGAAGTTAATTCAGGAAATAAATTGGTTTTCCTAGGTGAAAAATCTGAAATCAAATTAAGAGTCAACATAGCAATCCTATAGCCATTTCAATCTTTTGCTCACCTTAGATGAATATATCTAACCCCAAAATAAAGAAGTTAAACAATTTTGACATGGTGACCTCCAAAACTCCTTTACTGGCATGTAGGGATCTGTTCTTCTTCATAAACTTCAGGAGACCCCTCGGAAAGAGCATTGGTGTCCCTGTAAAAACAGTCCTACACAACTTTCTACTAACTAGTACAAGACCGGCACTGGAACTATATTTCAAGGAACAGAACTAGGATTCATTCCTACGACACATACCTTATAAAGTAGTTCTACCATCTTGCCGTGTGTGCACACAGTGTGTCACTTGCATTCTTTGTTTCTGCTGTCCTTATAATTCTGTCAAGAAAAAAAAAAAAACCCAACCATGATACTCTCCAGAAAAATGGGTGTTTGGGCTTGGGAGGGTTCTTTGTATATCCCCTCACTAAGTGTGTGAGATTTAGAGATCCTGAAGGTGGAAGTCTGGAGACATGGAAGGGAGGAACAAATGGGCAAGAACAGAGATATGAAGCCCAGTAGGAGGCCTGCTGAAGGAAACAGAGGAGAAGCAATGCATCAAATGAATATTTACAGTATGTGGAGTGAGGCATGAAGCCATTTCTCCAATTAGGCTACAAATATTCATGACAATCTCCTTTGCCCACCAGTGCAGTTCAGGGTAAGTAGATTCTGAGATATGCAAAGAAACCTCTTTACTAATGGTGCTCATATATTCTGCTTACTGGCTGGTGGTGTTATAGCTCAAATAGCATAAAGCAGTTAATGAGACAATTATTTTTCATGTTTTCTTTTTTTTCTTTTATTGAAAATAGAGTCTATTTAACCACAATTGAATAGATCTTTGTATATTGATACAAATTTAAAGGTAATGCTTCCCAATGGTATCATACCTAGAGATACTTAAAAATAAAATGTGAAGCTCTGACCTCTTGATACCAACCGTCTAAAACGGTCTAGGATAGTTAAGTAAAACAAACTCCTAGTCATGCAAACATGTCACTTTGTTAGCTACTATGACAGTCTATCACAGATATTCTCTAAACTACCCAGTAATCAAGTTGCTAAGAGACAAGCAACATTTGCTTATCTAAATACAAGAGATGGATAGGGCATCTTCAAAAACCCCTAGAGATCTGCAGAATATGGCATTCAAAGATGTTATCTTAAATTAAGATTTTTTTTTGATATCGAGACATATCAGCGCCTGACAGCACCCCGTATTCTACTCCAAGTAGAAGATAAGCATCGAAGAACCTCCACTGTAAGATGATTGAATTAGTGGCAAGCCTTTCTCTTGGCATGAAAAAACCCCTTGCACCAACTGCAGACAGACTGCTGTCCAAAAAGGACAAAACTTGGTAGCAGGGAAGTCGACAGCCTAACTCTGCCAAGACAGGGTAGGTAAGTCCTTCATAATCCCTGCTCTACAGCAAATGTCTGTCAGAGAAACAGGACCCAAAGGCTGAAGATTGATGCTGGAATGTATGGAGAGAAAATGGGAACTGTCCAGGCAGTTATTGGTATGTTCTTTCTTAGTTTTGGAAGCTGCAGGCCCTGCACTTCCTATATAAGCAAATATATTTATCCCTCTCAGGTCTCTGAGGTGGTTGAAGAATAGACAGCTAGAGTCTCATAGTTAAATTTTGAACTGTTTAGGAATCAAGAGGGTGTTATAGATCTAAGAAGATACTCTTAAAAGTGTGTTGCAAGTTAGTATGAATGTTGAGTCACATATAGACCTTTAAACTCATGGAGTTGGTTAGATAGTAGAATGTTCAAGTCAGGGGCCAAATATGTATAAACTGGACATTGGGAAGGTATACTGGGCCAATTTACTCTCATAAATGTGGCATATTTATATCTATTGTTTTGTATAATACTTACTGTTATAAGAGAAGGAACCATCTGTTGGACTGAAAGGGGAAACTTCTGGGGGAAGAGGGTGGAAGGGCGGGATAGGAAGGGGGAATAGGGAGGGGTTTGTTACTGAGATGTAACTTGAAGAAAAAAAAATAAAGTATTAAAAAAAAAGAAAAAAAAGAAAATAGAGTCTTCTCTTATACAATGCATCCCAACCACATTTTCCCCTTCCTTCCTCCACTCCTCCCAGCTCTTCCCCACATCCTCTCTCCTCCATCTATGCCCCCTACATCTCCCACTAGAAAAGATCAGCCCTCCAAGAGACAACAACTAAACACGACAAAACAAAATACAACAAGAGTAGGAAAAAGCCCTCACACTGAAGCTAGATAAGGGGGGAGAAAAGAAACTCAAGATCAGACAAGAGTCAGAGACACACCCACTCCCACATTTAGGAGGACCACAGAAGCACCAAGCTAACAGCCATAACATATACACAGAGGAACTGGTGAAAACCTATGCAGGGCCAGTGCTTCCCACTTCAGTCTCTGTGGGCCCATATGTGCCCTGCTTAGTGGATTCAGTGGGCCATGTGTTCCTGGTGGCCTCCATCCTCTCTAACTCCTGCAATATTTCCACACACTTCTGTGGGATTCTCGAAACTCCAAGGGAAGGGACCCGATAGAGAACTTCAATTTAGATTCTCTACCTGTCTGGCTGTGGGTCTCTGCTCCCATCTGCTGCCAGAGGAGGCCTTGCTGATGACTACTGGACAAGGCACCAGTCTATGAGTATAGAAGAATATCATTAGGGATCATTTCATTGGTTTGTTTGTTTGTTTGTTGTTTTAGACAAGTTGTATTTGGTTCTACTCTAGATCTCAGGGCTATCCAGTTTCCAGTTCCTGCCCATCCAAGCATTGTTGGGCATGGGCTCCCTCTCCTGAGGTGAGCCTAAATTAAATCTGACATTGTTTGGGCACTCCCACAAGTTCTGCACCACCGTTGCCCCAGCACATCTTCCAGGCATGACGGATTGTTAGATATAGGTTTTGTGCTGGCTTAGTGTCTATGCTACTCTTTTGACTAGCCTACAGAGTACCTTCCCACCAAAAAGACCAGAATATAGGACTGAAGGCAGCATGTAGGTACCAGCTTGAGCTCTCCACATTCAATGAGCTGTGTAGATGTTGTCCTCAGCCATGGGATCCTGTCAGTTTATGGAGAGCAGCCCTCTGCCCTAGCATCAGCCCAGATGTTGATCTCCATGGGACTCCCTCTGCCAACAACTTAACCAAATGCAACCAGTCTAGTCACTGGAAGCCTTGCCTGGCTACAACAGAGGTGGAGATATCCTCCATTACTAGGAGTCCTCACTAGGATCACTCTCATAGATTACAGGAAGTTTCAAATGCACTAGGTTTCCACACAACTTCCCAAATGCCTCCCGAATTCCAGTTGTCTCTCCCTCCATCCCATATCCTCCACCACCTGATCATTCCCTCTCACATCCCCACCAGCCCACAGTACACCTAACAAATCAATTCTATTTCCCCTTTCTAGGGAGATCTATGTGTTTCCCCAGATCCATCCTCTTTATCAAATCTCTCTGAGTCTATGGATTATAGCTTGGTTATTGTTTGCATAATGGAATATCCTCCTTATAAATGAATACATACCATATTTTTCTTTCTGGGTCTGGTTTACCTCAGAATAACTTTTTCTAGTTCCATACAATTGTCTGCAAGTTTCATGATGTCATTTTTTTAATAATTTATTTTTTATTTCTTCAAGTTACATCTCAATCACAATCCCCTCCTTACTCCCCTCTCCAGTCCCACCCTCCCACCCTCTTACCCTTCAACCCCCATCCTCTTCCCTTTTTTTTAAGTTTAAGGTATATCTTTTCCCCCCAACAGCTCCCCCTTTCAGTCCAACAAATGGTTCTTTCTCTTCTAACAATAAATACAATACAATACAACAGAAATAAATAGGCCACAATTATGAGAGTTATATGGCTTAGCATACATTCCAAGTGTCCAGTCCATATGTATTTGGCACCTGACTTTAACATTGTACTATCTAACCATCTCCATGAGTTTAAAGTTCTATATCTAACTCAGCTTTCATACTAACTTACCTCATAATTTTAAAAATATCTTCTTAGATCCAGAACACCCTCTTGATTCCTAAACAACTCAAAATTTAACTATGAGACTCTATCTATTCTTCAACCACCTCAAAGACCTGAGAGAGATAAATATATCTGATTATATAGGAAGTGCAGGCCCTGCCACTTCCAAAACTAAGAAATGACATACCAGTGGCTGCCAGGACAGTTCCCATTTTCTCTCATTTTTTAACAGCTGAGTAAAACTCCATTGTGTAAATGTATCGCATTTTCTTTATCCATTCTGTTGAGGGACATCTAGGTTGTTTACAGTTTCTGCCTGTTATGAAAAAAGCTGCAACAAACATGGTTGTGCCAGTGTCCTTGTGGTAGAATGCAGCCACCTTTGGGTGTGTGCCCAAGCATGTTATAACTGGGTCTTGAGGTAGATCAATTCTAATTGACTTCTACAGTGACTCTACAAGTTACACTCCCCCAGCAAAAAAAAAAAAAAAGTGTCCCTCTTGTTCCACATCCTCGCTAGCACAAACTATCACTTGTGTCATTGATCTTAGCCATCCTGAGAGGTATAAGATGGAATTGCAACGTAGTTTTGATTTGCATTTCCCTCATGGCTAAGGATGTTGAACATTTCTTTAAGTGTTTCTCAGCCATTTGAGATTCCTTTATTGAGAATTCTCTGTTTATATCTGTACCCCATTTATAACTTGACTATTTGATGTTTTGATATCTAGTTTCTTGAGTTATTTATATATTTTAGATATTAGTCCTCTATTGGGTGAAGAGTTGGTAAAAATCTTTTCCTATTCTGTGGGCTGCCACTTTGCCTGATTCATAGTGTCCTTTGTCTTAAAGATGCTTTTCAGCTTCATGAGTCCCATTTATTAATTGTTCATCTTAGTGTCAGCGCTGTAATTGTTCTAGTCAGAAAGTCTTCTCTGGCGCCACTGTGTTCAAGGCTATTTCCTAGTTTCTCTTCTATCAGGTTGAGTGAATCTGCGTTTATGTTGAGATTTTTGATCTGCTTGGACTTGAGTTTTGTGCAGGGTGATAAATATGGTTCTATTTGCAGTTTTCTGGATCTATTTGCAGTTTTTTATATAAAGACCTCCAGTTTGGCCAGTAGCATTTGTCTTGGAAGATTAGGAAGCAGAGAGGACTAGAAGCCAGGACAATCCAGAACTCTCAAAGGCTTGCCCCACAGGGATCTACTTCTACAAGCTACATGTCACTTGTCTTAAATGTCTTATTCCCCAAATAAGACCACCAGGTTGATACCAAATATTGGAATGTAAGAACCAATAGTACATGTATATTCAAACTACATACAAGTATTATTGTCATCCATTCACTTAACAAATCAAATAATCTCTTTTAAAAAATGAAGTGCAGATCTAAACAGAGAATGCTCGATGGAGGAATTTCAAATAACTGAGCATACAACTTTGAAAAAGCCAGAGAAAATATTTTAAATAAAAGTATCTTCATATCAACTGATCTTGAGAAAAGTCACATGAGGAGGACAAAATAAATAAATGATTAATTCAAATATTCATTTAAGTTAAAATATAAGACATATTTTTCTTACTTCAAATTTTGACAGCTTGACCATCATTAATTTAATTTTTGAGACCAACTCCGTTGATTCTCTGTGTACAATACAATGGGTTTCTAGAACAAGCTGAAGCTTGCAACATTGCAATTATAGAACGAATGAAGAGTAAGAAAACTGGTTGACATAGACACTCACAAATGTTCACAGACTATTAAAATTGGCCCATCCAATACACTTCTGTGTTACCATTTGAATGATTAAAAAAAGAGAACTGGCTGGTGAGATGGCTTTTAGAAAACTGACTTTCAGTGACTGACCAGCTAGCTGTTAAAGAGGTGAAGATCTTTTAGGATGCTGGTCCTGAAGCTGCCTCAGTTGTTCAGGTATGCTCAGTGTCAGGAGCTGTGCACCTACCCTTTGCTCTTAAAATGGTAAAGGGCTCTAAGTGAAACCTCTCTGCTTCCTTTCTCCTCTTCCTTCTTCTTTCTCTCCTCTGTTTTTCTTCTGTCTTCTTCTCTGTGTCCTCCAGTGTCTTCTTCCTGCTCAAACACAACCCTGTATCTTCCCACATTAAGTCCATAACTGTTCCTGAGTGTTCCTTTCTTTCCAACCTCACCTCCCATCAGACTGTTCTGTACACTGTGGTCTCCAGTGAGCGTCCAATGCATGTTTCTAGGGGAATTACTTGTTTTTACATGCCTTCTCCTTTCAGTTCTCTCTTTAGCATAAGTGTAGGATGCTGGTAACTTTGCCCCTCCTTCTCCCTCTTATTCTCCTACTTTCTGCCCTGTGTCAATGGCTGCAGCAGTCACTTTTAGGACATGAACTACTCAGATGAATGCCCCCAAGCCTCTGCTCCTGACCTGTTAGGTGTGTTGGAAGCACCCCTTCCTGGCATGCCTCCTTTGTACCCTAGCCCCTCACATTCTTTCCTCTCTGTTTCTGTAACATCTTGTGCACATACATCTGCACCTTAGTGCCTAAAATACCCTTCTAGAACAATCTGATTCCTTTTCAGTGCTGACATTCACATCTAAACCTTGTTCACTCTCTCCTGAGAACCAAACCCCATCACACCATGACATATCATGGATGACTGGTGAATAAGAGTTAACATCTAAGTGAACAAATGAAATATATGAAGAAGATTAAGGTTCCAGAAAATAATTCTCAGTTAAAAATTCAAATAAACTCTTGAGACAATCCACTTATGTAATTCCATTTTCCATTCTTCTGCATCCTTGCTATTTATATATTTCAGTTAATATTATGTGAATGATTCATGCCTACATTTAGATAAGAAAACAGTGCAGCACAGAAGCCAGAAACTCTTCTGTGTGGTTGTATTTTCCTCACAGTGTTCTAATGTCATGTCCCGGTGGTTTGTGTGAATGTCGGTTACTGTTGTATGGTAGATGTGGGACATGGAATCACAAGTGTGATATCTTATTAGAACTAATCTTTTTTCTAATCCTCCATTCAGTGACTTTCTTTATAATTACATCACTTTAAAAGGTTCTCTGTTATCTGCAGAAACTTGATAATGAGAATAAACAGGTTTGACTGATGTTTACACAAAGTTCAAAGACATTGAGCATCATCTCTTGGAATAACCTGTCTTTAGACTCTTAAGTCTAAACCTTTTCCTGAACTAACCTGTGTCTAGAGTTTCCATTACTACAAGTTCCTCTAATTCACCTCCTCCTTCACACAGTGTCAGATGCTTAGTAGGTTCTATGTCTTGAGTCTGTATTGAAACTGTTCTTTTTCAGTCATATCACATTTGAAGGAGTTTTAGCCCATTGAGGGGCTAATAATATTCCCCCACAAAGCTGAAGGTGTCTTCAGGGACCTGAGAAGAAGGTCAAGTTAGTAATTCTTCTGCCCTTTGAGATTTTGGACTCTTTGAATCTAATCGACCTTCCTTCTTAACAAAATGCGCACATATACTAACCAAAGCTGACTGAACACTTAGGGTTTCTTAGACCCATAAAATACATTCCCCTAGCCCTTAGGGCCATTGGGGCCCAGATTCTTGAGTTAGGTTTGGATGTTGCCTAGTGAAAGTTGTTGTGTTGGGACATTGATAACAAACCAAAGACAAGCGAGAGATGGTGAAATGTGTGGATCCATGAAAACAACCAATATTTCTTCTCAAGAAACATGATCTATGTAAACTAATGTGAGGATATTTACACAATACACAACGGCAGGTATAAAAATAATTTGTTGCATTTGTTTGATAGAGAAGTGTGATGTAATTTTGAAATACTTCAAAGTGGTTGTTGAGATTCAGAGTCATTTCTGAAATCAATGCCATGGCACTAAGAAAGCACTTTTGATCAAGCTGTTTATTTGCATTGACTATTGAGGAATGAAATACCTTCTGTACACTGTGTAAGGTTTGAGTATGTCTAAATTTGCTTTTTAAGACTGGTTAAATCTTGTATGTTACATTAGGAGGCCTAAAAGGTGTTGGGCATTGTGCTGGGTGCACAAAGAAAATTGTTTAACAAGCTATAGTTTCATAGACAACTTGAGAAAGGCACATTTGTTCTTGGTATACTGAAGTCCAATCGTGATGCAAAAGAAGAAAAACAATTTGATAGTGAAATTCCAGAAAGCCTAAGAAGATGAATTTGATCAGGTTTTGAAGTCAGGATGGATTTGAACAAGTGAAAGGTAGGTATCTTAGGATTACTATCGCTGTGATGAAACACCATGGCCAGTGCAACTTGTGGAAGAACAGACTGGGAGACCTGTAGCACAGATTCCAATGTATTTGGCTTATTCTTTCACATCACTGTTCACAATCAAAGAAATGGAGGACAGAAACTCAAACAGGGCAGGGACCTAAAGGCAGGAGCTTATACAGGGGACATGAAGGAGAGCTGCTTACTGGCTTGCTCCTTGTGGCTTGCTCAGCCTGATTTCTTTAAAGTCCAAGACCACCAGCCCAGGGCTGGCACTATCCACAGTGGCCTGAACCCTCCCAAATCAATCACTAATTGAGAAAATCCTACAGTCCAATCTTATAGACTCATTTTCCCAACTGAAGCTCCATCCGCTCCATCCAGTGACTCTAATTTATGTCAAGTTGACATAAAGCCGTCCAGCACAGCAGCTATAGACACCATTTTATTTACTCTACATTGTGATCAAAACCACAGAGTGGACTATGATTGTAAATCTGTAGTCAAGAGCTGCCAAATATGTGTGAGTCCTCCGGTTTGATTCCTAGCCCTGAAAAAATAGCACACACACACACACACACACACACACACACACACGAAAAGCAAAGATAAATAATGTTCTTGGGTTAAGGCAAAGATGGTCTGATGTGGAGCAAATGAAAGTCTTATATGGCATTGCTTGTTCTGAATTCAACACCCAGCAGGTACTCAGCACTTCATATGTACAAGGAAAAGTAGAGGAGAGAAAAACAATAAATGGTACCACAATAGAAAAATTACAAATGATTTTAGATTATGACAAAGTGCTTGACCAAAAAAGACTGGACAGAAAAGGTATGAGTGCCCTGCAGAATGTATGTAAGCAGACCAAACATTAATTGGGAAAGTGATGTTTGAGCAGACTTGAGCTGATGAGGGCAAAGCATTACTCAGATATCTTGAGACTGAATGCTCCAGAAAATGAGTTAAAAGCCATGTTTCCTGTGTCCAGGAATGGCACACACAGTAGAGTAACTGGCCAAGTGTGTGGGAGAACAGTAGAAGATGCAGAGAGGGGCAGTGTGCAGCAGGACTGGGATTGAGAATGATACACTTTCTTGTTTCCTCTGTGGACACCTCCTCCAAGCTCTCACTAGGTCCATGCTTTGCTGCTGCATGGAAAATGTGAAGTCAGTCCTCTGTGCAGCTTTTTCTGCAAAGGATGAGGTGATTCATCTACATGTATACCAGCAGATGGTCTCTATAATATTTCAAAATTTTATTCAGCCCCATAAATCTCTGGAATGGAGATGGCTTTAACAAGCTTCAGAAAGTAGGGAAGCAATCCTTCAAGTTGTTAAATGTTCCCTGTTGAATCATGCCTCTGTTGTATTAGCCAGAGCAGGTGTGAGTTGTTCTGTACAGAAAATAATTTTTACCCCAAAGATATTCAAAGGATATGTGTTAGAGGGAAAGAAGACATATATAGAACGACTTTCCTGGTATATAGATTAAAGAACATGTTTATAAGGTTTATATAGAACTTACAATACAGATGTGTGTTGTATCTATACAAAACAAATACTAGCCTATGTATTTCCTCATGTAATTGACATACATAGGATAGTTGTAACTTTCCACATACTTCTCTGGATACCAGGAATCTATAGAAACGTATCTTAGTATATCTGGGTATATTAGTGGCTTTCTAATGACTGTACTGTATTCACTATTCTTTCTCTCATCCTTAAAATAGCCCTGTATTGATTGCATGAGAACACATGCATGCAAATACATACATGCACACACATTTTATGTATATATTCATAAATGTATATACATGGAAATTATTGATTCACAGTTGTAGAGGCAAAGAGGTCTTTTGATCTGCTATCATTAAGTCAGACACTAGGAGACCTATAGTATAGATTCCAGTCTGCTGCTGAGGTTTGGCAATGGTGAGTGCTTCAGTCATGACCAAAGCAGTTAGTCCAAGCAGTCAGACTGAACATGAGTGTCCTCTTCCTCCCTCTTTTTGTTCTATTCAGCCCCTAAATAATCTGAGTGATACCCACATCATGGATGGTTATCTGCATCAATAACTTCGCAAAATCAGATGCTATAAGCACCTTCACAGCCATGCTCACAAATTACTTTAACCATTTGCATGAGTTTCTCCTAACAAGCTGATATGTAACAACATTTACCATCACAGGCTCTTTAAAAGAGAGTTCTATTCTAATTTTGTACAAGAGTCTCAGATGTCTACTCTCAGCCAATAGAGGTTAAATAATTCTGTTTGCAAGTGGTGCTGTTTATTCAATGTGTAACTATAACATCAGTTACGTGATTTTGACTCAGTAGAGTCATCTTTTTTTACATACTTGGAAGTGTGTAACTGAAGTACAGTTAAAAGAACAAACAGCTAGCAGGTTGGTAAGTACCAGGTGCCTGATTTGGTGGATCAGATATCCTAGACTAATTTAGGTGGTATGGAATTAAACGTCCAGCTTTATAGTCTAGCCTTGCCCCCATACAAATGACATAACTTTGGTGAAATTATTTTCAGTTTGAAGCCTTTAGTCCTGGTCTATAAGGACAGTTGTATTTGCATTGCAGAGAAAACTAAATATCTTAGTGCATCTTGGATTGTATCAGACTTTGGCTTTTGTCAGCTGAATATTTTTTTACATTCAAAAAACATTTCTATATCTTGAAGTAATAGTCAGAGGTGTCAGGACTTTACGATTGCATAGACTATCTTACTGTTTGATGTTATAATTAGATTTTCAATAAGAAATGCACATTACTGATCTTGTGTGGTAAGTGGTACTAACCTCATTTCACCCAGGCAATTGTTCTGTAGTGTCAAATACAGACAATTTTGACAATCTGTCCTCAGCATTTGCACAATTAAATTATTTCAGTTTCAACAATCTGTCTGTGTGCTCTTCAGTTTGAGCCTTCTCTTCCTAAGTTACTTGGTTTCTTATACCTACCAAAGAATAACTAAAAATAGCATATTGTTGACTCAGTAGTTTGTTGCTGTTGTTGTTACTCAGCATTGTTCAAATTCAAATAATCATCAAAATCAGATCTTTATTTCCTTGGAATGTCCAAAAGCAGCATTAAATTATCAAAGCACTTGTGGCTAGTAGTGTACCAAATAACTGAACTTTAATTGAAAATGTTAAAAACAATTGTCTTTTCAAATTGAGAATTATAGCCTTTAGAATTTTCCAAATAAAAATCATACTTTTAGAGGTGTTTAGACAGCAGTATAGACACATTTGTGGTAATTTGCTTCTCATTCTTTGCAAGTTGTGAGACTTTGGTATTTATTTAGTAAAAATATTCCTTGCCTTCAGAACTGTAACATTTGTTAGCTTAGCACACCAAAATGTTCCTTCAGCATTGTGTAGGTGTTATGCTTTCTGGTTGACAATTTACTGTTATTCGTTCCCTACCAATGTTTTGGAAATAAATATAGAATTTTTAAAAAGTCAGAATGTGTCAGTGTAGATTATTACAGTTAGACAAGGCCTCCCTCATCCAACCCTGTGGGGTGAAGGCAGAAGTGAAATGTTTCAATATTTGATAACAAGTGCTTTGTGGCAATGACATTGGGTTTTGATATTCCTAGACCCAGCTCCCGTGGAAGCCTCCATGACCAGGCTGAAGGCTGAAGGTGTTTTCAAGTTGTCCTCATAAGGATGTCTGTTCTTGCACTGAGTTCTGAGGCTTTTCTTCTCTAAATGACTCTAAACACACAATGATACTGAACATTCTTCTAACTAGAATGTGAAAGGTTTTGAGAGGAAAAATGTCTTTTTGTTTCATATTTAAAATAAGTCTGCAACTCTCCTAAAAGTCCTGAAGAATACTTATAGTGAGTTTTCCAAAGGACAGTTATTAATAACTGAGACTACAAACACATATCTATCTTACTCACAACATAAATGTTTGATAAAAATCACTATGGAGAGTTACATTTGCTGCAGTTTAGTAGCAATAAGTTTTTACTTAAAAGATTAGAAGTTAAGCCTGAGGGACTGAGGAAAGGGCTAGTTACCAGAATACACCCAGTGTACACACATACACACACACACACACACACACACACAGGGAGAGAGAGAGAGAGAGAGAGAGAGAGAGAACAAAATATTAGATTTATTTTTCTGTAGATGAAAGGTTGGCTTTTCACTTAGTTATTTATTCCTAACCAACTGGTAATTACAGGTCAGATGTTAGGGGCCTGATTCAGTCATAGCCTATGTATCCCATAACTAAAAGTTACCATTGGTAGTTTTCCTACTTTTTTTTTTTGTATGTAAAAGGGTGAAGGTCTATAGAACTGACTGCAAATGACTATGGCTTAGCCATCAACAGAGCAGAACCCTGACTCCAGCACTCACTCTCAGCTGCGGTGCTGTGTGCTTTTCTCAAACTCTTATTATATATACTGGAACTACTGCGAGTTCAGCCAATGCACACTCTGCCCTGCAGAATTGTTAGAACAGAGTCATTCAGCATGGTGGCCTTGAACACTTACTGAGCATCAGCCTTCTCTGGGAGAAGAATGCTGGGATTCTGGAGTGGTTATTTTTTAAATGCTTGGGAACTGGTACAGATGCACTTTTAGAGCAAGCTTTGTCTTGTAGTGCACGGATGCTCACAGGGTAGATTCCGGGCATTTCCATTACTTGAATATTTAACATACTTGGACTGGGAAATAATTAGAAGACAACCCATTTGCATATATTAAACTGTCAAGGAAAAGTCTAACTGAAGCTCTACTTGGCCCCAGACACTTTCCAACTTGCTTAAAATGCTTTTAAGTTTTGACTAATGTTTTCCTCCTTCCAGTCAAGTTTCCATTCTAACAATTCTGCAAACACCTATTTTGGGGCTTGGTATTTGGATAAAATGAATTTGGTCCATAAAAAAAAAACTTTTTAGCGAGATAGATACATAATAGAATATTTCCTGTTGCCAAATATGCATGGACTGGACATTGGGAATGTATGTTATACCTTATAATTTTCATAATTGTACTTATTGTTTTGTATTGTATTTATTGCTACAAGAAAATAGAGCCTTTTAGTGTACTAAAGGGGTGAGATGTTGAGGGGAAAAAGATACACCTTAAATTAAAAAAAAGTGGAGAGGAGGAAGAGGGGGAAGAGGGTAGAAGAGTAGGACCAGGAGAGGAGGGAGGGGATTGTGATTGAGATATAACTTGAAGAAATAAATAAATGTTGAAAAAAATACTTTTTATGGAGATGAGAAGTTAGACGGTCAGAGGTAATTAAAATAGTTTGTAAAAGGACTCCTTGGCTTTTGTCTACCTATTCAGAATGACAGATTAAAAAATTGGAGCCTGGAACAAACTCCTAGAATAATAACAAGGAGATCTTACTTCAGGAGTATAGGCTCTGTGTTTATTGAGGTGTATGGAAGGTCTCTTCAGTTAGATTCTGCTAAAAGAGAAAGCCAGTTGGACTTTATTCTGCAGATATATATTTTGATCTGCTGTCAGATGAAGTTTGCTAACCTACAAAACAGCAAGAGCCAAGTTGACTTTAAGTGGAAAATTGTTGCAGGTCAGTTAATGTGGCCATTTCATTTCAAACAGGAGGAGGCTGAGATAGAAAGAACTAAGTCTAGACCTTTGATTCATCTGGGACTTTCAGTACCATTCTGCTTTGTCTCCCTGCTTGTGGATACCTCTAGAGTTTGTTCTAGAAGCATCTTTTCATTGTCTTTACAAATTCCTTCTTTAAATACAATAAGTGGGTATAAAAGTTGTAAGTGGAAAATGTGATGAGGTCAGAGATTTAAAGCATGAGTGGATATTTGAAGGAACAGTTCAAAACTAAAGTCTTTCTGCACAAATCTAAATGAATTTACTTTATTTGGCTAACTTTGAAATCCTTAACTACATTATCGCTGTATGACGGTTGAACTTTCCTATGGCAACTCCTTACAACTTCACTCTCACAGGATGAAAAAAAAAAAAATCCGAACTTCAGGGTGACTATAGATACTTCAAATTGTAAAACACTTAAGAGAGTTCCAAGGAAATGCCTTAAATTAGATTATCTATAGCCAAGTCAGCTTGCTGTTACAGGGGAACATGAAGGCCCAACCATACATGTTGGCTCACATATTGCAAATATAGAATTCAATTCCCTATTGGAAATTGTCTTTTAAAGCAGATTTCCAGGGAAGGTCTGTGAGGGCGCAAGTCTCACTCTGGCTGGGAATTAGGCACCTGGATCAAGAGGCAGGGTTTCCATAGCTCTGATGTGGCTCATCTATAGAATTATTCAGAGACAGAAACAAGGGTGGAGTGAACAGCGGATGTGTACCAAGCCATCGACATTAAGGAACTGTAGGCATTGATAAGATAACATTTTAATATTGGCCTTAAAACTAATGTGGCACTTACTGGCAGAATTGGTTCAGCTTGGCACCCACCTAGCAGGAAAGAGTAGTAAAGACAAGACATTCCATTTGTCAAACACTGTTCCTAATACCTTGCCATGGACGTTACCAAGATGCCCCTGTGCCATTGCTTTCCATGGGCCCTGTGAGATTGTGCTTACCACAGTGCCTGGCAGTGTCAGCACACGGAGTGCTATAAAGTAAGTGAACTTGCATGTAGAGACTACCCTGGCCGCATCATTTGTAGCCGTTGGCCACAGGGGCCCCTTTTAGTTCTAAGCTGAACAATTTGTTGACCTTATTTATCACCTCACCAACAATCTTGCCAGCTAAGACTTTCAGCCAAGTAAACCCATAGTTGCTTTGTCCTTCTGTCAAGCTAGATGCTTGATATGGAGAGGATCCTGTTTACATGTAAAGATGAATGCCCACAGTCATTCTAGGTTGCTCTAACCACTGCTCTGAAGGGAAGAACTTGTACAGCAGATGAAGCACCTTTTCAGTGTCCCTAATGGCTCAACCAGCTTGGGCAGCAATAAAGCTAAACCCACTGTGGTGAGTACAAACTGTGTTTGTTTGTCTCCCACTGGATCTCCTCTCTATACGTCAGTGTTTTGAAATATTAACACGCTGAAATTCATAAATAAAAATAAAATTCTCTTGTACTTATGTTACTTTCACTGAACGTTAATGGTCCAGATAAATGAAACATAGATCTTTTTTAATCCAAACTGTATTTCCACCCCTAAAGATTTCTTTGGGTTGGATGCAGTTTTAGTGACTGATTTATTAACAGGTAGTGTTCTGCAGAAGTTTTTCAGGTCATTGCATCTTAAGAGGTGACATTCTGTGCCCTTATTGCGGACCCATGACATATAACTTCCATGGAGAATTTGTTTTTAGCAGTGAACTTGACTTGAAAAATAAGTTGAGTTACTAAGCAGTAAATCTCAGACTTGTTCCCCTTACAGGGTATGTCAGATCGAGTTGGAAGTGATAAAATTCCAACCAACAAGAAGTTCACAGTTTTATATGTGACAAAGGAGATGTACCTCTCTTTATTTATGACACATTTCTGGATTTCTGAAGCCCTCATTATCATGAAATCAGCTACGACAAAGATTTATGGGAAAACAAAGCCGCAGTTCCTATGTGTATTTCTGAGGAAAGGCAGGTACCTCGTGCTTTCTGCACTACGCATTTTTCACTTGTCAATGGGAGATAGTAAAGCGCCATAGGTACTTCAAAAAAGAGCTCAGCAAATGCCTTTGCCAAAATAGAAACACTAAATATTTATTCTTTCTTCACTTGGAGCTCAGTCTGTACTCATACATACAGAAATCCCTTACTCTTCTCCGTGACTTCATACTATCCCTTCATTAGGATTTATAGAAAGTCATTTGTATCGTACAGATGCCCAAGAGCGTTTTCTGTATTTCTAATGTCATAAACAACAGTTCAAAGAATATCACCATGAATGGGCTGCTTGATTTATGCTGAGTACACCATATAATAAATTTCTAGTAGCAGAATTGCTAAGTCCTTGGGTCAATACACTATCTTATTGGTAGTAATGCTGCCCAAATTGCCATTCCGAGTACTTGTATCAATTTATTCTTTCACTAGAGGTATAAGAAGAGACAAAACTCTTCACATGTGTACATCAAACTTTTAGATCTTTACCCATGTGCTGGTTGGTTTTCTTGGCAACTTGACATCAGATTAACCTGTGAGGACATTTGCTTGATTGATGACTGATGTGGAAGAATCCAGCCCATTGTTGGTTAGTGTCGTCCCTGGGGAGGTGGTCCTGGGAGTTATCAGAAAGGTAGTTGAATGTGAACCTAAGGAACAAGGTAGTAAGCAGTGTCCTTCCATGGCCTCTGCTTTGGTTCCTGCCTTGAGTTCGTGCTCTGACTTTTCTTCACGGCAGAATATAAACTGTAAGATGAAACAACCCCTTTCCTCTCCAATGAGCATTTGGTCCAAATGTTCTATCACAGCAAGAAAAACTAAGATAGAAATTGGAACCAGGATGTGAAATAATGCCATGACAGATCTGGCCATGTTATTTTGAGAACTGTGGAAGGACTTGGACACTCTGGACTAGAGAAGGCACTGAGCACTTAGGGCTTGATGGGCTGCTCCGTGGGATTTTGGAAGATACGAATCTTGAAAGCAATGCAGATGATAGAAGCCCAGCTTATAGTTTTAGAGAGATGTTTGAGAGTCTCTCAAAGACCCTATCAGGACTATTGAATTGGTATTTTGAATTACAACTAGGTAGAGGGTGGGAAGGTGGGACTGGGAGGGGTGGAAAGAGGACGCTGTGATGGAGATATAACCTGAAGTAATAAATATTTAAAAAAAAAGGAAAAAAAAACAAATAGGTGGTTTCTGATCAGCTGGGGCTAAAGAACTGACTGTGAGTGACAAGAGACCAGAACCACTAGTATGAAACCTTTGCTTTACTGGGACAATTGAGTTATTTGGCTGAGTCTGAGAGAGCAGCAGTGGTGATTAAGAAGAGACCAGTATTGTTGAGGTGAACTCTTCTGGGAAGTTTTTCCTCAGGATCAACACACAGAACTGCTGTCCAGAAGTGGGGCAAAACTACATCTTAAGCTGGTAGCCCAACTTGGTACTGTGTAAGAATCTCTCACTTGGTTGGGGGTGGTTTTGGCAACATGAGAGCTGCAGGATTTGAATGGGTCATGGAACGACCCTGAGGCTTGGTACCACTGGAGATGGTTCAACCTTAGGTGCAGTGGAAATCCGAAGATGAAAGGTTCATGGAAAGAAGTTTAGCACCATGTGGCAGGGTCTGAGTCCCTAAGGAGAGCCCAGGAGAGGCTGTTAGTGAAACCACATCCCAGTTGCTGTAGAAAACCCCAGCAGTTTGGAGATGCCAGAGCCGGCCTGAGCCTCGGAGACAATCTGTATGTGTTGTGGATGGGAGAGCCAGAGAAGTAAAAATGTCCAAGTCCTTTGGAGTCCAGAAAATCGTGAGTGAATCCCAGATATTTTTCACTAAATTTTACACTGCTCAAGAAAGAGTGTGTACTAACACACTTGAGAGGGAGTGTGTACTACCATGGAAGTGTGTGCTACTGTAAGAGTGAGTGTATACTTCCATAAAAAGGGGTGTGTGCTAATGAAAGGAGAATGTACCATGGTGAGAGGAGCCTGTACCACAATGAAGTGTGCTGACTACATTTCTTATCATAGGCTTTAGATTCTGCAGTGAGGTGCCTCTTGATTTTGTCAAGAGAAAGAAAAAAAGGTAGCTATTTCTAGAACCCAAGAAAAAAAAAAAACGAGGCAGTGGTCAAAAGGTTGCAACCTGATTAGGTCCCCTTGTGTGGCCTTTGCACCCTGCTGTTTCTCCCAGCAGAGTGAGGTGAGAACTCTGCACCAGCCTTTGTCTGCAGGCAGCATTTCTTGCATGGCATAGTCAGCTGACAATGGATGACATTCTTTCTTAGGTCTGTTTTGTGATTAGGGCACTTCAAATAGGCTGAATTCCAAAATACTATCATAACCTGATTTCGATTCAGACTGGAGACTGGTTAAAAGGACCCCTCAGTACACAGTCTGGATCCCTTGAGAGTTTGGTCACATCTGCTCAGAACCGGACCCCAGGAAACTCCTCAGCCGAGCTCTGTGAGGAAGAGCAGCTGAGTTTGGGTTCCATGAACATTTTTTTTAGCCAGCTCTATTTAATTTTATTACTGGATGGAAGGGGGAAGGAGGAAGTGTTTAGTGGCTAGAATATATATTTTCCATAAATATTAAAAAGAAATAGTTACCTAGAGTATAGTTCAAATATATTTTATGTAGTACACATATGGAATTTCTGTTTCAAAGATCTATTTTTAACACACAGATATTTTAAAGCAGGATCAAATTAACCCCTGCTTTATCAGACACTACAAAACCTTATAGTAGCTTCTAAGCTTTCCCGCCTTCAAAGACATAACTCAAAATATGTTTTATGTTTTCATTCCTTTTCTACATATTATTAACTGGAGAAACCCAGGTGAAAAGCCACCTTTACACCCTAAAAATTGAAACCCAGACCTTTCAGAGCTTAGGAAATATCTGAAGCCTATGGGGTGTTTTGTCACTGACTTTGGAGAAGGATAAATACCCAACTTAATTTGTCATGAGACAGTGGCCTGCTTGTGTGCATGACCAGCAGGTCACACCTCTGGCACACCCTTCTTTCTACCCTTTTCCCCTTCCAATGGATTCTTCCTCAATACAAAAATGAATCAAATTATTTCTTGTAGTTTACTGCAATTGCGAAGTGTTTATAAACCTGGGATTTGTAGACATCAAATAGCCCTGAGCCTTATTAACTGTGTGACTTTAAACAAGTTATTAATAGGGCCTGTAAAACAAGAATGATGTAAATGATTCTCGGCTGGTCTAAGTGAGGTCATGTGAGTACCAAACTTAGAAAGGTTCCGGGCACAGAATACTGTCATAATTGTGCACATATGCTCATTAGTTTCATAATTACTATTTATAATGAATTGTGAACTCCTGAAAGGCAAGAAATAAGTTTGCTCAATTTTGCTGTGTGGTGATTAGAGGCAGTGATTTACATGAGATAGTAGTTGAACAAATATTTATTCAATGAGGACAAATTAATAAATTGTGAAAGGATACAAGCTGTTAAGATCTTCAGGGAAGAGCATACTTTCTTTTTCAAGATGCTGAGCAAATGCGTATTGTTATTACCACAGGGTCTCTGCAATTGGTCAGGCTTCTAATTTCCTTGTGACTTAGCAACATAATTGAGGAAGCCCACATACACAGTTGAGTTTTTAAAAGTTTTCAAAACTGGGTCTTCTGCAAGCAAGCAACGGGCTCAAGCAAGAGGGTCACAGAGCACCTAACTCTTTTCCCGAGTTCTTGCTGGGAAAAGACTGATCTTCATTGGCAGGGAAGTGAGTGGTTCCTTCCCTTATCCTGATTGACAGTTAGGTTGTTAGAGATAACTTTGAAGGATCAATTAGTCCATATCCATATATCCCATAATTTTAAGTATATATATATGGAGTATGGGGTGGACTTGGAAGGAGAGGACAGATTCTCCCAAGAACAGTTGATCAGGGTCTCTGGATTTGTCCCTGCATTGGTTTGGTTTGCTTTATTCTCACATTGTAGCTAGCAATAACCTATAGGGTGTATATAAGCCAGCTTGTTGAAGGTGGCTTGCTAGGTACCCCATAGCACATACAACAAGCAATTCTTTCCAGAACTGTGAAGATGTGGCTACTTTGCAACTCAAGGTGCATGTTGGAACACATCTTAACTCTCATAGGAACCTACTTCATGGCCACAGATGGTGTATTGGAAAGAAAAGAAATTTATTTTTTTGGGCAATCATAGCAGAAAAATGTTAATATTAGATTAACATACTCACAGGCTAGTAGCAAACAACAGATGGGAACAACTTGCATATTGAAGAGTCAAATTCCTATCTTTCTCCTGAGGCATATTATTTACTATGAGGAGTACAAGACCACCTACAAAAAATGCATATGACCTTCTGGGGCCTCTGACCAGACATCAAGAGACAACACAGGAAGTTCCACCGTTCTCCTCACCTACAAGCCTGTGAAAGCTGAGTTTCTTCTGTGATGGCATTGTGTAGATGCACTTAAAATGAAGGATGTCCATGGAGGGACCTAGAAGATTAAGCACAGCTCACTAACATTTCCTCTATTCCTCAAATGCACAAAGATAGGACATTGTTATTTCTGTGTCATGTCTGTGAGGAGAGAATTGACAGAATAGAAAATATATGCCTGAAAAAGTATTATATGCCCAAACTATATTCATAGAACAAATTACTATGCACTTTAAAAAAAAGCATTTTAAATACTGTCAGAAGTAAAAATAGAATACTACATGAGAAAAAAGAGATTGCAAATGTGTGCATCATCCCCTCTTGGAACACAGATTTCCTTGCCTCCAGAGTCCAGTTATCCCAGCAAAGCAAAGCTAGACTGCAGAGCAGTTAATTAGGGCTTTAGAGTCTCTTAGTAAAAGTGATGCAGTGCCATGATAGTTACAGCTTTCTAAAAGCTTTCTAGAATCCAGACGCAAAGCCTCCCATTTAAAGACAGCTAATGTTTCTTACTGGAAAAACATAAGGCAAGTGGCAGTATTGGTGGAACACCCATATTAACGCTCCTTTATTCCTCTTGGACCCCAGACACTTGCTAGTGTCTAGAGTCTAAGGGGAAGCTCTCATCTTTTTTTTTATTTTTTATAAATACTTTATTTTTTTTCTTCAAGTTACATCTCAGTCACAAACCCCTCCCTATTCCCCCTTCCTATCCCACCCTTCCACCCTCTTCCCCCCAGAAGTTTCCCCTTTCAGTCCAACAGATGGTTCCTTCTCTTATAACAGTAAGTATTATACAAAACAACAGATATAAGTATGCCACATTTATGAGAGTTAAATGGCCCAGTACACCTTCCCAATGTCCAGTTTATATATATTTGGCCCCTGACTTTAACATTCTACTATCTAACCATCTCCATGAGTTTAAAGGTCTATATCTGACTCAACATTCATACTAACTTGCAACACACTTTTAAGGGTATCTTCTTAGATCTATAACACCCTCTTGATTCTTAAACAACTCAAAATTTAACTATGAGACTCTAGCTGTCTATTCTTCAACCACCTCAGAGACCTGAGAGGGATAAATATATCTGCTTATATAGGAAGTGCAGGGCCTGCAGCTTCCAAAAGTAAGAAAGAACATACCAATGACTGCCTGGACAGTTCCCATTTTCTCTCCATACATTCCTGCATCAGTCTTCAGCCTTTGGGTCCTGTTTCTATGACAGACATTTGTTGTAGAGCAGGGATTATGAAGGACTTACCTACCCTGTCTTGGCAGAGTTAGGCTGTCGACTTCCCTGCTACCAAGTTTTGTCCTTTTTGGACAGCAGTCTGTCTGCAGATGGTGCAAGGGGTTTTTTCATGCCAAGAGATAGGCTTGCCACTAATTCAACCATCTTACAGTGGAGGTTCTTCGATGCTTATCTTCTACTTGGAGTAGAATAGGGGGTGCTGTCAGGCGCTGATATGTCTCGATATCAAAAAAAAGAAAGAAAATCTTAATTTAAGATAACATCTTTGAATGCCATATTCTGCAGATCTCTTGGGGTTTTTGAAGATGCCCTATCCATCTCTTGTATTTAGATAAGCAAGTGTTGCTTGTCTCTTAGCAACTTGATTACTGGGTAGTTTACAGAATATCTGTTATAGACTGTCATAGTAGCTAACAAAGTGACATGTTTGCATGACTAGGAGTTTGTTTTACTTAACTATCCTAGACCGTTTTAGACGGTTGGTATCAAGAGGCCAGAGCTTCACATTTTATTTTTAAGTATCTCTAGGTATGATACCATTAGGAAGCGTTACCTTTAATTTTGTATCAATATACAAAGATCTATTCAATTGTGGTTAAATATACTCTTAATTATGTATCAATATACAAAGATCAATGCCTATGTAGCCCAATACAATCTTAATATTATGTCCATATACAAGGGTCAATACCATTGTGGCCAACTGTAATCTTAATTTTGTATCAATATACAAAGATCAATACCGATGTAATCCAATACAATCTTATTTTTGCACAATAAACAATGGTCAATACCACTTTAGCCTAATAAACTACTAATTTTGTATCAATATACAAAGGTATAAGGGCATATTCAATAATCTGCCCCTTCTTCTTGGACCTTCCTGTGCTATGTCTATATCTCATTTTTCTCAAGCCTATGCACTCCTACATAGGAGAGGAAGAAAGATACAGAAAAGGAAAAGTAGGAAGTCCCTGGGGCTAACCTCCAAAACCCATTAAACAGGACCATTTATCACCTTGTAGTCTCTTCCCCTAAATATCGGAGTTTTCAGTTATCCTTCAAATAACCAAAAAGAAGGGTGGAGAAACACCTTCCCCACCCTCTGGGCATGGGACATCGCTCTCTTAAAGTGACTTCCTGCTGATTTGGGTCGTAGTAGACCTGTTTGGGGCCTGAACTCAAATGGAAAAAATGGTTAAAAATGTTAGTACACTCCTTTTATGTTCAGTCCTTCTGTTCTCAGCTGTTTAGATGACCTAAGGGGTTTGTAGGCAGAAGCTGATCTTGCAGGCTTCACTGAGGTTCCGGCCGGGGCATTGGTAGAGCTGAGCGGTCCCAGTGACATTGGATTGCTGTGGAAGCTCTCATCTTAATCTCATCATTCCTGACAGACTTCCATTTGGTGTTTGAGGCACTGTGTCTTTCTCCTACATTCTTTTTGACCTTACTGTAGAGAAGAGGGTTTGTGACTCTAGACATTGCTCTTTCTTCATTATAATTGCACCAATAAACAATCTTTCTAGTTTTTTCTAAAAATAATACTCAAAACATTTCATAATTTATGATCTGCTGTCAATTTTTTTGAACTATTGCCCAACAGATATTTATGGAAACATAATTTTATCTTATTATATCTGTTCACACGATTTACATATTTCTGGTGGCACAAATGTTTGTAGCTCAAAAATATAAACCTGGGTTACTATGGATACATGCATACGGAATTTCACTTCATCAAATTATTTTAAAAATACTATTTACTTTTTGAATCTAGTATAGCTTGAGCAAAAACACCCATAGTGTTCATTTGCACTCCTACTAGGATTATTAGGCATATTGCAGCTCTTTTTCTGTTTCTTTTCATCTTCTCTTTTCTTCACTACTTTTTTTTTTTTTTTTTTTTGGCCAAAGGGCACAGTTTAAACTTTATGTCAGAATGACTGATCAGCAGTCTGGACTGACTATGGCTAGTCCTCCATCCTACAGATATGCCAAGTTAGCTTTATATATAACCTGAGAAGGATACTCATTATAATGTGTTAAAGTTAGAACAGTCCATGGGGGGCTCATAGGAAACTAATTGGTCCAATCGAAGAATAAAGGGAAATCTTAGCTACCATTAAGAAAAATCCCCAAGATCGATGGCATTCTGCCTATTTTAAGAGCAGCGCACCCATTATAAACATTGGATTAGAAGCAAAGAGTTACTGACCCTTAAGAAGCAAGAGAAGAGAACGAAGTGGGCTCATGTACAGAGGCAGACTTAGGCCAGGATGTTCATTAGCAGAGTTGGATGAAAGGAATTGGAAAGGGTTTTTGTTTTGTTTTGTTTTGTTTTTGTTTTTTGAGTAGATCAAGACTGAGTGAGACAAAACTACAGTGATGGAACAGGTCTCCTTAAGATAACTTTTTGGACGAGATCGGGCAGAAGATACTCTTAAAAGTGTGTTGCAAGTTAGTATGAATGTTGAGTCAGAAATAGACCTTTAAACTCATGGAGATGGTTAGATAGTAGAATGTTAAAGTCAGGGGCCAAATATGTGTAAACTGGACATTGGGAAGGTATACTGGGCCATTTAACTCTCATAAATGTGGCATACTTATATCTGTTGTTTTGTATAATACTTACTGTTATAAGAGAAGGAACCATCTGTTGGACTGAAAGGGGAAACTTCTGGGGGGAAGAGGGTGGAAGGGCGGGATAGGAAGGGGGAATAGGGAAGGGTTTGTGACTGAGATGTAACTTGAAGAAAAAAAATAATAAAATATTTAAAAAAATAACTTTTTGGACAGAGCATGAAATTACTGGGTCCACAGTATCAAAGCTAGATAACACAAAGGTTTAACATCACAAACCTTGAGTAATTGAAACTCTCTTACCCTCCTTTTCTATTAATCAGTTTGGCCATAAAGTAGGGACTATATGATATGGGAGATTAGTTTTTTAAAATGTATCACAAAGGCAAAAAGATGTACTTGAAATATATACATATATATGCATGTATGTATATAATGCATATGTGTTTATACATATGAATGAAAGCATAAAGAATCCTGGAGAAGAATGTCTTGCCATACAGAACTTTATAGAACTTGGGCATCTAATAATATGCCTGTTAGAACTCCTATGGGTAAATGAATTTTTGAGCATCATGGTTCACCAAGTTTTTGCTGTTATGAATTTGATAGTAACTTTAAAATGTCAGCATCAGCTACTCTACTATTTTAGATGTCTAAATAGTTTAAGAGTCACAGACAAGGGTAGCTATTTGGCACAAACACTTCAGTAATTTTTGCATGCTCTTTCTTTAGAGAAACAGAACCCAACTTTTATTTGAGCTTATCCAAAAGAACCACAAGCTTGTTCAAGAGCATCAATCAAACAGATGTGGGTGGACTTTAGGCTAGAGATAGAAAGATCTTAGAGTTTGGTAGGAGATAAGTGTGACTGGTGTTCGCACTGTATAGTAATGCTGGCACAGAGCTCAGACATCAGGGCAAGCTGTCCAGAGGAAGTGGCACTTGAGCTAATCTGGAGCATGGTCATAAAACTGCCACATAGATTAGGGAGGAAGGTGGAACACTAGCTGAACCATTAGGGAACCATACATATCTTCAGGCATTTCAGTACACCTACTCAGGTTTATAATTCCCCTCTATCTTCACCTGTACTTCAGAAAATCCTCTAGCCTGAGAACAATTATGTGACAGGCTGCAAATACAGATGAATTGGAGGTACTGTCCCCTTCCCTACCCTGCTCCCCCATCCTGTCACAGCAGCTTAAAACTGATTACTGATTCATGGTGATGCTGGAATCTCCACCTGCCTCCATAACTTTGGGAGCAGTCATGTCCCAACGCATTCCATCACTAAGAACTCCCAGGCCACCATGGTGGCACAGTCATAACACATTCCTTTGCCTCTTTCTGCTTTCCCTGAAACAACCACTAAGTGCTACTGGTGTGCAAACCCTTGCTTTAATGTTTGTTTGAGGAGACTAAAACTTAAGAGAGGAAGTTGTAGAGAAACTAGCTTCCCTGCACAGGAGGGTTAGGGGATGCTATCTAGAAAAAGCCATTTTTTTTTTTGATTGAGGAGTAGGATATCAGGGATGCAGAACAATTGAAGCTGACTCCATAGTCATGAACAGAAGAGGTAAAAAGGAGCCCTGTTCTCTTCACTACGAATCTAGGCCCTTGAATATACTCAACATTTCACAAATTTTTATATGACACGAAGGTTAAAATTAAAATACTACCATTTTGACAAAACTCAGTTTAATTGTAAAATCATTCAGATATTTCTCTGTATATATTAGAGACCAAATGAATGGAATTTCAGAAACCGTCAAAACTTATCAATTACAGAAACAAAATAATGAAGATGGCCATGCTGAAGAAGCAAATTCATTTCATAGGGAATCAAAAGCTGATGTCAAAGTGATTGAGATCTTGCAACAGAGCACTCTTAGAACTAGAGGCAGGAGTGAATGTTGCATCTGGAAAAAGTAGTTTATCTATGTATATCTATATCTATGTCTATATATATATATATATATGTCTATGTATATCAGTATATATTATCTGAAATATAATAGAAATGTATTGTGAGTAGCAGTAATTCCATTTTTTTTTTCCAGGAACTCTGAGATCTGCCTTCAATGGTGTCTGATTTTATTTCAGATTTGGAGATTTCAGTCTTGTACATATAATCACACTAGCGCATGATATTCCTATTTGAACAGTCCCTTTACCCTAATAAATGATACATGGAAGTATGATAATCAGGACTAAGAGTTTTCTAAGAATATTCGACTTTAAAATTATCAGTAAACTCATAAATGTGGCATATTTATATCTATTGTTTTGTATAATACTTACTGTTATAAGAGAAGGAACCATCTGTTGGACTGAAAGGGGAAACTTCTGGGGGGAAGAGGGTGGAAGGGCGGGATAGGAAGGGGGAATAGGGAGGGGTTTGTTATTGAGATGTAACTTGAAGAAAAAAAAATAAAGTATTTAAAAAAAATAAATAAAATTATCAGTAAAAAGACAGACTCAGAGTGAATAGACAAAAGAGTCATGTCCATCCTTAAGTTAAATACTAAAATTCTGGCTTCTTACAATCATCGTGAGTTAGGTTTTGTTCATAACTACCAAAATTCAGCTTTTATATACATTCCGTATTTTTTTCTTTGCCTTATATGCTCATAAGGTTTTTAAGCTCTGTGAGGACACTAGCTCCTCAGTAAGCTATATAAAATCTATAAAGATCTCTCTAAAGCTGAGCACATTGGTGACTGTTATGAATTAAGTTTTAAAGATGTATTTTATTTATTTATCTGCATATATGCTGTGTATAACATACATGTATTTCTGCATATGTAAGTATGGAGGCTGGAAGAGGACATGAGATCCCGAGGGGCTGCAGTTACTGACACATGTGGGATTGCTGGCTTGTCACATGGGTACCAGGATCCCAACTTTGATAGCCATGATCATACAACAAGCCCTCTTAGCTGTTAAGCCATTTTTACAGTTCCTGAATTCAGTTTTAATGCCTCGATATAGCTAACTAAATTATTGAAGTTATCAGATAAAGAATCAAAAACTGAAGAATGTGACAACAGTTTAGCTCACTCAGTTTGTTGAGGAATTTTTTATTTTACATGTCAGATATGTCTGGTTCAGTGATCTGGATTTGAATGCTCGTAAGAATAAAAATACAAAAAGAACATGATAAAAATAATTGTTTTTTCATATTTAAATATGAATTAACATACGACAAATAAACTAGATATCAAGGGCACCTGGAGGCCACTTTTGAACATAGAGACTGGTTTGACTTGATTATAACAGTGTCCAGTCTGAGCAACCCCTTTGGGGAGCCCCAATCAGGCATAACCAACCGCTTTATTTTTTCTTCTAAAACCATAGTTTCTTACATTTATACTGCTGTTCCTTTTAATGTAGTGCATGCATGCAGTCATTAATATAGATATTTTCTGGAATATCCATGACTAACTGTTTGGATATAGTCTTGTGGTCTTTAGGTCGCATCTGTAACACCTGGTTACAGAAGCTCTGTATTTAAAGAAGGGGAGGAAGAATGAGAGGAAGAGAGAAAGAAAAGAGGGTCAACTAGAAGCAACCACTGAAGGGAATTCTGTTTCTACTGACTTTAAAGATATTGTGCCATTAAAATACTTTTAAGCATTATTCCAAAATGGTAGGAACATTCAAATTTGGGGAGATGTCAGGATGCCACACTGAGTGAAGGGAAGTGGTGAGAACGAGAGGATTGGAACAAATTAGGAGGATGAGGAAGGAGAGGACATACCTTTTCAAACCTCATGATGTTTTCTTTAGAAAAAAAAATTGTTTCCTGTAGGGACTGAAACACCAGATAGATGGTGTCTGGGTCCGACTGTTTCCCTGTCACTTCCCAAATGTGAAACTTTGAGGGCAATGCTCTACTCTCACCCATAATTCATTTCACAGAGATGCTTCTATTGATGCGTTCTAACACTGGTAACAGAAACCATGGCTTAAATAAAATATTTGATGATCTGAGATAGCTAAGAAACCTTGTGGTCAAGTGATTGTCATTTGCTTCCCAATGTACATGTGGTGCCACTAGGCTGAAGAGTTTCTGTCTGACTCTTGGTTTCCCCTTCCTAGTATCAAGAGACTTGTTACAGCATCAGATGCCACATCCTGAGATAATATAGTCTCACAGGTAGGGCAGGAATTGAGGGTCAGTAAGGGGCATAGAAAGGTTCACAACAATTTGGGGACCTTTTTTAAAGACTCTCTCATTCTACCGTCATATTTTTCTACTTGTTGACTGGAACTAGCTATAAGGAAACTCTGGAAACCACCATCTTATTTTTCTAGCCTTCCTGACAAAAGAGATAACAAAAGAAGAAGAGATGACAGTTGAATGGCCAGCCTAATCATGCTTGGTACAGCAAAAGTACTTAATTGCTACTTTTATGATTCACTACCCCAGGCTACAGTAAAGAAAACCATTCTAATATAAGCTAATGTTTCCTATGGGATAGTAGACCAGTTCCTTCCAACTAACATATGTCTCCAAATGATTTATAATATCACACTTTGCTGTTATTGCTAATCCTTTCAGTGTTTCTGATATCCCTGCCCCACTGTGTTTTGCATGAATTTCCAAATATGAAAAGTAGATTGTTCCTGTTTGGGGGACTAAAAAATATTACAGTGGTTTCCTAAAATAGCAATTAAAATAAGTGAGGTCTTATTTCAATTATTTTCAATATAGCCTCAAGAGTTGAGGTTGGATTTTTCCTTAGAGCTTCATAAGCAATGAAATTTTCATTGCAGAAAGCCTCTTGAGATAATACCTTGCCACTCCCCATTTGGATGCACCTCTAGCTAATGGGAAATTTCATCATCTAATATATTCTTTCCATCAATTTAATCTTCAAGGAAACTGCTTATTTCTGTTAGAGCATGAATTATGGTGAGAAAGGAGAAGAAATGGAAAAGATAAGATAGTGTATGTGCAAGGAATCAAATAAAACTATCATCAAGGAAGTAAAAGACAAAAACAATTAAAAAAAAAAAAAAGAAACCCTTCTGGAGATCAGAAAATACTAAAGTAAAAAAAAAATTAACAACAAAGTCCATTAGGTTATCAAATTACATGGCCTCTTTGTTGTTGTTTGCTTCTAAACAAAATATGCTACAAAGCTATATTTATTGAGACCATAGGGCATGGGCATGAAGCCAAGCTATATACAAGAGCAAATACAGAAATTTACAAGCATCGTGATGGTGGTTTCATTTTCAAAGGATGTAATAGCAATTCTAGAAATGAAAGAAGTCTCAGCAGTGTGAGGACACCTAGATTTTTTTAGAAAGATACAATTGCATCAATTCTCCTCTCCCAGTCCTCCCTCCTACCCTCCCATGTCTCCCTTGTCCTCTCTCACAAATTTATGGACCCCTATTCTTTAGTCATTGTTGTTACAGATACATATAAATAATTCAGCATATAAATACAACCTGCTGAGACCATCCAGTGTTGCCCACATGTGTATGTTTCTAGGGCTGACCACCTGCTGTTAGATAACCAATCAATTCGGGAGTCATCTCGAGTGGGGCCTCATGGGGAGATCTTCAAAATTTACCCTGGGATGTTCTTTGTTGAAATCAGTCAGGTCTTGTTTAGGCAGCCATGCTGTTGAGATTTCATGGATGTAGCTTCCCTGTCATACCTAGAAGGCACAATCTCACCGTACATTTCCCAATCCTCTGGCTCTTACAACTTTTCTGTCCATGAGGCCTCTTTTTAAATGTGTTAATCGTAGGGTCTGGTTGTACATGTTGTATAAGCCAGCAAATGTCAGTAGCCTTGAGCCATTAAAAAGAAAAAAAAAAACTTTTTATGTTTGTAAGTAGAAAACCAAATGATAACTTAAAAACTTCATTTATATATGAGAGCAGTAAGAAATGTACATGGTTATCTGAAATGTGTGGCATCAATATTCTCGGGATGTAAAGAACCGATTAGAGAAAAAAAACAACAACGACTCCCTGAGGAGGCTTAATATAATTTCTACTCTAACTGCTGAGTGCAATTTTGGGAAAGTAGAAGATATTCAAACCTATCATTCAGTGAAAATTAGTTTTTTAAGGCATATAATGTGTAACCCATATACAATGATGTTTACCTGTTTGAAGAATATAACTCAACTATTGGAGGCTAACAGAGGTGACTCGGGGTTCAACAGCACAAACTTCTCTTTCAGATAACCTGTGTTCAGTTCCCAGCACCCACATGGTAGCTCCCAGGATCTATACGATGTCCTACACTGGCCTCTGCAGGCACCAGGCACTCATGTGGTACATACACATCTGCACAGGTAAACTGCCCATATACACACAAATGAATAAAAAAAAGGAAAACTGAATGATTGGACTTATTATATTAAATTAGCCAACCACCACTCAGAGTTTTGTTAAAAAAAAAATACAAAAAAAGGAAAAGGTAAATTCATTCCCCATGAGATACTCATATACATGATCAAACGGTCCATGGAAGGACAGAATTTCTATCTAATAGCCCAAAGCAAATAAGTATCTTTATATTCTGTACATTTCTATATGTCCCGAATTCAGGCAACAGCAGCCATGGAATGTGCCAATGATCACCTCTACTTGAAAGCTGGAAAGTGCCAACTTTTCTCCTGAAATGTCCAGGAGCCAGTGTGAACCTACAGGGGCAGGGTGGAGTAGGGTGGAGGGAGCAGAGGCAGTCCAGGAGGCCTTTGATCTGGGCCAGGTGTGCAGGCATGCAAGAGGACCTGTGGCTAGGCATCATTGTTTTCCTGATTCCTAATGCTTTCTCTTTGCAAACTTCTATTTTTTATTTTTAGTTGTAAAAGTTCCTTCAGCACATATTTAAAACGTTTTAAACAGAGTAAAACATTAGTTTCTAAGAACACTTAAAATGTATCATCTAAGCCTGAAGCTTCCTTTTGGACATTTTGCAGAAATTCTGAGCCATTTCCATGTAAGTCCTTCCGTCACATATTAAAATGAGAAATCGGCAAAGATTCAATTTCAAAGTTGTGTGGAATTTGGAAAATGAAAGGGAAATAAGAGAACAGCTACCTTTTATCAAAGGAAACAGATTAAGACAATTTCAACCGCTCAGCTGGTTTAGCAGAGTCAAGGCCTGCGTAATTGTTAGATAGATTGTCTATAAGCCCTCTAATGGGCCCTCGAAACTGTTATCAGAACTCATTTCTCCATGTTACTGCTGTATTCAGGTGAGCTTGTCTTGAATATTTATTTAAGTGCTTAAATTAATCTGTTCATTTGATCCTTATTAGACCACCAGACATTTATTTGATCTTCTCTCTACAAGAGAAGCTCTACCAAAAGAAATAGCTTTTGCCTGCAAATGGCCAGGAAAGTGGCTTATATTTAACCCCGATTTCTCTGAAATAGCATCCTTTTTTTTCTTTGTCTCTTGTGTGAATTTCAATCCAATCCTTTTACAAAAATTAGCTTTAAGGAAAAGCCACATCACAAAATTAACTCTTTTGCATTTGGTGGCACAGTGTGCTTGATGCAGACCCCAACTCCACTGAAGAAACCCTACCCTCAGTCTATAGGTCACAGAAAAGCCTTTCAGTGAGTGAATACCAAGGATCTCATATTTATTTTTTTTTCAGTTGATAAAGTTTGTCTTCCTCCTCGTAGTCCTGACAGCTCCAATTTGTTTCTAAAAGCATTTGATTTTTTTTTTTCTCTTTGGATGGAATTCAGGTTCTTGGTGTTGCTAGACAAGAGCTCTGTTCGTTTGCTATACCTAATCACTAAGGTCATTTTCAGTCACATTCCCAGTTACATTTAATTCCAGTACTTCACAACCTCAATGGCATCTCAACCCCAACTCTGACCCACTCCTCAACACACTGGTTGAGAAATACTGGCCTAGAGTTATCTAAGTGGAAAGTCTCAACTGGGGAATTGCTTAGGTCAGAGTGGCCTATGGGGGCTTCTGTAAGGGATTGTCTTGATTATTAGTTGATTTAGGAAGGATTAGCTAGCCCACTGTGTTTGGTACCATCTCTAGGCAAGTGGTTCTGAGTTGTATAGAAAAGCTAGCTGAGCAATAACCCATGAGTGAGCCAGCAAGCAGTGTTAATCCACGGTTTCTCTTCCAAATTCCTGCCTTGAGCTCCCCACCTTTACTTCCTGCAGTGATAGACTGCAACCTGGAAGTATAAACCAATAATCCCTTTCCTTCCCTAAATTGCTTTTGTGTGGAATGTTTTAACATGACAAAGAGATTAAAAAAAAAACAGAAAAAAGTAAGTAATTGAATCTCCTTGGATGCTCTAGAATACTACCAGACTATCTTCAGAGCATTAACCATGTTAGAATTCTTTACCAGCAGATTAAGGTGTAAATCTGGGAAGAGTTCATTGGAAAGTAAACAGTCAATAGTAAATGAAGTGTCATACTGAAGATCTGAGTTCTAATCACACAGCATTAGTCATGTCTACTTACTCAGGTAGATTGAGTAGGTCGATCACATGTTGCGTTTTACTTCAACAGATGGAGAGTTCTGTTTGTATCAAGGTTTTGAGGCTTTGATCAACAAAGTACAGGTTGAGCCTAGCCATCTTGTTTCCTACATACTGCTCAGTCCCTCTCTAAAGTAAGGTTTATGACATTAAACCTTCAGTCGCTAGCAAAGATTTTGTACTCACTCCTCTAGAAAGTTGATTGTCTTCTCCAGGTCTTGATTTTCCATGATGTGTGGCTTTCCTATCCCCTCAATTAGATGTTTTGATGTTTCATCCTTATGAGCGTTGTGTATTAATCTCTTTATGTTATCCTTTTGGCTTGGTGCTAAACACATAGCAAACACTGAGAACTTAGATTAGCACGTTTATCTATCAGAAATGGTCAATGCAAGTTTAATAACATTTAAATGATATCCTCATAAATTTGATAAAATATTAGAAATGCAGTCATGCTGTAAGAATGGCAAACAAAGTCTTATACCTTAACATATACTTCTGTTGTTCCTCAACTAATTTCATTTGTGCTAACAATGAATAGCATTGACAATATGGCGATTTTACTCTAATGAGAGAATAAAAGATATCATAATTAGCTAATGTTTTCTTTTTGCCTGAAAATATGCATATACTCAGGTACATTTGATCCAGATGTCTCACAGTGTAAACTCTCATAGCAATACAAAACTCTCCTCTTATGCCTGTGATTTGCCAATGCTCTGGGTGCATTAGCACCTTAGGGGTGTCTTGTTTCACAGATCTTGTACTTAGTATCTGACCGTAGTCACTTTGTATTTTTTTTTTAAGTAATGTTAAGAATGCTTTATTTGTGGCAAATTTGAAATGATAGAAATGTCTATGGAATGGGTCATAAATTAAAAAAAAATATGTTTGGTATGTTAAGAACTCAACAAAACATCAACACCACACTTAGTTGTATGATATTATCCCAAATCCTTGAGGAGCAGACTGAAACAGCCCCATGTCTACCCTGCTGGACATTAAGATAGTCCCAAGAATTCAGTTGCTTCGGTTTTCAGAGTGTTCTGTACCATGCACTTATGTCTCCATGGCTCCTGCTTCTCCATCTCCCCTCTGACTCTACCCACAAAACTAAAAGTAACACCCAGAAGAATTTGTATAAGATAAAGGGGACTATAGAGCTCAAGGGCAATCAAGAGTATGTGACTATTTTACAGGAAGGCACTAAAAGAAAATGCCATTTACAGGAATTTCTATGATTTAAGACCCAAATAAAGTTTAGATCCAAGTGAATGCTTGAGAAAGCATTAATATAATTCAAGTAGGTTGAAAATTATCATAATTGATGATCCAGAAATTTTAGATTTGGGCAGTATCTTATTATAAGGTTATATTTGTAAGAATCACTCGAGTTCTTTATCTGTGAGCTTTTTGTCTACTTTTTTTTTTCTGTTGGGAGAGGTGAGTGAGTTCTCAAACTGAATCTGTCCCCATCTGGTTTTATGTCAAGTTGACAGCTCTAGAAACCAAGCTCTTTGTTTTCTGGCTTTCCATTCCCAGGACTCAGTGTTGGCATCTACCTTCAAAGTCTCTACTGGATGAGATTCTATCAAACTCAGAAATTTAAGTTATATTTTTTTTCAGCAACATTCTGTCACTCACTTTCTCCAGTCAGTTTTGTGGTAGTGATCACTACCGCATGGTATGACATGGGATTCACTATATCTAGACTAAGATGAAAGTATTTTAAAGCCTGTGGATTCTTTCATTTAGAGAAGTAATGTTTGTGAGTGAGAAAAAAGCTTTTAATAACATCTGGCCGTATGAAGAAGCAATAGATGTTTCTAGGATAGATCACAGATCATATCATTGAACAGAAAATTTTTGTATTCAGAATTGTAAATTGTGAAAAAATTTACAACAGTGTTTTGATGAGTATGTAATAAAGAATAAAAGTACGGGGTGCAGTTTGGTTAAGTACAAGTAAGAAAATCTTACTAATATTTGAAGTTAAATGAGAGAGATAAAAAAGAACACACATATATTCAAGTTTTTATCTAAACTTGAGTTGAAATGACAGTTCTTCAAAGAATATAAGCCAAGTATCTAAATGTTAAATTTTTCTTTCAATATAAAAGTTGAAAGATGAGTAGAAAAATATTAGCAACTAATGTGACAAGAGATAATATTCCTAATGTAAAAATGACATTCAAGAATTAATGACAAAAATTAAACTCTAATAGAAAAAAATATTTGGTGGAATTTCAAATGGTTACACATTATATGCCTTAAAAAAAACTAATTTTCATAAGTCGACAGCCTAGCTCTGCCAAGACAGGGTAGGCAAGTCTTTCATAATTCCTGCTCTACAATCAATGTCTGTCAGAGAAACGGGGCCAAACAACTGAAGATCGATGCTGTAATGCATGGAGAGAAAATGGGAACTGTCCAGGCAGCCACTGGTGTGTCATTTCTTAGTTTTGAAAGCTGCGGGCCCTGTACTTCCTATATAATCAGCTATATTTATCCTTCTCAGGTCTCTGAGGTGGTTGAAGAATAGATAGCTAGAGTCTCGTAGTTAAATTTTGAGTTGTTTAGGAATCAAGAGGGTGTTCTGGATCTAAGAAGATGTTTTTAAAATTGTGATGCAAGTTAGTATGAAAGCTGAGTTAGATATAGAACTTTAAACTCATGGAGATGGTTAGATAGTAGAAGGTTAAAGTCAGGTGCCAAATACATATGGACTGGACATTGGGAATGTACGCTAAGCCATATAACTCTCATAATTGTGGCCAATTTATTTCTGTTGTTTTGTATTGTATTTATTGTTATAAGAGAAAGAACCATTTGTTGGACTGAAAGGGGGAGCTGTTGGGGGGAAAAGATCTACCTTAAACTTAAAAAAAAGGGAAGAGGATGGGGGTTGAGGGTGGGAGGGTGGGACTGGAGGGAGAAGTAGGGAGGGGACTGTGATTGAGATGTAACTTGAAGAAATAAAAAATAAATTATTAAAAAAAACTAATTTTCACTGATTGATAGGTTTGAATATCATCCACTTTCCCAAAATTGCACTCAGCAGTTAAAGTAGAAATTATATCTTGATATAATTGATTGTAAGTTATAAACTGGAAATACATATATTTATTTTTCTGTTATCAACTTGGCCAGAAATAGAATTAATTAGATTCCCAGTTTTATCAATAATTTACTAATACATATTTCTTACTTGTTGCCGAAGGGCATGCAAATTGGTACATTCCTGGATGGTAGTATGACAGTATCTTTCAAAGGTTAGAAAAACAATGTTTATAATTTATAAATAAATCATTTCTCACCTTAAATTGTGTCTTTAAAATGAAATGAAAGATGTACACACAGATATATGATCATTCATCCATTACAGAGGTATTTATAAAATTAAAATGGAAGCAAGCTGATTATTGTCTACTAAGGAACATGAGTGGTTCAAATGTAAACATTTAATGTGTTTTAGAATATTCAAAAGTGTATATATTAGTGATGCAATCATAGTAAACTGTGCATGAATTATGATATCTAAAATATTTGATTAAATATCAAAAAATCACATCAGGAATTGCAGTTATTGTTTGCCAGCTTTCTATTACTATCACAAATGCCTAAGGTAATCAACTTATAATGAGAAATGCTTATTGTGGATTACAGGTTTAAGGGCTTTAGTTCTTCACTAGTTTATATTGTTTGCTTTGGCAGACTATTCTGATAGAGGTTCATGGCAGAACAAAGCCACTCACCACATAACTATGTCAAAAGAGAAAGGAGAGAGAAGGACTCTTGCTTTTCTCCTGAAGACATGCCCTCAGTGACCAAAATACTCCAAATAGTACCCACCTCTGAACAGTCTCATCACTTCTTAATAAATGTACTCTAATGAATAACCTTTAAAACATGGACTTCTGGGGCCATTACATATGCAAACCACAGTCTAGGTGATTAAATTTCTTTTAATTTTAAACAATAAAAATGTTTATTATAATAAGAGGGAAGATATTTTCTCTAGTTTATTTTATACAAAAATTCATCAATTTTGAGTGCATAGTTTACTGAATTCTAGCAATGTCAGAAGTTAAGCATCTCCCATTGAATTGAAAATAAAATATTTCCACTACTCTCAGAAGGTTCTTCATGGCCTTTCATTGTCAAATCTTTTCCTCCAACAATTGCTGGCAATCACAATTCCCTTTTCTGTAACTCTTGATTCATCTTTTCTAGAATTTTAAGATTTTGAGGTTTATCCATGCTACTGTGTATACTGGTTTTTTTTTCTGAAGACTATATCTTGAAAGAAGACTCAGCACATGATTCACTCTAAGAACTAGCATTGTCATGAAGAGATCACAGAGCCTAGAGAAAGGAACAAGAGGCAGAGAGGCTAGAGATGATGGGGTAAATCAAGTCATGTTCAATGTGTCTGTTAGTTCATCTATAAAAACAAAATTAGCAATTGTTCTTCCTTACCAATATGTCAGCATTCTTGTGGGTAAGGAATAGCATATGAATGTGAGGAATCAATATTAGATGATGATGATGATGATGATGATGATGATGATGATGGTGTTTAATTGTGAATCTGATTGCTACTGCTGATGTGTAGGTGACTATGCCTACACTTTTGAATAGAGATTTGCATTTATGTAAAATAAGGCTCTCTTTCATTAAAGATGTATTCTCTAACTAGGCTCTTACTGAATTATCTTCACAGGATTCCTGACACTGTTACGTTATGATGTTTAGTAACTAGATTCTTTCACAAGAGTTATTTCAGACCATTGCTTATACCTATAATTCCCTGTTGCTCATCTTGCTTCACTTTACCAAGTACCTCTGTGCTTAGAGATTGTTCTGTAGTGGAAGTAACAGCCTGTAGGTTTTTCTTTTCATTCATTTTTAGTAAAAGTTTTTAGGCTTTTAAGAGTTATGGGGTTAAGATTGAGAGAAGCCAAAGAGCCTGAAGAAAATTTCAGTCTGTTAATAAACACTATGCAGCATGAGACTCTCCTAAATGATTTGAAAGAAATGATTACAGTAAATATGCCTAGTCTGCTTACTCTTACTTGTTCATTCAGCAGCCAACAGACTTTGATTGACTGCACACCATGTTCCAGAAACTCAGCTGTGATCTAGTATACTGTTGATGACTGTCCTCTGGAAATTACATTCAAATAGGAGGCGGGGAACAAAAAGAAGTAAATCAACCATTTAAATAGTTATGAAGTCTAAAATCCAGAAAAAAATTTCAAAGAGGGAGATGCAGTGTGTGCTAAGCAACCACTAAGGATATACTGGAAGGACTCTCAAAGATCATACTCAGGCTGGGCTTTCAGCTTCATGGAGAAGCCTCTCTTGTAAGGAGCTGGAAGGAGGAGCACTGGCAGAACAGAGAACTCACACATCAGTCCTGACAAGAAACGCAAAAGCTACAAGAAATAAGGGCTACTGAAGTATAATGAGTAGCAATAACGTTCCAGAGTTATGGCTGAAAAGATGAGAAGAATCAATGAGTCACACTATCATCTCCCAACTCCATAGAGAGGACCGAGGGGTGGACAGAATAGTTTCACTTATGAGAGTGAGTTGACTTGATCTTTTAAAATCTTGTATAGTTTTATAAAATGAAATTAATCATTCTTTCATTTGATCTGTAGCTATCCATTTACTTGCATATGATTTAATTAAGGAACAAGAAAAAGTATGCATATTATAACCTTACCTACCTACTATTTTGTATTTATATTTTCATAACTTCATATATAAATACTGTATTTATATCACTTCTATCCCTATCTCTCCTTCTCCCAACTGCTGCAGTGAGTGTCTTTCCCTGATGCCCACTCAAATTAATTAATTATATGTGTGTGTGTGTGTGTGTGTGTGTGTGTGTGTGTGTGTGTGTGTTCCCACTGAGTCCATTTAGCACAGCCTGTATGTATATTGTTTAGGATTGATCACTTTGGATTGGATAAACTATTTTTTCTCTGACTAAAACCTATTTTCCCTATCTCAGTAGCTATTGATTTACTGTAGCTCTTCATCTAGGGACAGAGACTTTTAAAATACCCCTGGTCCTACAGTATATATCAGATGGTGTTGTCATTATTCAGGTCTTGTTTAAAAAATTATTTTGTTGAGATGTCATGGGTACAACTTCCTTGTCATGTTTAGAACACAATGTCTGGCAGCAGGTGTCCTGGTCCTCTGGCTCTTGCAATCTTTCTGCCCTCTTTTCCATTTCTTTCTTTGTGTGTGTGTGTGTGTGTGTGTGTGTGTGTGTGTGTGTGTGTGTGT
>CAJQZJ010032991.1:99847-147759 GCA_907164525.1 Lophiomys imhausi | reverse complement strand
TGTGTGTGTGTGTGTGTGTGTGTGTGTGTGTGTGTGTGTGTGTGTGTGAATCTTAATGTGTTTTATTTCTATTATTTAACAAATAAAGTCTTATACAAGGTTTTGCCCCCCACATACACCTTAGGAACATTATCCTTCTTCTTCTACTATTATGCCTCATATTTAAAAAAAACAAGTAATCATGAATAATTATCAAAACTATGTTTAAATGATCAGATAGGCATCTTTGACTTTGATTGCATGTGATTGTCATACAGTTTTGCCCCAAGTGCATCATTGTATGGTTGAATCCACCTGTTGCTGTTCTAAGTATCTAGAAAGCCGTGCCTCACTACATAGCTGAAACTATTTGGCTGCCTTAAAAGTAAGGTTTTTTAAATACATCATCAAGCCTCACGTGATATATAAAGCCATGGATCTGAAACTTGCAGGATAAACTTGGGTCCATAATCAACTTTTAATTTAAACATTGCTTTCCTCATCTAGAACGTGTAGGTGGGAATAAAAAGTGGATATTAATCAGAATTAAACAACTTTATCTGCATAGGAAAAAACTGAACCTGCCACATAAACCCTGTAGGAGCATTACTTTCCATTTAATAAATTCCATGTTGGAAAGGAGCTGTTAAATAAGCATTGGGTATGGACAAACGAGTATGGACAGTCTTTGTCTCACCGTGGAGGTCCACCTACCGGAACTACAAAGTAGGAAGGGAAGGGGAGTAGGACTCAATGGTGAAAACAAAAGCCAGAGCCATTGAACGACGTATGGCCTGACTCTGCTGTCCATACTCGGGTGTTAAGGTGAATTCTCCAGTATTGCTTTGTCTCAGTTTAGGTTAAACATCTCAAGTGATGTTTTTCTTTATGGAAAGTCAGAAGAACATCACTTCATCCTTTTCATTTAAAATTGCCATCAGTATCTTGTAAAGAGGTAAAGGCATAGGTTGTAGAGTCAGATGGACCTGGATTTCAGTCTACCTTGCATCATGAGACATCCTGAGGGAATATCAACTTGAGAAACTCTTCTTGTTGTTTATAACAGTGAGATAATGCTGCAAGCTTCCTGAGTGTGTTAAGTTTGTGCTCTTGGTAAATCATGTTCTTTGTAGTTTGCAGTCAATAAGTTGTCATTCATTTTGACATTATCATAATCAGCCCTATCTGTTTTAAAGATTATGACTTATAAAATCAAATTAATTGCCAGGTAACTTAGCAGGGTTTCAAATCCAGTCCACCCTGGCTTCAAAATTCATGCAGCCTGCATTGTTCTCAATCCCCTTCACAAGAAGAAAAAAAAAAAAGAGCCAAAATAACACTGGCCAACCAACTAAAATCATCTCATTCCTGAGTTACTGTAAGTATTAATGATACTTATAGTTGCTGAAAATAAGATAACAGAGTAAATACGGTGACACGTTTTCTGGAGGGATGACAGAAATAAATAACAAGTACAATAACTACAGTTTTCATTAGCTTTCATCATAAGGTTCCTCTGCCAAGCAGTGCGGCCACTTTGAGGATTTTCCAGCTCACAGTATGTCTCCGTTTCCAGGTGAGCAGACCTTATGTTCTAATGTGGGGCTGGCCATCAGCATCAGAGGCTCAAGATGCACAAGACATACTTTGTAGCTGGGATAAGCTCTCAGCTCTCATTTGTGAGAGGTAGAGGACATTTGTGAAGGAATATGTAAGGTTTGAGCTTGGACATGTGAGTGTCCCTTGGCCAATCCCTTTCTTAGGCTGCACTGTTGGGTTTCTGACATTCTCTTCCTCTGATACAATTTCTTTAAGCAGGCATTTGAGATTGGCTGCTTAAATCTCC
Organism: Lophiomys imhausi; assembly: GCA_907164525.1. Lineage (NCBI taxonomy): Eukaryota > Metazoa > Chordata > Mammalia > Rodentia > Muridae > Lophiomys > Lophiomys imhausi. Next base: position 145,934 of record CAJQZJ010032991.1, on the reverse strand, counting down.
CTACCACACAGGTATTAACTCACGAGTTCATTACCAACTTGGTAAGGTTGATGGATTTCATAATAAATTTGTCTAAGGTATTCTATACAATGAGGTGCAACTGTTTGTACACATCTGTGTTGCACATATTTAAGCATAGAATAGAGAGAAGAATTGAAGTAACAGATAGCATTACAGATATCAGGAAACTATGAATATGGAGTAGTTAAAAATGAACATCTCAAATTCTTATTCTTTAATAAGGCTCCATGGACTCATTAAAATTTTAGAATCATTGCAAAAAAAATTCATCCCCATGGTGAATGGAAGTAATAGATTTCAAAGTTAAATGTGGATGTATTTTATCTCCTGGCCTTTTAAATTTGTTGTACATTTTACATATGTGAGTATTAATTTTTTTAAACAATGTTTTATTGGTTATTTGAGAATTTCATCCAAGGTGTTTTGATTCTATTTACTTCCTTCCTTTAGCTCTTCACAGACCAACTCCTCTTTGATATCCACTTAATTTTGTGTCTTAAAAAAACCCTTCAAGATCAATTTGGGTTGCCCAAATATTCTTGGTTGTGTGGATTTCTATCAGAGCATGGTTACCTCACCAGGGTCCTACTGTTAGAGAAGACTGACTCATCTTCTCAGAGCAGCTGCTAGTCCCCAATAGCTCCTCTGCTAGGATTGAGATTTCATGCCCAGCTCCCCTGTCCCTGCTGGGATTTGATCTGGCTTGGATTTGCACAGGTCTTGTGCATGCTGTCACAGCTGCTGTGAGTTTATATGTGCAGCTGCCCTGCTGTATCCAAAAGGCACTGATTCCTTGTAGTCACCAACTGCCTCTGGGCTCTTATACTCTACAATGATCCCCGAGCCTTGGGAGGAGGGGGCCTGGTATATGTGTTCCATTTAGCATATGTGGTTTCTATTTTTGATGAAATACAAGCTGTTTTCATACTTTTTAATTTTTCCAAAGTAACACATTTTTATGTATTAGTTTCATATCTTACTCAGAGATGTGCGGTTACCTTTCAGTTTCAGAGAGAGAAGCTGTTGGGAAATTCAGGGGTGTGTGTGTATCCTCTGCTTCTCTGAAGTGATTCCTCCTACATGAACAAAAAAAAAGAGGTGAAGATGTTTTAATTTTTATTTGTTTTAAAATATTTTTCCTTTGATTCTTCTTTAGCATGCATTGTGAACACTCATGAATCTGCGCCATTTATGATCTAAATGTGATATCTTCCTTTAATTTAGTTTGCTTCCTCAGAGCAGCAGCCATGGGCTAGACAGCACCTGTGACTTCAGCCCAGAGAATCACAAAGTGCTAATATTTTTTAGCCTTGGTAACTGTTGGGGTCCTCTTCTGTGCCCTCCACATCTATTAATAACTAATTAAATGATATTCTTTTAATGAGGATATCATTATTATCCCCAGTTTGCAGATAAGACTTCAACGTGCCATAAGATTAAGTGACATTCTCAAATCATCTTATAAATGGTAAAGCTGATTTATAAGTTCAGGCCATTGGGTACCTGGTTCTTCCTCTTAACCACTGGGATGAACTACCAGTAAAGTCACTGAACATGGTAACTCATACTAATAATGTTTCTAAATGTTTATAATAATTGAAGTTACAGGTGGTTTTCATTCTATTAGTGTTGTAATAATTGCTTCTATTTTTTCCCAAAATATGAAGGTGGACAGAATAGTGGACCCTGTTTCTACATCAATAAATGAAGGCTTTGATAGCAGATGCAGCTGGTTCAGGTCCATGTAGTGAATAAAAGGCAGAAGAAATTAATCTAATGTCAGCGTCTATTATCAGATGATGATAAGGCTGCTCTCCTACCTCCAGTGTGGGATTCCCATTAGCCCAAGACAACCTACATTCCTTACAAACCAGGTCTAAATTCTTTAAAAGAAGAATTTATAACTATCAATTCAAGTTCTCTCTTTCTCTCTCCCTCCCTTCTTCTCTCTGTCCCTCCTTCCATCCCTCCCTCCCCTTTCTCTCTGTGTGTATAGAACGTAAGTTTTCTGTGTATGTGGGCTGCTATCATTTAAAGTGAACATCACATAGGCTTCCTGGTGAAATTTTCAGAAGAGGCTAAATTATTAGTGAATTTCTTTCAAGGCTCCCTAAAAGACCTCTGTGAGAAGTATTTCAAAGGATTTAAGAGGATTAAAACATTACTATATTTTAAGTACCCTTGTGACACAATATTGAATGAATCCCCAAAGAGGCTGCATTCTTATAGCCCTGAAGTAGATATGCTATGGTATGAATAACTGCATGCCATGGTGTGAAGAGGGATTGTCCACTGTGAAGAAATAGAGGGCTTCATAGGTCTGTTTGAGTGAAGTCCAGAATGGCATTTGGGAAACTGGTCTTGCAAGGCCAACTTGACTTCAAAGTCACAAAGAGGTACATTTCACCACGACCTTAGCTGCCCAGCCATGCAATAATCTGCTTTAAAACCTCGCCCAGTCCATGTCACTGGGGGCATTTATGTGGAGGGTGAAAAGCAGGCAGGGAAAACAACCCGATGCTGGAGAAAAACTATAGTAGTATAAAAATATCTCATTGAGATATTTTTGGTTTTATATGAAACAAATGCTGCTTAGGCTAGTTTTAAAAATGAGTAATTTATTTTAATATAATTTTCTATTTCAGAATCTATTATCCCTAAAAGATCACAAAGGGAAAAATCATTTAATCTACTTGAAGAACAACATATTTGGAAATAATTAATATCAATGTTATAGATCAGTGGGATCTACAATGAGGCTTCATATTTTAAAAGATATTATAGAAACATCAGAGGAGTCCTAAAATTTTTTATAGCTCTGAGTACAGTCAAAAGAGAAGAAACATTAAAAAAAAAACATGGCTTTCAGACAAAATTGTAAAATACCATAATGTTCTCAACACAAATGATCTTTTTGACAAAACACTTGTACTAGCAGAACACAAGAAAGCTATGAACTGAGTACTGGAGAAATGTCCCAGCAGCTAACAGTGCTTGCTGTCTTCCAGAGGACCAGAGTTCATTTTCCAACACCCACATAAGGCAACTCATAATCACCATAAACTCCAGGAGTTCCAAGGTTGCCTCATAGACTCAGGCAAATCATAAGTAAGGAGAATGTTAAGAATACTACAAAATTCTGAAGTGGAGGAAGACACCTACAGAGGCACCATTGTCTGGTTTCCATACTTCTCCTGAATGTTGGGATATCATCAGCCCTATGCAGAACATATTCAAAGATAAGCACCTGAAATACACATCTAATAAGTACTCAAATGTTCAAAGATTTCAGTGGTACAATAACAAAATTACTTTGGGGCATTTTTCCTACTTTTCTATTGCTGTGAAGACATACCATGACCAAGCCAACTTAAAGAAGATCTTCCAAGCACCTACTAGGACTGCCCATTAAACCCTGCCTACAACACTCAAATGATTTCCCAATTCAAAGTCCCAAAGTCTTCCACATTCCTCCAAAAACAGCATTACTAAGCCAATTTCTCCTTGGAATCAACAACTTTTGTCTTAGTTACTCTTCTATTGATGAAAAGATACACCAATACCAAGGCTACTTATAGAAGACTTTCTTGGGGCTTATAGTTTCTGTTAGTTAGAGTCCCTGGGTACCATGACAGGCAGACATGGCACTGGAGCAATAGCTGAGAGCTTGTACCTTATCCACAAGCATGCCCATAAAATGGGGGGTAGGGGGTAAAAGAGAGAGAGAGAGAAAGAGAGAGGGAGAAGAATGACATAGGCCTTTGAAACCTCAAAGTCCACCCTCAGTGACATACTTCTTCCAGTAAGAACACATCTCCTAATCTTTCCCAAAGTGTTCAACCAAACAGGAGCCAATATTCAAACATATGAGCCTATGGAGAGTCATTCTTATTCAAATCACCACATCTTGTGTGCTGGTTAGTTTTTGTCACCTTAACACAAACTGGGGTACCTGGAAAGAGGGAACTTCAGTTGAGGAATTGTCTCCATTACCTTGGCCTGTGGGCATGTCTGTAAGGCACTTTTTTGATTAATGATCCTCAATACTATATCCAGTACTACCCTGAACAGTTGGTTCTGAATTGTATAAAAAAGCAGGCTAGGCAAGCCATAGAGAGCAAGCCAATAAGCAGAGTTCATCTGTGGTCTCTGCTTTGGTTCCTGCCTCCAGCTTCCTGCCTTAACTTCCTGCCTTGGCTTCCTTGAATGAAGGAATATAACCTATAAATGAAATAAACCCTTTCATTCTCAAGTTGCTTTTTGTCATGGTGTTTAATGCAGTAATAAAAAGCAAGCTAGGACTGTGGTTTGTATAAAGCACTTGAGGAGGGAGAGGATTTTGAGCATCCTGATCTGGCTGTTCATTGTGCATTTCCTTGTGTCCTTAAATTTTCAAATTAGTCCTTCTTATTAAAGGGATACCAAGAAGACTGAGTATGATACAATGTTCTATAAAATTGTCTTGATGTTCCTGATGAGGGAACATGGTCTTGAAGGATAAAATATATACTATATAGTTATGACTTAGTGACTGAGCTAAAAAATGAGCAATGGAAAGAGGGCTTGTATAGTATAAAAGAGAATGAAAATATGTTCAAAGACACACTTAGAATGTAAAAAAATAATCTGATTTGCTACTTTTATGATTCCTAAAAAGTAATCTGATCATTTAGATTTATAAACACTCACAAGTCAGAACATTTAAAACAAGCATTTTGGATGTGTGAGACACTATCTGCCTTGGCCAAGCTACTTTTCACTTTTTCCTCTTAGGGCCTTCTTTTAAGGCATGGAAAGAGAAAAATGTGAAAAAAGAAAACAAAAACAAAACAAAAAAACATTTCTTCTAGATGAGAAGGAGGGTCCTGAAAACCCCTAGATATTTGGCATCAGATAATCCTGGCACAAATGACTCCAGTGACTGGAGGATGCCTCCTTAAGCCACTCATCCTTTTGATCTTCATCTCCTTTGCTGTGTACCCTCCAAATCCACTCCCTGAAGGTTTTGTATTCATCCTTCTAATTACCACTAGAGCAGATGTGATACCTCCCACTACCTCATTTCACACAACCCCTAACTATGTTTCTGACCAAAGTTAGTCTTAAATTTTATAAGAACTAAGAGGATCAAAGGCTGTGGTCTCAAAAGGATACTTTCATTTTTGTGGTGTTCTTAACACTTTGGAACAGTGAGGGGCAAGGGCAGGCAACTGAAATATTCTTGCCTTTCCCGGAAGCTAACTTCTCACAACAGCAAAGAAACCACTAAAGGGTCTTTAGTAGCCAAGAAACACTGCTCCTGTTAGGCTCACTTAAGACAATACGTTGCAATGTGTTGACTACCTTTCTATAAGAAAAGCCCGAGGAAAGTCCCACTGCCTTTGCAGTCGTCTATACTTCATTTATTAATCTTCTTAATTTGTAGAAAGCATCCAGGTTGAATTTGTCTTCCTTGATCTCATTACCTGGTACTGCAAACATGCACACAAAGTATCCTTAATGAGAAATGTCAGTGGGTTCCTAATGTAGAATAGGGACATACTACCTAAAAGGTGAATCGTGGCAGACGGGACTTGGCATACGGCAAGCACTGGATTCGGTGCCTCACTGCTACTAGCTTACTTGGTTTCACAAGAACCCTGGGTATGTATTTGTGTGACTGTCTCCATTAAACTCCAGTGAACAGAGGAGATGAGAAAATTGCCCAAGACAAGGGTCAAGATTTCTTTGTGAACTCTGAAACCTGATTTTAGGATTTAGGAGGTTAAGCAAACCTCAGTGACAAGCCACAACCACATGTGAGTGATGTACTGAGCTCTTCTTCCATCATTTGTTGTAATTCTTATATCAGATTATAGGATCAGAGAACCAGGGTAAATATTTTATTGTTGTCATCTCAAATTATAAAAGAAATAGAACAGAAAGTATATGTTAACAACTCAGAAGAATGACTCTAATCCAGGCTCCAGTTTTGCTATTTGTGCTAGCCATGATTAATTTCTCTGGACTTCACTTGATTTATCTGTGAAATAGAGAAGTGATACTAACATGTGTTTTGGATAACTGCCATTAGTGTGAATTTGAACAATATAAAGTGCCCAACACCTTGTCTGACATATTTACATCCCAGCTGTTAACCCTTTAAAATGTCCTTCTCCTCATTTTGGAAATAAGATGGTGACAGAAAATGAACCATGTGTGTGAGTTCTGTTAAATTGATACTGCTTTAATAGAAATTAATCTGATGCATGAATATTTATTTACCTTCAAGTCAGTGGTTCTGCAATACTTTGCATCTCTAACTCTAGAGCACTTTAGGAAATGGTGCGGTGACACAGGTGCCAGGTATTTGTTACATCCTTTGTCCTTGATCCCAAAATGCAGCCTTGTATCACATATGCTCTAACCCCCCCTGGATTTTCTCCCAGAATACACAGTAGATGGAGGGAGGGTTGTTACCCATTTCTTCTGGTTAATTAAAAGTGGAAAATCTCTACAGTCAGTGGGAAGGAAATAGGGTGGAATTTTTAAGTACACTAGACATGCTTGAAGGATGAGGATGTGGACATTCTCCTGGGCAGGTTCTTTGGCCAGCACTACACTAAAGTTTAATGCCGGGAGGGAGGGGGGGAGTAGTCTAAGTAAGGGGTGTGCCGGTGTCACCCCTCCCAGCCTTCCTGAGCTTCCCTTCTCTAAGTGAAATTGACGAATTTCTGCCTTTAAATGGAAAAGTTCTCTTTTATTCTCTTTTACCATAGGAGCTTTAAAAATTGTAAACGTCTATACTTTCTTAAACCCTCCTTCAAAAATTACTGGGAAGAGGTGAAATATTCACTTGAGGAAACCATCTTTTGAGGACAGTACCCCATATGGCACTTTAAGAGTTAAACTCCATTGCAGAGAATGTCTATCTTGCAGGGTATTCCCCAATTTAGAAACTACTATTGCGAAAAAGGTAAGCCACAAATGCATTCTTTCACATAGATTTCTCTGACATTCCGGAATCACTCGTTCCCAGTGTGTGTATGTGCGAGTTTGACTCAGCTTCTGGCCATCCATCATCTATATGAGAGGTTTGTATCAGGGTGAAGACTGTCAATCAGAGTTAATAAAAGACCTCGGAACACTGCAGGGATCTTCTTTTACTATAGATCCATTTTACAACAGCTCTCAATTTATTATGTCCCACAAATCAAAAAGGAAGCATTTATCTTATCATTCAGAGGCATCTCTTCACCCTCCCGGTGTCCTAGCCCCTCCCCCTGCGCCACTTTCCAGCCCCTCAAGGATGCTTTGTGCAAGAAAGTACAAGTTCTCTTCTGGCTTCATTTTTGTTCCTTTTTGCTCCCCCTCGAAAACAAGAGAGCAAAACAAATGGCCTGGGTTCCCCCCCAATGCCTGACCTGCGTTTGCTGGGAGGAGAGCAGGAGAGGGAGCGCGCATTCTGGAACAGGCTCCTCTGACTCCGACCACAGGCAGTTTTGTGCAGGCTGTCCCTCTCCTTCGAAATCAAGCATCCCCTCCCCGAAGCAGCAGGCAGTGTGCCTCCATTCGGCCACACTTGGTATGCATGAGCGAGGCTGCAGGGAGAGGGGAGGTGGCTTCCTTAAGAAGAAGGTTCAGGGGCTCGGGAAACGCCACTTGACTAGACTCCCAAGTTCCAGGAAGCCTCTGCCCTAATGGAATTTGCAGGTGTGGAGATGACCATGGGATGCCAGGGCCGTGGGGGACCGTTTATTTTCTAGGCACTGCCCAGATTTGCAGTTTCTTGTCTTCCCGGTGGAATTTGGAAGGGGTCATGAATCAGACTGATGCTTCTCGACCCCTAAATTGGACCATCCGAAAGCTATGCCACGCAGCCTTTCTCCCATCTGTCAGACTTCTCAAGGTATTGTAACTTGCTGCTTTGAATGGCTCTTACTCTGTTTTTCAGGTCTAAACGCCCAACTTCGCACTTGGGCTGGGACGCCAGTTCTGGGGCGTGCATGAGAATGCTTGCAGTTCTGGCTGTGTTACCCAAGGCTGGAGAGAGTTCTCAACACCCCTATCCCACCCCACCCCCACCCAGCCTGAAGGATGGCCCGAGCCACACTAGGGAATTAGATATGGTCTCAAGGATGGGGCTACCTGTGTGCACCCTTTCTTAGCCATTACCCCCCACCAAAACAATTCTCTTATTTGGGAGGATGAGAATAATAGTAGGCATGAAATCTCTTCCTCTCCTGCATTTGGCTCCAGAGCTCATTTCCTTTCCCTGGGGAAGCCCTTCGACCCACTTTCCCTTAAATGGAACCTGAGAGAACAAAGGATTCTCCTCCCGATTTTAAAAGCTCCCTTGCTAGGTGATCAATCAGGTAGAGACAAAGAAAGAATGAACCTTATCACATAGTGACTGCTTTAAAGGCATGATCATTTCTATTTCTTCATCTCTGGACTGGAGTCATTGTGAGAAAGTATTGTTTCGCATGCAATGAAGGAAGCCGCCTCTAGCTCTGAGTTACACAAAAGATTCCTACTTCACCTGACCTGCAGTTGCCAGCTGTGTCCACAGTGCTTCTGTTTCTGGAAGCAAATGTATTAAAGATACTGAAAAAGTCCTCATAACTCTTCAGGAATCTACCTTCTTCACCTGCCTGACGTGGAAGGACTCAAAGTGTGAAGGTGCAGAAGAAAAGGCTACTCCTTTTGGAGGGGTGGGGTGGGCAGTGCATAGATGAATGTTTCACATTAAAGCTTGCCAGGAAAGCAAACCCATAATTCTCTTTTTTCTATTATATATGATCCTTTGATTTAATCACTAGTGATCATAGAGGTAATTGGCTACAATAGAGGAATGATGGATGAGCCCTGAATAAATCACTTCGGTTTTGTTTGTGTTTGTTTCTGGTTTTGTTTTTTTGAGATGGTATTCTGATTAGGTTTGATGTGGACAGATAATTCTAAATAGTTGAGTGGTGCCTCATTCCAAAATATGACCCATTGTCTGAGTTTCCTTGACCCTGTTAAACACAAACTGGTATTAACTTTCCCAAAGCATGCCCCCAAGTGCCCTTCAGACCTCATCTTATGGTTGTCATGGCAATGACTTGCTTCCCAAGGAATATTTGGAATGGAGAACATTTGGGGGCTTAGGGAGTAGGAAAGCATTCTACACTTATGCATGCTTTTGCTGTATTGGATCAACATGTGTAATAGGGTGTGAAGAAGAAGGAGGCCAGAGAATTCACAAATGAATGTGAATTTCCCTCCAGATTTAGTAGTCAATCAAGACTAGGGAAAAGAATGTTTTGTCAAATTAACTATGACTAAGAAAGTGAAGTTCTGTGATCCCATGTGCAATAACAACTGCCTCTTCAGTTAATGCTATTCACTGGCTTGAACCCAAAGTGATACATTTTAACTCATCTTAACAGATATATGTATATATTATTAATGAGTACTCAATGTATTATTAATTAGTGCTCATTTTCAAATAGAAGCTGTTATTAATATACTCTTCACAAAGCAGGAGAGGAGTTTGTATTTGAGATAGATCACTTATTTTTAGAACTCTGTCATCTTTTAAAATTCAACATACACAAACACACACACGCACACATACATGCTATAGTCAGGAGGCCAATGCTTACATTATCATTCAACTGCTCTCTTCCCTTTATTCCATTTACTAATGTGCTGATAACACTTCATCTAATAAAGGGCATTAGTGAGCCTCCCTTTGCTGACTGCAGTATCTGAAAGAGGAGATGCATTTTATTAGAGAACTTTCTCTCTAAATGACATCTGTATGTTTGAGAGTGTAGCTACCCCATGAGACTTCAGAGAGTAAGCACATTTCAAAATCTTACAAGGAAATAAAGCAATGCCAAATCATTTCAGCAATATTTAGGCAGAAGTACTAACTTATTTTGGAAGGAAGCTATGCTCACCACCAGAACATCCAGCTACTTTTGAATAAGAGCAAACGTGCCATCACATGAACACAACAGTGTGGGTTTCCCCCTCTGGGTTATTGTTGCACCATTTTTGCTCTGTTTAGTACCTATGCATTCTTCCAATGCTTTTATCTTCCAATTAAAACCTGTAAGCTCATGAATAATTATTTGCGTCTTTGGTAAACATTCTTCTCATCTCAGAATAAACATTAAATATTTAAGAATGTTTTTTTCCTGAAGTTCATTGCTTACTTTCTACTTTGCCATCCTTTCTCCTTATACTCCATTCTGTATCCCCCACTCTGCCACCACCATGTTCATTTGATAGAAGGGTTCTCTGGACTTCCAGAGTTATTAAAACCCTTATCTAACAAAGCCAGTTCTCCCATTCCATAGGTAATATTTGTTCCTCTTTCAACTGTCTGTTTTGCTTTGCCCTCTCTGATGCCCTGAGATTTGTCAGTAAATGCAGAGTGGGGCAAGATGACCTGATTAGATTTAGCTGAATGCAGATCACTCAACAATTCTGGCAGTATAGGTTCAATTTCCCTTCTCATTCTTTTCCTTGAAAATGTATAGAGTATATTTATTTGTTTATTTGTTTATGGCTAACTTACTTTGGTACTGTATGGATAGTGAGAAATGTCTTCACATTTATTTTTTAATTTCCCATTTCCTGGTAGAAATGGGTTGCTAAGGAATCACAGGGAGAAGATATCCCTGACACATGAATTAAACCCAGCAAGTGTTGGAATGGACTCATTATTCCTTCTGAAAACATTTCATTTGTTGTTTTGTCCACCCCAAAGCAAATGTTGAACATGCCAACTGACTCTCACTCTGAATTTGGAGCTTCATTTGCAAAAAGCATTTGGAAATGAATGTCTGGACAGACACAGGGTAATGATAGCCAAAAGACAGAGGCTGCTTTGAAATGGATGCCTTTCAGATGGGACCCTTTCCAGGCGACTTCTTCTCTACTGTAGTTTGCTTCATTCTTATGTAGTTCAAGACTTCATCCTACCACTAATCACATACACACACACACACACACACACACACACACACACACACACAGAAGTGAATTTGGTTTCAGTGACAGAACATTCTTAGCATGTTTCATATTCATTATCGGGTCTGTCTCTGCCATTGTTTTATTTAGGAGATTTTATTTTGGTAACTTCGGTTGAGTTTGAAGATTATTTTTAGGGCAAAGAGTATTCTTGGAAGTGAAGTCTTGGCAGGCTTTTTGAAGGAAAGGCTTCTGGATAACGGGTTGCATTGGAGTGCAAGGAAGAGCTATGGAAGCGCTTTGAGGAAAGACATTAATGACAATTCATTAACGGAGAGCATAAGATCAGTACAACGCTGAAGACCTTGGACATTTTATGTTGAGCAATGGTATGATTCAAGTGAGCAATGTCAAAAATAGAATAAAATAAGATATTGGTGGTTAAGAGTACATGTGGCTAATTGCTATTCCTGAGGGCCAGATTTTAGCTCCTAACACTCTTGTTGGGAGGTTTACAGCTCCCTCTAACTCCAGACCCAGGGTATCCAATGCCTTCTTTTGGCCTCTATGAGAAGCAATAGATCTCTCTCTCTCTCTCTCTTTCATACACACACACACACACACACACACACACACACACACACACACACAGAGAGAGATAAAATAAAAATCTTTTTTTTTCCTTTTGCTTTTTGAGACGGAGTTACTCTTAGTTATCCTAGAACTGTTCTAGAAGCTGTTCTATGTCAACCAGGCTGGCCTCAAATTCACAGAGATCTACCTGCCTTAGCCTCCCTCTTGATTGCTGGGATAAAGGATGTGCACCATGACACCTGGCTCAAATCTTTTAAACATATACAATAAATTATATTTTGGAAAGAGAGGTTTCAGTTTGTTTAGTTTCCATTGTCTTTTTAATCAACTCTGTGACCTTGAAGCTATGTTATTTCTCTGTAACATGGAGTTCTTTTTAAAATGAAGGGTTTCAGTCTTGAATAGATACCATGCGACTTCCTATTGTGAGGCCTGCATGCTCCCCGGCAATGGAAGAACACACTCTCTCTGGGCTGAATGGATTAGATACTCTAGTGGAAAAAATAAATAGTGTGATTCAAAGCACAGAGGATCTTGTCTACTAAAAGCTTGCATTTGACCATTATCCCAAAACAGATGGGTTAATGTTGGCAGTGAGGTGATTGCCAGATTCAGTATTGTACACTTATTCGGCTATAGGGTCTAGACTTGGTGAAGTGTGGATAAGTGGAAGATGAATAGTGAGATTAGAGACCTGGAGAATTTCTAAGAACCTGGAACAGGACCAAAGTAATAAAAGTAAATTAAATAGGGTCTTGTTACATTGATTATTTATGTCTGAAGGAAGAACCTTGAATAATCTTTGAGTTTCCATCTTTGATATCTGATTGGGATGGAATTCCCAGGGCCTACGAACAAAGGCCCTGAGAAGGAAGTGCAGAGCTACTTTGTGGTCCTCTTAGTAAACTAGGAAGATGTGTCACCTGCTAAGTCTAATTAATCAGAGACAGAAGTCATGAATGAGCTTCTCTATCTCACATATCACATTGACTACAGGTCCTTCAATGACTACATTGAAGCTCCAGTAACAGAGAACCTTGAAGTAAATTATACATACTCCAGTAGTATCATGTCTGTGTTACTAGGCTATAATGAGATGTTACTGATCTTTTTATACTATGCATCATTTCAGCAATTAATGTTCCCCCCTTGCAGCCCAGTCTTTTGAGCTTCATCTAAGACCTGTTTTATTTTTCTTTCCTTTCTGACTTTTACATATTAAAATCAATGAATGTTACCTGGGTAGCTAAAGGAAGCTGTTTGGTAGAGCAGTGATTTGAAGTTTTATGCTGTGTATTTATTTCCTTATAAAGTTATGCCATTGTCATCATTCTGTTCCTGAAGCAAAGCAAGATCCTACTGAACAAAGGGAGATTTGCTGCTTATGGTAGAGTCAGTGCTGGTCCTTCCATAAAAGAATCGTTCCCTAATGCCCTCAAGTTCTCAACAAACAGATATGTGGAGTTTAATTTCAATGTTTCTTTCTATTTGTATGATATGTCTCAGCCTGAGATCAGCCTCAAACATAGAACAATCCTCCTACTTTAAACTTCCACATGCTAGGATTGCAGGCATGAGCCACCACACCCAACTTTCAATTTGTATTTTAAGTGGACGACTTCCAAAAGTCTTCCAATCCCATGTAAGATTCAGAATTTCCTATGAGTCGTAGAAAAGAGCAAACACCAGAATGCTCTTCAGTGAGGACAGGTCACAAATGAACCATAGTAAACAGCAGCAGTTAACTTCAAGCCAGCAATGAAATGCACCTCTATTTATTCTATCTACATGTGAGAAGATTATGCTGAGAGGGCTCAGGGGGCTTGCTGTGGATGAAGAATAATTGTTTTTAGGAGAATAAGGTGTGTTGCTAAACAGATTGCCATACTTTACATAAAGAAGCCTTTGTCTTTTCATCTCATAGAATATCAGCCTCCACTTCCTTTAAGAAACGAGTAAGAAAGAAATGATAAAAAGAGGAAAATGTGACCAGGCTGAAAGTTCTGAGGACTGTCTAGAGTACTTCTGATGGTAGTGCCCACTCACGCTTGCACCCTATACCATGTGAGGTGGCTTTTTGTGAAATGTTTTCAGAGAGCCTGAGGGGAATTTCTGAGGCCAGAAGAAACATTCTTGTTGCTCTGGAAAGTTCTGTCTCCTCTATTGTAAACAAAAGAATAAAACTGTGGTAATGGGGAGTGAAGGAGGAAATCGTTGGGATGTCAAGTCTAGTGCGTCCTCACTCAGGGAAGGATGGGGTCACTGCCATGCTCCTGCCAAGCTCTGTCTCTGCCTTTTGTGGTGACTTCCTGCCTCTGCAGTGTAGCTCCCAGGCCTACCCTCTCCTGGCTGTTAGTGTAACCTCAACTGGCCCCAGAACTCTAAAAAGCTACATTACATTCTTCCTTTTCCTGACACAAATAAGTCTTTTAATCCTAAATATTCAATAAATGTGTATTAAATAATCAGAAAAATGAATCAATTGTGAAAGATATGTGAAATCTTAAGACTAACCATTGCCTGGTGAACCACTGAGGAAGAGCAGGCTTTTCAGTCTCAGAATTATTGATTTGTTAAGAAGGCAAACTTCCAGAATTTTCAGTTTACCCAGTTCTGGGCCCCGTAATCTGATTTTTAACCAGGTCTCCCAATTAACCTGTTGCCCACAGCTTCTTATAAGAATGAACCCCACATTGAGGAAAGCAGAGCTGGAGGGAAGCTTAATACAATGGCCTAGCTTTTGTTGGCATCTGGGCTGCACAGATTTTGTGTTAGTCAACAGTGGAAGCAAAGGGTTTGAAGTAAACAGTTCACAGGTTTTCAAAATTTAATCATGAAAGATCATGTACTGAGAGAAACAAATTGAGTTCAGCTGCCCTACTTTGGGTTGTAGATAATGTAGCATTGTAATCTGGGGAGATGTTTATCCTTATTCCTTCAATTTTCTGTTTATTTGTATGATGATTTCTCTGTTTTCTCTTTCATATGGCTAAGTCATGGGAAGAAAGTTCACATTTTCCGTTTTCTTGAGATATGGTTATGAGCACAGCTCCCAAAGACAGTCTTAGTAATTAAGATTCTGTTATATTCCCACAGGATCTGAGGATTTTAATGGACACTCTACATGCTCTTTAGGTTGAAATAGTATTTGATAGCACACTAGAAGGGCAGCCATAACTGATACCCACAATAGAAGAGGCACCAGCATCCTACCAGATCGACCCCATAGTGACCAAAGCACACAGTTATTCTAGACAGCCATGGGGCAGAAAAGAACACCCAGTGCTTCTGTTTGAAAAAGCATATTCAGACTTAAAATTAAATTGATATATGGGATTTTTAAGTTATGCCTTGTATTAAATAGTATAATATGGGAAAGTAGAGCTAAGCAAAACTTTCTTTTTTTCCTGAGCACATGATTTTACTGTGGTCATTCGAAGGGTACTTTTATATTTTATAACATATGAAGTGTGTATTTTAGAGCCTTTGGGAATTCTGCCCCACCCATTGGCTCAGCTCTGCTTCATTTTCAGATACATGCACTTAGGAATTGTAGTTTGGGGACAGTATTGATCTATTTTATTTATTTTCCTATAAATAGAAGATCTTCAAGATCTTTTATAAACGTTGGTACATTATAGATAAATAGATGCTGGATGCGTTAAGGCAGTAAGAAAGGAAAGAAGAAGTGGAGAAAGTCAGGGAAGATAAGAGGAAGCAGGGAAGGAGGGGAGAATTGGAAGGAGAGAGGGAGAGAAGAAGAAGGAAGCTATTCATCCAACGCAATAAGCTTTTGAAAGGGTATTTCTCAATGAGGTCCAAAACTGTCTATCATAGACTCAGTTCTGAATATTTTACCCAGGTTACATTGCTGGAAGGACCTTGAGAATTGGCATTTTACCAGCTATTGTATGCATGATAACATTTGTAACTCTTCCCTTTTTAAGTGTGACAAGCCGGTGAAGAGACATTGGCTCATTTAATTATGCCTCTGGCAGGATTGTACCTCAGTATCTGATTTTATCATTAAAACCTGAGTGCTTACCATCTTTCTCTACATCTCCGTAGGCTCATCCTTCATCCACACCTTGTAATTTTTTGTGCCCACAGAGCACTGAAGGACTGTTATACTTGTTTCTTAAGGGATCACGCAGGAAACCCAATTTACATGTCAGCGAGGTATAATCCATTAGTAGCACCATGTCCTAGAAGAGATGACAATATCTCATTCTTCTTTATTTAAGATACTATGTATTTTCATGAGGGATGACAGAGAAACCTTAACAGAAGAACCCTAGGTCTGACTTCTGTCTGCTCCAGCCCTTGCTGAACTAGACAAGCTCCCCCAAATCTTCTTTTCTTTGGGTTTCCTTCTGCTTGCTAGATCAACTCATTCACCAGATCACCGCAACTAGAAAACCTGGGTTGGTGTCTGTTTTGAATTACATTGTTTTATCCTTACATAATCTGACAATTAATCCTGCCAGATTTTCTCCTGTTTCTGATCCACCCCCTCTGTCTATTCCTAGTTCCCAAATTTGGCCTCTCTGTTTCTTGGGCCCAAAATACTACAACTGTCTCTAGTCTTGTCCACCTGAAATCCGCCCCCCAGAATGGTCTGTTTAAGATTAAAGCGAGCTGAGGCTAAGCTGGATCTGTGTCTGATGTTCTTCCATGGTTCTTTGTGCCCTGTAGAATACAATCTGTACTTCTTGACCCAATAAGTAAGGTCTCACATGATCTGGCCTCTGCTATTCCCCTGACTTCACATGTTGTTCTAACTTTCGAATTCTTTATAGTTGGTCTTTTGACCATACCTAGAAAACCTGAACCATGCCTCCTCCTTGCCAACTTCTGTCCGTTCTTAAATGTTCAACTCAGATGAGTAGGATGTGTTCAGAAAATGATCTCCTGAGAAGCAGCCTGGGGATCCCCTCTTTTGCATGTTTATAAATCAATCATTCTTCTCTCTCCCCACCCAACCCCAATTCTAAAGATCTTGAAGTCAGGAATCCTGTTTGATTCAGTTTGCTATAAGGGACATTTAGTAGAGAACCTGGGACATAGTAGGTGCAAAATGAGCTGTGCTTATGTAGGTAACAGTTGGAGGAAATGAAGTCATGTGCTGGATTCAGGCATATGATGATGCTACTTAGAAGATGAAATGACATTATAGTACTTTTCTATTTCTGGACAAGTAAAGAATATTTTGAACTTGAGGATATTTACTTTATGTGTTGCCTACATTGGAAAATTAAATAACTGACTGAATAACCAGTCCAGTCATTAAAGCAGTCCTTTACTTAGTAAAAGCAGTGCAAAATGACTGTAAACTCAAGAAGAAACTAAGTAGTTTAGACCAGGTGCCTGTTTTTAATAATATTTACTGAAAGAAAAGTGAGAAATGAAATTACCTCACCTATTGATTGTGGTAGAGTGAATGCAGCCCTTCATTTAGTGAGCTAATAGACTTTATTTCCTTTAATAATGTTCTTGGCTGGACTATGCTGTGAACTAAAGAAAGTAATATTAGAAGAATAGTGTTAATCCTGTTTTGACCTTTCCTGACCTACCTTTACCTGAATGTTTGGCAAATATCTAGAGATAATGGCATAGGCACTGTCCTCTTGAAATATTTGGGTATTTAGTGCGATTGAGATGTAACTTGAAGAAATAAAAAATAAAGAAAAAAATTATTCAAACTCTAAAGAAACAATATAATCAATTATAATTTAATGCATATTGTAGAATTAAAAAAAAAAACAAAGCAGAGAGAGTAAAAGGAAGTCCTTGTGTTGGGGGGGTGAAACATTTCCCCATTGCCTGCCCTACTCAAGCTGGAGTCTCATTCCCCAGGCATGTGTTTAGCATGTTACCCAAATGAGCGCATTCTTCAGTACCAGTTTCAACCATGAGTCATTTCCATGGTCAGATTTTTAGGAATTTATCTGAATAATCTGCTCTGTAAAGGTTTATAAAGATTTTAGTTAGTAGTAAAAAAAAAAAAAAAGAAAGAAAGAAATATTTGGGTATTTAAATGTGAATATGATTTGGGACTTGCTTTTCTGATTACATTGGGCTCTTTTACTTTATTAGTTATTATATATCAATATCAAGTGGGAATCTTAGTTTATCACGATCCAATAAAGAAAAAAATAGATGAAAATAGCTACTCTGTGAAAAAGATTAAAATTCTTAGAAAATAATCCTGCTGTTGTTGGTTAAAGTCAATAGCACATGTGGGTAGATAAAAGGTATGGAACTATCAGTGGGAATATCTCCGTCTCTCTTCTTGATGGGTGAAAATGTTACAAAGAATGAGCTGTCAGATAAAAAGTGTTTGCTCTGCAGTATTTTGAATGATGGTCCTTTGTGCCCTGTAGAATACAATCGGAGAAGCAGCCTGGGGCTCCCCTCTTTTGCATGTGTTGAATACTTTGAGCTCTTCCTTTCAACCTCGGTACAACTGATGTCCTGAGCTTCCAGACCTCTGTAAGATTTGTAGCAGTGCATTTGGTTTCCACATACTGTATACAAAGCAGTCTTCTCCTGCCAATCAAAGTGGTCTACACACATTGATAAAATTTGAAGTGAAACATCATCCCAAGCTAACAATAGCTTCTCTAAAAGTTCCTTGTTAAAGACAGGTATAGGTATTTTAGTCTTGGTTAGGTCATTTGCTTTTTCTATACTCTTAAGAGATAATTCCTAGAATTGAGAAGGGGATACTCTAACTTGACGCATTTTCCTGTTTTACAAAAGTCTGATGTTTGGCTTACTGGGAGAATTTAACTGGTGCTGTTCATTAAATATAGAAAGACTAAAATTATTTTCTCATCTTATTGTCAATCACCTCTTGCAAGAAAAGTAATGTGACCAATTTCTGTGAAAGTAACATTTCATAGTGTTGCTTTGCAAATTAAAAACAGTATATATCTGTCAGCTTGATTGATGTATTAAGTAAAATATTTAAATTGTATCATTGTTTTGTTCTATAATAACATCAACTTAGAGCTATTAAAGAAAAGGCAACCCAACGCTCATTTTAATGAATACATGAAGATATTCTAGTTCAATATGATTTTTTTTGTGGCATTAGCTCATGTGAGATTAATTAGAAAGTTACATAAAAGGCTATCTAATTTAATTTAAAGATTGCTATAACTAGAGCTAAGTTTTGGTCATTAACTTCAGCATGACCAAATGGACAGTAAAACCTCTCTAAACTGCATTAGAGCAGTCAATTAAAACGCGAGTTGTCAGAAATAGTTTTACCTTTGGTGTCTCGGTTTTCTTGTGTTTAATGAGAGAGGTTTGGGTTGTATCAGGACCAGTAAAAAAAAAAAATGTTTCTATAAAAACTCAGATCATAAATGTTTTAGGCTTTGTGGGTCAGATTGTCTCTGCTGCAAGTTCTTTGTAGGCAATCTACTCTATATTGTAACAAAATGCTATTATACTGTGGCCCAATCTCAGCTATAAGAAGGAACATAACAAATGAGTGAAGTTGTGTCCCAATAAAACATTCATGAGCACAGACATTTGAATTTCATATAATTCAAGTACCATCCAATAGTACTCTTATTGTCATTATTTATAACAAATTTGAATGCAAAAATAAAATATTTTTAGCTTACCGTAAGTGGTAGAGAGAAGGTAAGTGGGACAAAGAATGAAGGACACTGTCATCCATGACATAAGGTCACTTCCTGCTCTAACATGTTTCTTTTTTAATTAATTTTATAGAATATATTTTGATTCCTCCCCCCCAACTGTTCCCAGACCCTCCTACCTTCCTATCCAATCTCATATCCTCTCTCTCTCTATATATATATATAGAAATTAAAACAAATAAAATTTTGTAAGACAGAAAATGTCAAAATGAAACAAAAGTCCCACCCCCACCCCCTTCACACATAGACTTGAAGTTTGTTTTGTGTTGGCCAGTTACTGAGCATGGGGCCTGCTCTGGGGTGTAGGTTTATACCCAGTAGCACTTCAGTGGAGAAACCTGATTTTTCCTTTCCTGAGAGGTATCTGTTGCAAATAGCTCCTTAGCTAGGGGTGAGACTTTGTTTCTACTTTTCCATTTACACAAGGGACCCACGACTGGACAATGTGAAGAACGTGTCTGTAAGGCACAGGGATATATACAGAAGCAGAGCCAGACAGATGGTAAAAGGCAGAAGTGAGAGATGACTCCAAAGATGCACGGTCTTCCACACACAGCAGCACGGGTGAACATATGAACTCAGACTGTGACAGTAGACACAAGACCTGCACAGGTTCAAGCTGAACAAAATCCCTGCTCTAATGTGTTTTAATTAGAGAAGAACATTGGGAATTAGCATGCCCTCATTATTAAAGAAGCGGAGGGGACTCCATTTGTCTACTGTCATGGTTATATGCTTCTTGGAATGAGTAGGTTGTGGAATAACTGTCTCGTGATGGACAAAATACACGTTCTACGTTCTTTCTCTTTAAAATATATGGAACCTATGCCTTTCATAGAATTCATTACTCAGAGCTTATACTGAAATAAATGTCCAAGGACTGAAAGGGAAATAGTAACACTTCAACATTTGAAAAGTCCGTTTCGGCTTACAGGGTATTTTGCTTTATAGAAAATAACATGAGCGTCACAACATGTTGAGCATGGTGTTGCAAACAGCTGTAGCAGGTCCAGTCACTCCATTTTTGGGTGAAATGTTATGAGTTAGATAAGTTGAACTTCATGTTTGTGGGCTTTCCTGATTCCCTGTTCCCTTCTACATCTTACCCCTCCCTTGCTTGGAGGAAGTTGGCCCCCTTTTGACATCTGGCCCCAAGTCTACATTATGGAGTGAAACATGTCTTAACCAAAGTCTCATGGTTTAAATGTAAGCCACACCTAAAAACACTCTCATATCTGGAATGTTTTACAAAATCCAAATGCCTAGGCACCACGCCCAGACAGGCTGACTCTCTTCTTTTATCTAAGATCTAGTTTGCAACCAAGAGTTCTCTCACAAACCTATCATGGAGACACAGAGATTATTTAGGGAGTTTAAAAGTGTGTTCTCAGACACAATCATGGGCAAGTCACATAATTGCTAGTCTTCCTTTGTTATAAATTAAAATGATGGATTAAATAATTATGAAATTAATACACTTAATGTTAGTATAGACTGTAATCAGTATTCAGTAAATATAAATTATTTTTTCAACCTAACAAAATAGAATTAGTACAATGCAAATGAACAAAATTAAAGCTATCTTTTGGGTAATTTGTGCTTGCAGAATCCGTGTTATTTGTGTGCAACATGTTTTCACTTTTAGTCTCTGTTCTGTTTTAGTGTTTCCATGAGAAACACACCAATAAATAATATGAACACATATATGAATATGAATGTCTACATGTATTTGTATCTGTCTATAAGAGCACATGAACAAGAGCAAGGAGAACACCTCATTTTGAAGTATTGCCTCCTTTGCCCTCAGAGGCATGGCAAGTCTGAAACCTGCAGGGTTTCAGGTGTCAGAAAACCAGCAAGCTGGAGATTCAGAAGAGGTCAAGCTCGAGTTGCTGTGGAAGCAGGAAGAGTTGATGCTGTGGCGGAAGTGTGCAGAGAAATTCTCCCTTGCTTGGAGGAGGTTGGCCCCCTTTTGACATTTGGCCCCCACCTCCACATTTTGGAGTGTAATAGGTCTTGATAAAAGCTTCGTGGTTTAAATGTAAGCCACCTCTAAAAGCATTCTCATAAAAATATCGGGAATGTTTGACCCAATCCAAACACCTGAGCACCATGGCCCAGACAGGCTGACACATATCAGTCATTGGATAGGCCATTGCTAATTACTCATGCTAAATGCAAATGAAAAGTTTCCTTCTAAAATTATGCTTTAGCATACCCAATAACTAGAATGAAAGTGCAGCCTAGCCACAGAAGTACGCAGCCTTCTTTGTGGTGGGCCCATAGGCTCCCATCTTGGCTTTTCATGATACATCTCTATACTTTTCTTCAGAGCCTAACTTTTTCTTTCTCTACTAGTCACTGATATTTGCTCAGGCACCACATCTGAAGTGATCTTGGCGTTTCATTCCTTACATATGGCAACTCGGCGATTCCAGTGGAGTAATTTCACTGTCATCAGTATTTCCAGCTGACTAAAATTTACTATCCTCAATGTGTATTCCTGAAAAAATAAAAAGCATGACAGCATATTGTTTACAAGTCATGTGATAGTAAATGAATACAAATAAAATTTCTGTGACATTTTAATTAATACAGAATTACCATGCCATGCAAGAAGTTGTTCAGTATATGATAGATTATTAATATTTTCATCAGCACTGACCTGTTTTCACTGACTTGGTTCTAAAGGTTCAAAGTTCATACAAATTTAATATTCAGGGTGCATGTTGTTTTCTTTTCACTCATTAAATAACTCACACATCAACACAAAAACTTATGAAATCGGCCTTGTTCCTTCTTCATTCCTGTATTCTTTCCACATTCTTTATTCTATAATAATCTCCTGCATTGTGTCAGAAACTGTGCTTGTATTAGAAGTTCTAAGATGAAAAAGACTAATCCTTCGATCAAAAAAAAAGCTAATGATGGCATTAGGGAGACAGAGAAGGACATTGAAAACAGTATATTTTTGTATTGGGGAGTTCATATGCAGACACCAAACACTGCCAAGGAAAAGGTAGCAGGCTTTTTTAGGGAAGGCAACACCTAGTGAAAAGTGACAGGTGTGGAAAGATGGGGTAGAATGCATACTGTCGCTAAATAGAGTGCCATGAAATGCAGAAAGACAGGAAGTATTGTCCAGGAGAGTATGCCCCACAGAAGGGACTTTTATGAGGGGAACAGACATGTAAAGGGTGAGGATGGTGTAACAGGGAGGGAGCCCCAGGAAGCTGTGGGCTGTTTGTGAGGAGGGTGTGGGGTGTGTATTAGTTGGGTTGTACAGCTTGTACTCACTCATCAGACCGCCTCCTTTAGGCTGCTCAGCTGAAGTGCAACGCCACCACCTCCTCACCCTCTGCCTCAAAGCTTTGTAGATAGCGCCACTTCCCCCAGCTGTGCCAATGCAGGGGCGAACCCAGATTCATTAGTCATTTAATGCAGCAACTGCTCAGCACCAGCAGGGTGCTCTTGAGAGGGTTTTCACTGTAGGAGGGATGCTTCACTGCTCTTTCTTTCTTTTTTCCTCCCTGTCCCATTTTTATTTTTATTTTTGTACCCCTGGCAAACTCATTTTCCATGTCCAAACAATTTTGCCAAACTGCTTCATGAAGAAGTTTCTCACTGCATTTTATGCATTCTAAAGTGCCTTGTCCAGGACAATAGTGGCCTTCAGAGAATTCTAGTAAACAAGTGTTGTAGCAAGAGTACCTTTCTTTTGCACTGGGAATCTCTAAAATGTAAGGCAAGGGTGAAAATGGACATGTTTAGTTTTGGTTATCAAGCAAGAAAGGAAGCATGCCCTCACATTGGTCTCTCTTAGAAAGAAGGTCTATCCCATGCCTTGGGGTTCTTGAGTTCTAAACTGATTCTCTTGTGTGGACAACCTCTAGTACCCCATGAACACCTCTGGCAAGTTACCTGGTCAAGGTGGCACTGAAGCACACAAGCTATAACTTACATTGAGTATTATTTATGAATTTTTACCATAGCCTCAATAATTTTTATAGCTTCAGTCACTATGTGACCACTCTTGCCAAAGCACATTAACTTGCAATGGTGCCCTTCCCAGTTCAGACTGCCTCCACCGTCAACGCTGAGGGGCCAGGGTGACCACTCTTAGACTTCTAACAGTCTTGTGTGTGAGGGGGATATGTGTATAGATGCATATAATTTTTAAGCACTGTGTGTTATTTTTTTTCTGACACCTTAAATTATATTTCTGGCTTGTAGAGTGTTCCACCTCTTCAGGGACAGCCAATTCTTTTAAATAACAGTGACTGCGCCAGGAGTAGCCTTTGACATTCAAATATTCTAGATACATCCTACTTCTATCTGACCTTGTCAACAGAAGACATCATGCCTCTCTTTCAAACATACCAGGGTCCAGGATCAGGCAAGTAACACAGTGTTCAATGGTAGTACTTTCCAAGGAACAGTAAGCAGTGCAAACCTAAACCTACTCCTTTGCTCCCGTCTTCTTCCTCCTGACCATGGGTTTTGCCTTGATTTTTGTTTTCCAAGTGGCCATGTGTCTCACAGGCGCCTCCTCCTCGAGTCTGAGAGTCTAGTGAAC
Source organism: Lophiomys imhausi (assembly GCA_907164525.1). Lineage (NCBI taxonomy): Eukaryota > Metazoa > Chordata > Mammalia > Rodentia > Muridae > Lophiomys > Lophiomys imhausi. The sequence continues at coordinate 122,123 of CAJQZJ010032991.1, read as the reverse complement.
TACTTTCCTGAGCCCCTTCTGTGACTATTCCAGAGCCTTGTCATCAAATGGACCAGCTATCCAAGACACTCTTTATGTCAGATTTATCTGATTTACATTGTCTTTGGTTTTGTATTAGGTCGAATTGTACCAATGTGTTTTGCGTCTGGATTCTTCCGCTCAGTATGATAGTTCTGATAGTTATTTACTTTGCTTTGTTTAACATTCTAAGTGGTGTGAATATACCATAGCTGATCTCTCATTTTTCTATAATGGGCATTTGGGTTATTTCTCTTTGTGGGTCCCATAATGAGTGTTGCTATGGACTTACTTGTGGATATATGCACTAATTTGTCTTGTTGTCTCTCTAGAGGTGTAATTGTGATTATAGGGTATAAATGTCTGACATTAGTAAAAACAAATGAAGAAATCTACCACAACAATAACAATACTATTTTACACTCTCATGATGTGATTGCTGTGCATTCATATACATTTGGATGTATTTATCTATCCATTCTGTGTAGTCACATCTCTCAGTGATTATAATTCATAGTTTGCTAATGGTTAAGTTAGTGAGCTTCACATACTAATTTTTAAAAGTACCAACAGCTAGAAAACATTACGGGTTTGGCTAAGGAAAGAAAAAGAAAATGAACATTTGTTGATTTATTGTGACTAAATACCAGGACACAAAATATATACATCTTACTCAATCTCCAGTAATAAAATTTTACTATATCAGTTTTCAAATGAGGAATGTGAGACTGAGAGCGGTCAAAATGATGTAGGGATAGTAAGGACATTAATTACTTGGCACTTCGATCAGAAAAAATACAGGAGGACACATGAAGTTTTGAGAATAGCATCTGGCACATGAGAAGGTATCCATATGTTTTTGCTGTTCTGAAGTAATCCTACACACTGTAAATAAAAGTACATTAGTTGCTTCTCTTAAGGAAAGTCTGAATTTCACACCAAGAAATGTTACAAAATATTTTCTGTACCTCAGTGAGTAGGATAGACTTACCAGATGAGTTTGATTGTTTTTAGTGGAGGAAACTTGCATGGAGGTGGGATTTGGTGGAAAGGATTTACATTTTAGAAAGAGAGTGTGACAATTAACCCTACTTGTCAACCTAACAGATCTAGAGTCACTTAGGAAACATACATATGGCAATTGTTGGCTATTTTTAGGATGATTTAAATGAGATGAGAAGACCCATCCTAAATGTAGGGGACACTGTTCCATGGGCCAGGGTCTTGGATGAATACAAATAGTAACCATACAGAGTACCAACACCCATCCACACTTCCTAAATGTGGGCATAGTATGACCTGCTGACTTCCCTACTAGGATAGTTTATACTGTCAAGCTGCGAGCCAAAATAAACCCTTCTTACAGTTACCTTCATCAGGCATTTTGTAGCACTCACGTATGTGAGAAAAGGAGTACCGAAAATTAGTGCCAAATAGTGACTAGGCTGTTTCTGAGATAAGTCTGAGCATGTGGCTCTTAGGCCTTTAGAATTGGTTTGTAGGAAGCATGTAGAAGCATTTGGGACAGGGGCTAGCGAAAAGTTAGGAATCTCTAAGGAGAATTTACTGAACCATCTTGAAAAGTGCTTTAAAGACCAGAATATCAAGAGAAATCAGAGAACCCGAGGACGCAGTTGAGAATTGGAATAGCTGCTATTCTTACTACATTCTGGAAGAGAATCTATGTTCTGTGTGTGTCCTGAGAATTCGAGTGAGGCTTGATTTAAAAGTTATGGACTGACTGACTTACAGCACAGCATTCAGGTGGTGGAACAGCTGCTGTTACTGCTGCTGTTACACAGCTCTATGGTGGGAGAGTACTTTTTGGCACTATTTGCCAATAGTGCCAAAAAATTAGAAAACTTTTAACTCTAAAAACAGCATCAGCAAGGTTAACATTTGAGGACAAGCTAGGTGCAGACAAACCATTTGAACTTGTTAAAGAAAAACGTCATTCTTGTCTCTGGGACAGTAAAGAGATGCACAGAGGACAAGACTGTCCTAATCAAAGGCTCCAACTTTTCTATTGTGTTTGCTTTCCTATTTGAGGCAGGGTCTCATCCATCTGGTAGCCTTGACTGGCCTGGGACTCACTATGTAGACCAGGCTGGCCTCCAACTTCCAGAAATTCACCTCCTTCTGCTCCTCTAGTCCAGGGATTAAAACATTGCTTTACCATATCCTACTTAAAGGCTCCAACTTTTACAAATGCAAATTCATTTGAAAACAGAGACTCCAAATTTACAATATCACCACAGGAATTCCCTGCTTAAAAATAATCAGCTAAGGAAGTGTTTCTTCATAGTCGACATAGAACGCACTGCAACCCTGAGCCAAGGAATCCAGGCAACATCCAAGCCAGCAGTAGAGTTTGACAATGTTATCCCTGTGGCACTGACTCTGTGGGCATGAAGGCACACCATGCTCTAACCACCATGACTTTCCTACCGCGATCAATGAGCCAAAATAAATCCTTTCTTTTTCAGTTGCTCACTTTGCTTTCCCCAGATATCTTGTCACAACAAGAAAAGTGACTGATACAAAAAGCATAATCTGTTGCTAACTAATGGTCAGAGTCCTGCCTGACACTAACTTCATTTAGTTATGCCCTGTGCATGGCATGCTAGGCTGTGTACTGGAAATAAAATCCAATAAAATTAACTGTGGCTGCCTTCATTGCTGCGAGCACGCTGTCTCTCCTCATTCTCATTACACCTACTTCCTTATTCTGTGTTCTACTTCCACATATTTGTTCGGATCACTGTACTTAGGAGGAGGATTTTTGTTGGACCAGGCCTCATGTCAGTATGTGATCATTGTTTTCTCTGTACTGGCTTCCGAAGTCTTAAAGCTCATTTGACTATGCAGATGACTGTGTTCTGACCTTGGCCAAGTTGAAAGTGATTTTCACAGGATGCTGCGCTAAGAGAAGGAAGACACCATCATTTTGTTCTGCAGTTCCTATTCCTTTTTTTTTTTTTTTTTTTTGTTCATCTTATAAAAGAAAATATATTAGGGGCATCTACTTCAGTTACAATCAAGAGTCAGTCATTTAAGAAGTAGTAAATAAAAGTAGTATTTAAGAAGATTCAACTGGAATTTAGAGGTGGGTGTTTAAGAGTGACCACAGTAGTTACCCATTGTATTTACTTTCATTTTATGCCAAAAAGGATTTGATGTAATGTTTTTACTTAAAACTAAAAATCAACTCTCTGATTAAACTTTTAAAACTATACCTATAAATTATGTTAAATGTGAATGCTAGAAGGAAAAAAAAAGTTGTTTTGTCACCCTCATATTCTATGAAGGATTTCTTCAGGGCTGTTGAAATGGAAAAATATGTGACTCTCAAGTCACTTTTATAAAAGCATACTCACATCAGCTACCCACCCCTCCCACACAGTCATCTCTGGATTACTCGGAATACCTATGAGTGCTGTGTGAACAGTTGCCATTCTACACTGTCAATATATTAACTGCAAGAAAAGAAGTCTATATTTAATCAGGAAAGACCCAATTATTTTTCCTGAATATTTCAAGTCACAGGTAGTGGAATCCACAGATGAGGAGTTGCAGACATGAGAAGTAAATTACACTAGTTAATCAGTTTATCAGGACAGAGCAACAGCTGTGCCAGTCTCAAAACTAGAATCTTATTCATTCAATAAACACTGCTGAGCATCTCCTATGTTACCCATTAGTAAAATGAAGATGAAAAATGTAATAATCTCTAATGTCTAGGACTTGAATACTAATGGTAGAAATAACAGAAATAATTCATCACAAAGCTTCTAATAAAAAAAATTAAGAAAACATACCAAGATACCAGATGTTATAAGACAGCAGGATGTGAAACAACCAATTTTCCTTGAGAAAAAAAAATTCTTGTTAAAGGGCAGCTCAAGGGTTAGACAGACTGTTCTTATGCTTAATTTTGTTTTTCAAAACAGTTTTACTGCACAGACTAGTCTGGCCTCAAGCTCATCTTCTTCCTGCCACTGATTCCCAAGTTCTGAGATTACAGATTTGTGCCATCATGTCGAATCTGTTGTTCTTTCTACATTTGTAGACATTTAAGGCATTGCCTCACATAGTCTAAGTTGGCACTAAACCGAGATACACTCCCGCCCTGATTTGAACAAATCTTAAAAGATGGGGGTGGAGGAACCATTCTAGGTAGAGAAAGAAGTTTTGTACAAAGGTACTGTGGTATGAATGGGTGGCCCACTGGGTGACTTTCAGATGTCCCTGTAGCGGAGGATGTGGGCAGGATGGGAAAACGGGTATTGTGGCAGAAGCTGGGAGCGGCGAGGGGAAGGATTCTGTGGGCACTGCTCAGTCATATAGATTTTGAATTTTTCAAACATTCTGAAATGTTCTTTGGGGAAAACAGGTTCAACGACTATATACTGATATCATTCATGTGGCACAGTCTGGACTAGGCATGGGTAATAAAGGGACACACAGTAATAAAGGAACCCCAACCATGGCTGTCTGCATCTCAAGGAGAATTAGACATGCAGAGAAACAATGGTAACTCAAGGGCACATGGCTCTTTTGCTTAACTCAGGGCCGTCAGAAGCATAAAGGGTGGCTTTGTTTGCTTTGTCAAGAAAATAATCCATTTTCTACCACAGCAAAAACAATTATGTTGCTAACCAAAATTTAATGTATCTATAATGTCATTGCTGTGGAATGAAAGCTTGAGACATATTTGAAAAGAAAAATTCATGCTGGCTCTCCACTTCCACAGGTTTGGTGCCCAGAGCACAGACATATTCCACTAAAAGGGAAATTGGGATAGAGTTTGGATTTAATTGCTTCATCTAAACTGCCCTGAGAAAATGCTGTTGGCTGTCTCAGACCTTTACCAGTTATCAATAATACAAGAGATGTGGCTTAAATGCAGCTTCCTCATTGGGGAAACTCTGTCACAGGAGCCAATGACCTAAAATGTCTTTAAACATCAAGGTTTCTAAAGTGAAGAGGACACATTTGCCCTTTGAATATTAAACTAGTCCTGAAACTAGGTCAAAAGACTTACAAAGAGCCCTTTGACTATGTTCTCTTCCTTGAGGAAAGTGGTGCAGGGGGTGTTTGCTACCTTGAAGAAATTAGTTATAATTCCTGGGCACATTATAGAAGAGATGATTTGGGAGATTCATCCTCCACAATGTAACAACGTGCCAATGTTTAAGGTTCCTTGACTAAGTATGAATCTGATTCCTTGGAAATTACTTATCCCACCCAACTATATTCTGTGCTTTGCTCTTATAACCCTGTCTTCAGTTATACATACAAACTAAATTCAGCTCTCTCTCCAGTCACTATAAGCTTTATAATTACTTTTGATTTTTTTTCGTGTTTTCCAAGTCAGCATCTTTAGAGGGAGGAAATGAATGATGTCCAAAACGAGATGAGCAATTTGCATGGTCAAAGGTGGCTGAGTGAGGAAGAAAATGGTGAGCACAGAAGGGTAAAATGAAAAGCACCTAGCAAGTCATCTAAAGAGCAAGGATCATGTCTTATCTGAGCTTAATTCCCTCACACGTATAATAGAGGCACTAGATGCTTCATTAATTGAAACAACAGGAAAAAGAGGCAGTGAGTGTTCTTTTTCGAGAGGATGAGCAAATGCAAAGAACTTGGCAGGCGAGCTTCAGGCAGATGTAAGGCCAAAAGAGAGGCACATTTAGGTTATATACACATAGCAGAAAGCAAGTAGGCAAAGGGAAATTTAACATTCAAGTACAATTGGTAAGAAGGAAGAATGAGTTATACAACATGCTAGGATACTAAATGTAACGTACGCTCAATCTAAGATCTCAGCTACAACTGTATGATGACTCTAAGTTCACTTTCATGCACTCAGTGTCAAAATGGCAGTAACTAACATTCAGTGAATACTTATTGTGCCAAAGGCAAGAGATTTTCACGTGGTGGACATATAGTAAATGTTTGTTGAATATATTCTTGGGTAAGGAATGAAACTTTATCCTCTAAGAGAAAAAGACCATATAAAGTTACAAAGATTTTGGTTAGGAAGGAAAGGAAATTCAAAATATTTTAAATCAGCTAAAATAAGATAATTGCAGTTGACACTGAAGAAATTATTGTTTTGTGCCAATTGAATAATTTACAGTTACATTATTTTATTTAATCTGTGCTCTAAATTTATAAGGAAGGGTAGGGAACAATATTCTCATTGTTGATAGTTAAAATAATGAGACTACTTAGAGTAGGGAACTCTTAGTTAATTAGACTCAGGAAACTATATGACCAAGCTGGATTTTGAACATGAGCTCTGCCTCCAGAAACCAAAACTTCCTGACAGTAAATGAATGAGACTGGGCTTCTAGAATCCTTTATTTCTTATTGTCTAGAGATGTTTGACTTTCTCTTGATTATACATCTATTGACATATTGATTATGTACACGTTTATCCATCTCCATGTATCCACATGTGCCCATGACTGTATATGCATATGCAACCAAGTACAACTATTGTTTAGATTGTATACATAATGCTTTTACACATGTGTGTCCATATGTATCTATTGCTATACAGATTATGTATATATGTATCCATCTACATGTATCCACAGATCTGTACATTTAGAGAACTGTGCCATAATTAGTCATTTTTTAAACCACTTCTCAGCCAGTGTGGTCTGAGAAGTAGGGATTGTATAGAATTTTAACCCTGGAAAGAATATAATTAGACATCTGTTCCCATTTTGTCCCTTATTGTGAGCATAGAGGAAGGAGTAAGTGATTTCGTAATATCATCAGTTACCAAAGCTTGGGTATAATACATACTATACAGGCATGTGACTAATGTTAGTATACATACTTAAGTGTGTATGTTTATGTTCAATGTTGGTAAGCGTTACTAGGAAGTTCTCACCACTGCATGTGTCCACTACTGACCAGCAGCCTAAAGAGTAACTGAAGAACGCCCACAAGTAGTGGCCTTTCAACCAGGGAACTCAGTATAAATGCTTGGCAGCCTGGCTTGCCTGAGCATAGCCATTCTCTTGTCTCTCTTTAAAGGTCTCTGTCTAGATGATAATGCAAAAACAAATTTCTTTGATTCTCATACACTACACAAATTAATACTAGGATGCAACTGGGTTCCCACTGTGAATTGATTTTTTTTTATAGCCAATTTTCTGTTGTCTTTCATTTTAATTCATTATAGTTTGATGCAGGGTTGAAATTGTAGAGAGAGGGCACCCGATGTAATCGGGACTAATAGTAGATAAGGAAACATATTACACAGGACCTGCTGTTGACAGTAGAGTCACCTCTGCTCTATGACATTCCCCTGACAAGAGGGTATCTTTAAAAATGCAGGTATTGGCCAAATATAATCTTAATTTTGTATCAATATACAAAGATCAATACCGATGTAGCCCAATACAATCTTAATTTTACATTAATATACAAGGGTCAATACCATTGTGGCCAAATATAATCTTAATTTTGTATCAATATACAAAGATCAATACCGATGTAGCCCTATACAATCTTAATTTTGCATTAATATACAATGATCAATACCAATTTAGCCAAATATAATATTAATTTTGTATCAGTATACAAAGGTATAAGGCTATATTCAATTATCTGTCCTTTTTTCTTGATCTTTCCTATACTATGTCTATGTCCCATTTTTCTCAAGTCTGTTCACTCCTATATAGGAGAGAAAGGAGGATACAGAAAAGAAAAAGAGGGAAGTCCCTGGGTCTAACCTCCAAAACCCATTTAACAAGACCATTTAACAGCTTGTAGTCTCTTCCCCTAAATAACAAAATTTTCTATTATCTATCAAATAACCAAAGGGGGAGAACACCCTCCCCACCTTCTGGGGATGGGACGTTGTTCTCTTAAAATGACTTCCTGCTGATTTGGGACGTAGTAAACCTGTTTGGGGCCCAAATAAAAATGGAAAAATGGTTAAAAATGTTAATGGAATCATTTGATGTTCAGTCCCTTTGTGCTCAGCTATTTAGATGTCCTACGAAGTTCATAGACAGAAGCTGATCTTCAGACCTTTACTGAAGATCTGGCTGGAGTAGTCTGTGGAGCTGAACGATCTTAGCGATTTTGAGTTGTTGTGGTTATAGACTTTTGAGGAAACTGCTATTGAAGAAGTCTGCAAGGCTGGATCATCTGGGCCACTCGTCTTCTTTGGTGTCTGATCTGTTTTCTGCTGAGGTTTCCATTGTCCAGTTGTCCCTGGATTCCTTGAATGGATGCTTTAAATCTCCTGGAAAGATAAGAACAGAGCCCTGCCCTAATCCTAACTCTGGGACAATTACCTTTTTTTTTGGGGGGGGGGTGAGGTAATATTTTTCCTGGAGCAAATTTGGTTTTTTTGATAATATATAAAGTATTACCTTTCAATCCGGATTAAAGAAGAAATTATTTTGATATTTTGGAGCTAAACAAACCTTTAGTGTATATATTTTGAGATCTCAAAGGACAATTTGTTTGAATTGCAGCCTGCCTTTTGTAAGTAGCTTTTAAACTTAAATCTTTCCAAATCCTATGTGCCTGTCTCTGCATTCTAAGTTTTGGGATCAAAGACATGTGGTTTCCAACTGATGGGATTAAAGATGTGCTCCTCCACTCCTGGATCAAAGTTTTTCTCTGTTTACAGCTTGTTTTGTATCAGGTGACCTTGAGCTCTGAGATCTGCCTGTTTCTGTCTCTAGTGTGTTGGGATTAAGGGTGTATTCTTCCCCAATGATGTGACTAAGGGTGTGCACCATCACCACCCTGTTTCTTGTAACTCTAGAATTTATAAGACAACTAACTCTATAGTGATCCTCCTGTCTCTGCTGGAGGTAACGGCATGGGCTAACACCATGCATTATTTTACCTTAGCTCTAAGTTTTTTCAACTCTTGGAGGTTTGTAAAACCAGGTTGAACAGCTGTCACCTTTAATTTATTTACAGTGTTTTAAACCTGTTACCTGCTTTTTAATGCCAAACCATGGAAATAGCCTATACCTCTACAAAAAAAAAAAAAAAAACCAAAAAACAAAAAAACTTTTAAGCTGCTATCAAGTTTGTGTAATCTCTGTAGCCACCTGCAGTCTAACATTCTATTCTGAAATTAAGGCCATTTTCTTTTCATGCCAGTAAGGTAAATTATAGTTTGAAAATTTTATATTGTATTTTTATTATATTTTTAAGCTTATTAATTCTTTTCTTAAAAAAGTATTATTTATTTCTAGAACATAGTTTCCTCCCTCCTCCCCTCTTATATTTGGCCACATTGGTATTGATCTTTGTATATTGATACAAAATTAAGGGTAACGCTTCTTAAAGGTATTGTTCGTAGTAATACTTAAAAATGAAATGTCAAGTTTTGACCTCTCGCTACCAACCGACATAAACTGTTTAGGATAATTAAGAAACGGAAACTAATAGTCATGAAAACGTGTCATTTTGTTAGTTACTATGACAGTCTATCACAGTTATTTTCTAAGCTACTCAGAAATCAAGTTGCTAAGAGACAAGCAATATTTGCTTATCTAAATATAAGAGATAGATAGGGCATCTTCAAAAACCTCAAGAGATCTGCAGAATATGGCATTCAAAGATGTTTTCTTAACTTAAGATTTTTTTGATATCGAGACATGTCAGCTCCTGACAGCACCCCCTATATTACTCCAAGTAGAAGATGAGCATCGAAGAATCTCCAGTGGGAGATGATTGAATTGGTGGTAAGCCGTTCTCTTGGCAAGAAAAACCACTTGCTTCAACTGTAGACAGACTTCTGTACAAAAAGGACAAAACTTGGAAGCAGATAAGTCGACAGCCTAGCTCTGCCAAGACAGGGTAGGTAAGTCCTTCATAATTCCTGCTCTACAACCAATGTCTGTCAGAGAAATAGGGCCAAATGGCTGAAGATTGATGCTGTAATGTATGGAGAGAAAATGGGAACTGTCCAGGCAGCCATTGGTATGTCATTTTTTAGTTTTGGAAGCTGCAGGCCCTGCACTTCCTATATAATTAGATGTATTTATCCCTCTCAGGTTTCTGAGGTGGTTGAAGAATAGATAGCTAGAGTCTCATAGTTAAATTTTGAGTTGTTTAGGAATCAAGAGGGTGTTCTGGATCTAAGAAGATATTTTTAAAATTATGAGGCAAGTTAGTATGAAAGCTGAGTTAGATATAGAACTTTAAACTCATGGAGATGGTTAGATAGTAGAATGTTAAAGTCAGGTGCCAAATACATATGGACTGGACATTGGGAATGTATGCTAAGCCACATAACTCTTATAATCGTGGCCTATTTATTTCTGTTGTTTTGTATTGTATTTATAGTTATAAGAAAAAGAACCATTTGTTGGACTGAAAGGGAGAGCTGTTGGGGGGAAAAAGAAATACCTTAAACTAAAAAAAAAAAAAAAAAGAAGGGAAGAGGATGGGGGGTTGAGGGGGAGGAGGGTGGAAGGGTGGGACTGGAGGGGGAAGTAGGGAGGGGATTGTGATTGAGATGTAACTTGAAGAAATAAAAAATAAATTATTAAAAAAATGCAGGTATTGGGCATGTATTAACATCTTTCCACTTCCTCTACTGCAAGATGCTCTTGGGAATCCTAGATGGCTTAAAGAGCTTTCTTAACAGAATTATCCTGCCATTGCCACATGTCTCCAATTCTAAGTCATCTGTGCTATTTGGCAGCTCGTTAAATCTGAGGCACCATGTCTTTTGGATGAGATGAAGCTGAAAATATTTTATCTGTTGGAACTACCCTTCATATCCATTCATTGGTTATTTTATCACCCATGATACCCTTCTGGGGTGTTCTTGCTGGCTTCTTAGAACTTCCATTTCTTCTGTTTTTAGATCCTAACATTCAGGGACTGAATTCATAAGCTGAACGACTGGGATGTGGTTTACTTTTTTCCTATGGGGAATATATTTAGCTCTAGGAGAAAGTTAGCATCAAAAAGTTCTCAGTGTTTCATTCCAAGGTCAGAGAAGTTTAGAAGAATACATGAACAAACACGTGTGTGCTTTAAAGCTGTATTATATTAATTATAAATAAGCCCTGGTTAAATATATGACTAACTTGAACTGTATATACATATGTGCGTTTATTTACATTCAATGCTGGGAAGCTTTGTGTGGGATACACACATGGAACCTAAAGTGTTAACAGTACATGTTAGTGTTGTGAAGAATGAAAGGGGACAAATGTTCTAAAGCATGTCTACTCTCCACTCTCTTTCACAACAAACCTCCCGGAATCAGGAAGGACACAGGAAGTGTTTCCTGGACTGTGGACAAATAGGTCACAGGACCTGGTTCTTCCCTCACCTTTTCCTTTAAAGAGATAGCTATTCTAGGCCAGGATAGTGTAAGGGACTATGAAATGACTGATACACTGTGAGCTTGGCTAGAGGCAAAATCTGATCATTGAATCCTTAATTTTTATTTCCTTTGAAATACTGAATAATCTCCCTCTTCTCACAGAACTTGCAGAAATATAAATTCAGTGGATTCCAGCAGATCTAGAAGTTAATGTTCAATTATAGAGGAAGGTTTTTCTGGGAAATGATTGTAACAACTCTAGATTAAAAAAAAAAGTGTCATGCAAATTTCTTGTTCCACCTTCACCATTTTATTTGAGTGTGTGTGCTCATGTGTCCACATGTATGTCCTTAGCATGATATGAGTTCTCCCACAATCTGTGGGAGAAACTATTCTCTCCATAGACAAGCACATCACTCACAAACAGTGTGGATAGGCTCTTCACTTTCCCCCAGAGTTCGAGAGGCTTTTTTTCTCTCCTTATTTTCATAATCACCTTATTATAATGAACTCACTAATAAAAACATTGCACAACTCCATTAATGTAGCCACTCACACAAACACACTTTCCCAGTCCCAAACTCTCTCTACACATCTCAGTCAACTTCTACTGAGTTAGGATGGCCATTCTAAAGTCACAAAGCCTGGATTAGGATTTTACACTTTTCGGTACCAATTACATTTTATGGATCTTTCTCTCTCTCTCTCTCTCTCTCTCTCTCTCTCTCTCTCTCTTTCTCTCTCTCTCTCTCACATACACACACACACACACACACACACACACACACAGAGTACAGCAACTGTAATAAAGGTGAAACTAGAAAAACAGTTAGCTCTATGTCCCCCTTTACCTACATCCAGTGGTTTTCAATTAAAAAAAGCTAAGCACAGACATCATTACAGTCTTCCTTCAGATGTGAGAAAAGAGTTCCAGGTGTTAGAGAGACAAGTAGTGGGAAAAAAAATCAGCTGAAAGGGGGTACAAGAGTGTGCTGTTATGACTCTGCATAGAAGCATCGTTTACAACATCCCTTTAAACTTACATTGCTTCCTGATCACAAGTATATATTAGATAGAAGTAAATAAACTTATCTTTGAGACATTAACTTCACTCAAATTTAAATTTGGTCCTCTAGAAGCAGGAAAGATAATCTTGAAACATTATCCTACTTGAATAAATATTTATCTTTAACTCTTAACTGCAGAAAACCATATTTTTTCCAAAAATAAATACACTTCTTTTTTAAAATCATTGATCTCTCTGATCACAAAGAAGGGAATGTAATGCCATGAGAATTTACCATGATGAAAATCTGCAGTATCAACTCCATGTCTTTGGTATCTGGGTGAGCAGTAGAAAAGGTCCTCTCTGGTAGCTATAGGAAGATAATACACTGACATGAAAAATTCTCAAATTCTCCTTCCTTGGAAGAGGAAATTGTGGGTTTTTTTTTTCTGCTAGATAAGTTAGCTTTGAAGATTACACGAAAACTTAGAAAGAAGAATCTCCCTATGCACACCTTGCTTTCAAACCCAATGTTTTTTCACTAAGAAAAAAAAAATATAGACAACAGTTTCATCTCTTCTATATGACAATAGAGTTAGTAAAACTCCTCTCTCTTGGCTTAAGTGAATCTTTTGTTGGTGACAACAAATGGGGTTTTGTTCACATACATTCTAATTGCCAAATGTAATCAGAAACTCAGAAGTCTAAGAACAAAGAAGGATCTAGTGCTGTGCCTTTGAGACTTACTCTCGGCAAAAGCCCAGGACTTTCCCAGGGCTTGGGTTACAGTCCATTTGGTAGATAGTCATCTGTGTGGATGATGTGGTTCTTATCCTGAATACAGCGTGGTTGTTTTGCATCAAGCACAATGAGTGGACTTAAGATCCTGCTGGAGCCTGGAGTCCTTGTCCCTTTCCTTGCTGAGCCCTCAACGTAGATCATTGAGCTATGAGCAGTGAGATCAAGACTTACTTACTGAACTGTTAGTATTTTATTATGAGAATGGAGTTTTCCCTTACTACTACACAACTTGATTTTTGGAACACGCTTATAAAGCTCCCGTGTGCCTCGGAATGTTCACTCTGTACAAAGAACTGCACTGAATACTTTTCACCTGTTTAATCGATTCAACTCTCCCATCAGCCCTCTTTAAGATTGATTGACTTTTGTTAAAGCCTACAAGAAAGCTAAGCTTAATGGGCTCTAGATGTCCCTGCTGCTGGATTGTAGACCTCATATTTGGTCTTCTCGGTGTCCTTATCCCTGGTGCCATCTACTATATCCTTCTTGTTGAGCTCTTACGTCTCGTGGAATAATACGGATTCTGTGAAACAGAGAACAGCACGTGAAAATGGAGAGGATGTAGAGAAAGAGTCTAGCTAATAAAAAAAAGAATTTTTGGAATAAGATTCAAATTTTTGGTTTTAAATATCTGTCAGAAATAATCTCTGTAAGTGAAAGAGCTGTGTGTATTCGTTCAGTCCCGCATCCTTAGCTCCTAGCACCACGATCTGTAAATGGAACTGAGCAAAAAGTTAAAGAAATGAATGTCTACAATTACTGTAGATAGAAACATTCTATAATTCTTAATGAAAAATCTACAGTATAATAATAATTATCAAGGAACAAAGGATATGAATTTCCTCAATTCAAATGAATGCTATACTGGTCACAAATATTCAGAACATTAGAATCACAGTTGTAAGATATTAAACACCTAATTTGCCTTTGTTATTCTTGGGTCAGTAGTAATATTCTAAGACACCTGTTTATAATCAGGCACTCAAATACCAAATTCAATATGCTTTGTAACTTACAATTTATTCAGAAGGAAAGTCGGAAAAGTTATACTTGGTAAATTGAAGCATTTAGTCTTGATGCTGTTAGGAACACAAAATCGTGAGAAATCACATTTAAATTCCATGTAATTAATGTTGTTTCATTTTCTACAGTTTAGAAAAGGTGTCTTGATAGCTCACTGTACAGCTAGCTCTAGTGGACATCATTCACACACTGCAGTTAATCTATGTAAATGAAGTCTAAGGGCTGGTTTCCTCCCTACATCATACCATTATCTCCATTCTTTCCCTTTTTTTAATAAATAAATTTATTTATTTGTTGCTTCAGGTTACACCTCCAACATATTGTCCTCTTTTCCCCCTTCCCAGCCCTGCCCTCCCACGCTCTACCCCCTAACCCTTCCATCCCACATCTCTGGAGTGGAGTGTCCCTACATAACAGTCCCTTGCCCGAGTTCAGAAGTTATATGAGGGCCAAGAACCTGCTCATACATTGGGGGCCTACAGAGAAGTACCACCAGTGAAAGTGTCTCATTGCCAGGGAGAGAATACTAACAAACAAACAAAAAACTCTATGTCCATGTTCCCTTTGGTGTGTTGGTTGTAGTATAGATATCCTGTACTATATAGCTAAAATCAGACTATAAGTGAATAGATGCATCCTTCTGAGTCTGGGTTAGCTCACTCAGGATGAGCTTCTCTAGTTCCATCCATTTGGCTGCAAATTGTATAATTTCATTGTTTCTGATAGCTGACTAATATTCCATTGTGTAGATTAAAGAAATCACAGTTTTTTAATCCATTCTTCAGTTGGGGGACATTTGGATTGTTTCCAGTTTCTAGGTATTACAAATAAGGCTGCTATGAACATAGATGAGGAAACTTCCTTATGATTCCGTGAGGAGTCATTTGGGTGTGTACCCAGAAGTGGTATGGCTGGGTCCTGAGGCAAAGCTATTCCAAGTTTTCTAAGATATCGCCAGAATGACCTCCATAGTGGTTGCACAAGCCTGCACTCCCACTAGTAATGGAGGAGTGTTCCCCTTTCTCCACACCCTCACCAGTATGTGCTGTCATTTGAGCTCTTGATCTTAGCCATTCTGATAGGTGTGAGATGGAATCTCAGAGTCGTCTTCAGTTGCATTTCTCTGATGATTAAGGATGTTGAGCCTTTCTTCAAGTGTCTCTCAGCCATTAGGGATTCCTCCTTTGTGAATTCTCTATTTAGCTCTGTTCTCCATTTTTTGATTGGATTATTTGGTTTCTTGGCATTTAATTTCTTGAGTTCTTTGTAGATTTTGGATATTAGCCCTCTGTCAGATGTGGGGTTGGTGAAGATTTTCTCCCAGTCTGTAGACTGCCGTTTTGTTCGAATTGGAGTGTCTTTTGCCTTACAGAGCTTTTCAGTTTCATGAGGTCCCATTTGTTGGTTGTTGATCTTAGGTCCTGAGCTGTTGGTGTTCTGTTCAGGAAGTTGTCGCCTGTGCCAATGAGTTCGAGGGTTTTTCCCACTTTTTTTTTTCTAGTAGATTTAGTGTGACTGGCCTTATGTTAAGGTCTTTGATCCACTTGGAATTAAGTTTTGTACAAGGTGATAAGTATGGGTCTAACTTCATTCTTTTACAAATGGACATCCAGTTGGACCAGCACCATTTATTGAAGTTGCTGTCCTTCTTCCATTGTGCCGTTTTGGCTTCTTTGTCAAAAATAAGGTGACCATAAGTGTGTGGGTCTATTTCTGGATCTTCAATTTGATTCCATTGATCTATTGGTCTGTTTCTATACCAACACCATGCTGTTTTTACAACTATTGCTCTGTAGTACAGCTTGAAATCTGGGATGGCGATAACTCCAGATGTTTTTTTATTGTACAGGATTGATTTAGCTATTCTGGGCTTTTTGATGTTCCATATGAAATCGAGAATAGCTCTTTCCAAGTCTGTAAAAAATTGTGTTGATATTTTGATAGGAATTGCATTGAATCTATATATTGCTTTTGGTAGGATGGCCATTTTTATTATGTTGATCCTACCTATCCATGAGCATGGGCGATCTTTCCATCTTCTAAAGACCTCTTCCATTTCTTTCTTGAAGGGCTTGAAGTTCTTGTTGTACAGGTCCTTTACTTGCTTGGTTAGAGTTACCCCCAGGTATTTTATATTGTTTGTGGCTATTGTGAAGTGGGTTGTTTCCCTTATTTCTTTTTCAGCCCATTTGTTTGTTGTATAAAGAAGGGCTTCTGATTTTTTTGAATTAATTTTGCATCTAGCCACTTTGCTGAAGGTGTTTATCAGCTGTAAGAGTTCTCTGGTGGAATTTTTGGGGTCGCTTATGTATACTATCATATCATCTGCAAATAGGGATAATTTGACTTCTTCGTTTCTAATGTTTATCCCCTTGATCTCCTTTAGTTGTCTTATTGCTCTAGCAAGAACTTCAAGTACTATATTGAAGAGATATGGTGAAAGTGGACATCCTTGTCTTGTCCCTGAGCTTAGAGGAAATGCTTCAAGTTTCTCTCCTTTTAATTTGATGTTGGCCACTGGCTTGCTGTATATTGCCTTTATTATTTCTAGGTATGGTCCTTGTATGCCCGTTCTCTCCAGAACTTTTAGCATGAAGGGGTGTTGGATTTTGTCAAATGCTTTTTCTGCATCTAGGGAGATTATCATGTGTTTTTTTTTTCTTTCATCTTGTTTATATGGTGAATTACTTTGATAGGCTTTCATATGTTGAACCATCCCTGCATTCCTGGGATGAAGCCTATTTGATCATGATGTATGATACTTTTGATGTGTTCTTGTATTTGGTTTGCTAGTATTTTATTAAGTATTTTTGCATCTATGTTCATGAGGTAGATTGGTCTGAACTTCTCTTTCTTTGTTGGGTCTTTGTGTGGTTTAAGAATCAGGGTGGCTGTGGCCTCATAGAATGAGTTTGGCAATGTTCTTTCTGCTTCTATTTGGTGAAAGAGTTTAAAGATTATTGGTGTTAGCTCCTCTTTGAAGGTCCGGTAGAATTGTGTGTTAAAACCATCTGGCCCTGGGCTCTTTTTGGTTGGGAGATTATTAATGACTTTCTATTTCCTTATGGGTTATAGGGCCGTTTAATCTGTTAACCTGATCTTGATTTAGCTTGGTTAGGTGGAATCTGTCAAGAAAATTGTCCATTTCACTTAAGTTTTCAAATTTGGTGGAGTATAGATTTTTAAAGTAGAACCCAAATGTTCTCTGGATTTCCTCAATGTCTATTGTTATTTCTCCCTTTTCATTTCTGATTTTGTTGATTTGGGTGTTTCCCCTCTGCCTTTTAGTTAACTTGGCTAAGGGTCTGTCTATTTTGTTGATTTTCTCAAAGAACCAGCTCTTGGTTTCGTTGATTCTCTGTATCGTTCTTTTTGTTTCTAAGTTGTTGATTTCAGCCCTAAGTTTGATGATTTCCTGCCTTCTGCTCCTCTTGGAAGTGTTTGCTTCTTTTTTATCCCATTCACCCAGTTTAGCTGTTAATTCGCTAATATGAGCTGTGACAATTTCCTTTTTGAAGGCACTTAGTGCTATGAACTTTCCTCGTAGCACAGCTTTCATTGTGTCCCATAGGTTTGGGTATGTTGTGCCTTCATTTTCGT
Organism: Lophiomys imhausi; assembly: GCA_907164525.1. Classification (NCBI taxonomy): domain Eukaryota; kingdom Metazoa; phylum Chordata; class Mammalia; order Rodentia; family Muridae; genus Lophiomys; species Lophiomys imhausi. The sequence continues at coordinate 104,340 of CAJQZJ010032991.1, read as the reverse complement.
TGGATTTTTAAGAAGTCTTTGATTTCCTTCTGTATTTCTTCCCTGACCCAGTAGTCATCCAATAAAGAGTTGTTCAATTTCCATGTGTGTGTAGGTTTTCTGTTGATTCTTTTGCTGTTGAAGTCCAGCTTTATTCCATGGTGGTTTGATAAGATAGAAGGGGTTATTTCAATTTTCTTTTATCTGTTGAGGCTATCTTTGTGTCCAACTATATGATCGATTTTGGAGAAAGTTCTGTGTGTTGTTGAGAAGAAGGTGTATTCTTTTGTGTTTGGGTGAAACATTCTGTAGATATCCGATAGGTCCATTTGGTTCGTGAGCTCGGTTAGACTCATTATTTCTCTGTTTAGCTTCTGTCTTGATGATCTGTCCTTTGCTGTGAGTGGGGTGTTGAAGTCTCCCACTACTAATGTGTGGAGATTGATGTGCGATTTAAGTTTTAGAATCGTTTCTTTTACAAATGTAGGTGCCTTTGTATTTGGGGCATAGATGTTCAATATTAAGATGTCCTCTTGATGAGTATTTCCTTTAATGAGTATGTAATGCCCTTCTCTGTCTTTTTTTATTAACTTCAATTGGAAGTCTATTTTGTTTGGTATTAGGATGTCTACTCCAGCTTGCTTCCTGGGTCCATTTGCTTGGAAAACCTTTTCTCAGCCCTTTACTCTGAGATAGTGTTTATCTTCAATAGTGAGATGTGTTTCTTGTATACAGCAAAAAGATGGGTCTTGTTTACGGATCCAGTCTGTAAGTCTGTGTCTTTTTATTGGTGAGTTGAGTCCATTGATGTTGATGGATATTAGTGACCAAGGGTTGTTATTTCCCATTGAGTTGGTATAGGTGATCGTCCTGTGTCTCTTTTGGTTTAGTTGCTGTGGAGGTTTCTATATCCTCTGTTTTCTTGGGTATAGTTATCTTCTCTGGGTTGGAATTTTCCTTCTAGGATCTTCTATAGGGCTGGGTTTGTGGGTAGATAATGTTTAAATTTGATTTTGTCGTGGAATATCTTTTTTCTCCATCTGTGTTGATAGAGAGTTTTGCTGGGTATAGTAGTCTGGCTGGGCACCTATGCTCTCTCGGGGCTTGTAGTATATCTGTCCAGGCCCTTCTAGCTTTTAAAGTTTCTAAGGAGAAGTCAGGTGTAATTCTGATGGGTCTATCATTATATGTGACTTAACCTTTTTCTCTTACAGCTTTTAATATTCTTTCTCTGTTCTGTAAATTTGGAGTTTCAATTATTATGTGGCGAGAGGAGTTTCTTTTCTGATCTAATCTGTTTGGTGTTTTGTAAGCCTCTTGGATTTTTATTGGCCTTTCTCTAGGTTTGGGAAGTTTTCTTCTATGATTTTGTTGAAGATATTTCCTGGACCTTGGAGTCAGGAGTCTTCTCTTTCCTCTATGCCTATAATTCTTAGGTTTCGTCTTTTCATTGAGTCCTTGATTTCTTGGATGTTGTGGGTTAGAGATTTTTTAGCTTTCTCATTTTCTTTGGATGTTGTAGTGATTTCTTCCATCGAATCTTCCATGCCTGAGATCCTGTCTTCACCTCTTGCATCCTATTTTTGATACTAATTTCTGTAGTTCCTGTTCTCTTCCCTTGTTTCTCCATTTCCACTTTTAACTCTGACTGTGTTTTCTTTATTGTTTCCATTTCCATTTTCATGTCTTGAATGGTTTTTTTCATTTTGTACATTTCCTGCTCCAATTTGCTTGTCTTTGCCTGGAAATATTTCATTGCCCTGTGTTTTTCCTGTCCAAGTTGAGCCACTTTGGCTTGGAGCTCTCTAATGGTATTATCCATTGCTTTTGCATGTGAAATTGTGGATATTTTAATTCCTTCATAGATTTAAATTCTTCTTGAAAGGACTCTGTCACTTTCCATAATGTAGAATTGTCATCGTTTTCATGTGTTTCAGCTGTGGTGAGGGGTTCAGGACTTGATGTACTAACATAGTTGTATTTTGTTGGAGTCATGCCTCCCTGACTTCTGTTGTTTCTGTTTTTTCTCTGACCTTTAGCCATTTGGATGTTCTTAGCTGTCTGCTTCTGTTGTCTTCTGGACTTGGCTCCAAAGGGGTGCTTTGGTGTAGCAGTCGAATTGCTTGGCGATCTGTCGCTTTCCACTGGCTGTATGGGGCCTTGTGTGGAGGTCTCAGTGTGTCTCTGAGAGCTCACCCTTTCCTGTGTAGTCACAATTGGGGACTCAGGTGAGGGGTTGTGATGGTGATGTGTTCCTGTAGATTCCTGGGATCCAACTGGTCTCCCTGCCAACAGTGCAGGTTGGCAGGCCTCAGGCTTTTGGATGGGGTTGTAGCTCCCCTGCAGCTTACATGTTGGACCGTGTTTGTGGTCCTCCCCGGCTGCTCACAGGGGGTTCTCAGGGTCAATGTGCATCTAATAGCCAGATGCACTGTGAGGTGGTGCAGCTGTGGACATGCTGGCTGCTGGGCTGATGAATTGTAGAACTGTCAGCTGCTGCATACCCCGCCGCTGCACACCCGCCACACGCTGCTAAGAGTGTGTGGCACTCCCATGGGTCCACAACTTTTTGCTAAAGAGCCAGAATGCCTGTGTGGTATCTGGGGGGTCCAGAAGGCTGGTGAGTAACCCTATGTGGGGTCTGAGTCTGCCCACTGGGTATTAGAATGGATCTTACCCGGTGTCTCTCTTGGTGGGGGTGTCCCAATTCCCGGATTCAGCGGCTTCTGTGCGTGTCTGAGAGAGGGAGAGAGAGTCCTGCTCAGAGACTTTTAATGGTCCCTGGGTAGCTGGGTGAAACCCAGGTGGGTCGAGTCACTCAGATTTTTGTATAGCATCTTATAACTTTGTGGCTTTATGGTTGTTTTCCCCAAGATCAAAATGCTCCGTGCAGGCCACTGCCATCTTGGATCCCCCCCTCCATTCTTTTCTTATGTAGACTATTAAGCCCAAAGGAACAGATTCCTGTTTGAGAACAGAAATTAATGTATCAAGTGAGTTTTTTTCATAATGAAGTGACTATTTGTTTTGTTTTAGCATTTATAGAGGAACTGTGTCAGACTTTGGACAAGAAGTCTGTAAATGAGTAAGGCATGATCCTGAAAATAGATGCACTATCCATCAGAATGAAAAACAATAAACTGATGTAATTATATCTTTATCCACAGACAGATGTGATTAACAATCAGATGATACAGATTAATAGATGCTATAGAGATATAAACATACACACATGAACATGTTTCCATTGCTGAAATCCAAGGTTATTCCACTATTTTAAATTTGAGGCATCCAAACACAATTCTTTATCACTCTTACATACTCTGCCTTTCACAGTAGGTAGGTTGGACTTTCTGTTCCCATGGCCTTTGAATATGATAATATACTTAGAGACTGATCTTTTCTGGGCATGTATCCTGACTATCTTTAGCAGTTCATGTGGCTGGGGATCATTGAAATAAGATAGCAAATTCAGTTTCAACCAAATTAGAGCACACAAGTTTATTGGTTCCTGTAGCTGGAACTCCAGGAGCTGTGTGGCTTCAGCTAGACAGTGTTTTGTTTGATCCTTGTTATTATTCATCCTCTGGTCTTACCGATTCTCAGTCAGGATCTCCTCCTGCTATTGAAGATGTCTGCAACAACTCCTGATCTATATAGCATTGTATTTTACAGTCTTTGGTCACAAGTCTATGACAAATCCTTATCAATATGTCTAAGGAAAAACTCCAATGGGGTGAAGTTTGCTTTTTTTATTCCAGCCCTAACTTGGGTTGATTTTCCCCCTAAGCAGTAGAGTGAGGCTGAGGGGGTGGGATGTTTCCTCAGAAGTTTGGAGTTCAGCTACAAAAAGTGTGAGAAGAATATTGAACATAGAAACAACAGAAAGAAAACCACAGAGGCTACAATGAGAAACTTTCCTTATCTAACCAGAAACCATCACCATGACTTTCATAGCGAAAGTTGCCAACATTTCCAAGATGGAATTATTCCATCTGTAAAAGAATAGTGAACATTATGTTTTCAAGTTTTTGTATTTTAAGTTGTTCCTTATTGAATCAGAGTCAAAAGAAAAGATCAGCACCAGCTACAGAGGGATTAGCCCACCAACATCAATTAGTCATCAAGAAAATGCCCCCACAGACATGCCCACAGGCTGATCTGATGAAGGTGATTTCCCAACTGAAGTTCCCTTTTCCCAGATGTGTCAAGTTGACAACCACACAACACTACTCTAATGTTCAAGGCAACCTTTTGATCCATTAGCCTCACTTGATACTGAGCCATGAAAAAGCTCTACAAATTGTCTAAGAAAGAATACTAGAGCCAGACTTTAACACAAGCTTCAGCCCAAGGGCTGAGGGATGAGTTTGAGAGCCAATGACTTACCTTTTGCTGTTAGGCTCCTCCATTAACAGACAGAATTCAAAACAAGAAAAGCAGCTCTCCCATTGCATATACATACATACACACACACACACACACACACACACACACACACACACACACACACA
>CAJQZJ010032991.1:70459-99837 GCA_907164525.1 Lophiomys imhausi | reverse complement strand
ACACACACACACACACACACACACACACACACACACACACACACACATATATATATACATGATTTTATATATATATATATATATATAAAATCTTAGGGGAGTCCTTGATAAAATGAAGGTGCAGGGTGAGGAATAGCCAGGATGGTTCTGGATGTGGAACTTGGATAAGAAGAACCTCATCAAAGAAAAGGAACATAAAGTTATTACTTACTTGTGAGAAATTGCTTGTAGAAAGGAGATTAAGTTTATTCTGTGACGAATGGTTGTTAGGTACTTTGGGGAAATGGCCTACAACCAAGCAAATCTTCCTAGCAATTGTCTCTTTCTGCAATTTTTTCTGTCCAGAGGACTTTTCTACTCCCTCTTCAACCTGTCCCTCAAACATGAAATGCAGTTTACTTCCTAATTCTTTTCTTGATTCCCTTCTTCTTTGATGCCAAGGTAAGCATGTCCTTCTAGTAACTCCCAGACCACTGACTCCAAAAATCCTTGTGGTTCCTGCACTGGGCTACATTTATTAATGTAGAACTCTTGCCTCTCGCAATAGCCCACGGTCCTAGGAGTAACTAGCAAAGTCAGAGATGCATGAGGAGTCTCCAAAGAGGAATACTGAATGAGTGTTTCAGCTCTGGGGACAACTTTACTTACACCCACATAGTAATTATGCTACCTTGAGGTGGATATCAATGAGGAAACTTCATTATGCCTTTTAAACTCTACTGCCTCTGCTTAGAACTTCAAGCCTACTGCTTGATTCACACAGGCACTTTTTCCATGTTATAAAATTAAGTGAAGTCACTTGAAACTAGAGCTAAAGCAAGAAGTGTTTATTATTTGAAAGTATTTTGGTAACCGAACAACTACAGTTGAGTTTGTAATAATAGGCCATATTAAAATGTTACCTATAGATTATGCTGCCTCTCAAAGATTGTTTTATGTCAACTTTTAGGAACATGGTATACAAGGGTTGAGGATACACTGAGCTGATTAAGGTTGTTGTTTATATCTCTGTACTGTTTCACTTCATAGAGTGAAGTTCTTCCTCTGCCATCTGGAGAATTTCCACACATAATGAGTTTGAATTTCTTGCATCTTGAAATCCATTTTCTCTTTTCAGGTATAATTAAGTATTTTGTCCTTTTTGCAGTTTGGGTACTTAAACACCCCCCTTTTCCAGAGTTCACCTCAAGTACTTTTCCTTCTGCAGTTGGCTCTGGAGTTGCTGTAACCAGACATATGTGGCTGGTTCTCATTATGCACAAAAGTTTGGCTTGTCTTCATTGCATTTCTGGTACCCAGAGCAGCATCAAAAACAATGGACACAGTAGAACACAAATAAAGCACCAGTGACAGCACAAGGGGCAAGGCAGAAGGATTATTTAATAGGTGCAGTCTCTTTCTGTCAACATTGGTAGTCAAAGAACTCCATGGCCATATTCTTCAATACTTCAGTATTTGCATCTTTAACTTGTTTGATTTGGATTTGTACTGATTGTGATTTCCACACTACAATTATACCATACTATGTACTCATGCTAAAGTAATTTGTTTTCAAGTCTAAATAAAATCTTTAGGTTTATAAATATAGGATATGATAGACATTATTTAGGTTCAGAACTTTTTAGACACATCAAGATAGACGCTTTTTTTTTCTTCTTCAAGATTGCCTGATACTAGTCTAAACATTATGTGCGTAACTTTTATATATGGTTTTCTTGATTGTTTCATAATTGCCCTTATTGTTTTTACTATATGAGTGAAAAAATTTAGCCTTTTTATTAGACAAAAGGAGAGATTGATGGGGTGCTGTTAAGCATTCTGAATGTTAATTAATTGGTCCTGCTTGCTGTCTGTTACTTACATTATCCCTGATTAGTTAAATAAAATGCTGAGGCCTGAGATTGGGCAAAGAAAGAGAAAGGTGGGAACTCCTGAGATTAGAAAGGGAAGCCTGTGTTTTATACAGAAGATTAATGCATTCCAGCCAGGAGCAGGAAGAAGGAGGACACACACCATGGGTTAGAAAAAAGAAACTCCACATGGCCAGGAACATCAGCATAGTGTGGAGAATGGAAGTCTAAGGGGATGTATGTATATATGGGGTCATATTTGGGTAATGGAATTAAGAGCTAGCTTAAATGGGCCAAGATTGCTCAGTCCAGGCTTAGGCTTGTTAAAAATCCAAACAAAAAAAATTTATTATAAGTGTTTTCTTAGTCTTTATGCCCAGTAGAATTGGTCTAAATGTTCAGTAGCCTATATTTAAAATGTCTTTGCCCGTTGAAAGAAGGAAATGAGCTCACACTAGCACACACTAGCTCACTGGTGAGTGCTCTTCACCAACTTCCTTCCCCCTCCCCCAACTCCCTAAAAGCACATTAAGCCATGTGCATTTTGCATTACTAAAGAACACACTTAGTCAAGCAGTGAGGTACAAATACTTTAAAGGACCACCAGGCAATCTTACTGCTGTGTTTCACAAAGACACCTCCAAAATGCAAGTATTGGAACAGTTATAAATGGAAACAGCATTGTTTTTCCTTTTCTTAACAAAAGGCACTCTAAGAAGTACACACTGTCAATATTGTGAATGAAGTACAATGGGGGAAGAGGAAGGAAAACATTCATTTTTGGTGGGATATGAAAGCCTTTTCCTAGGAACTGGCACTTGCCTTATGTTCTGAAGTATACACCATTAGCAATAAATAGTGTGAGGAGTAAAGAAGAGAAAACTTCTGATTAATTACAACTTGGGCTCAGGGATAGAAGCAGCAAGCTACCAGGATGGCATGGGTAGAGTACTTGAATAGTCCTGGGATATAAGGTAAGTCTACTGTGTCAGCTTTCTGAGTCTGTAACAAATTACTTAAGACAATTTTAAAAGTGGGGGGGGGACTTTATGTAGTCTCATAGCTAATGGGTGTTTCAGACAATGGCTGGTTTGTTGCTCTTGAGCCTATGGTGAGGCAGCATATTATGTCAGGAATACAAGGCAGAACATGTCACTCAACACATGGAAGTTAGAAGCAAAGAGAAAAAGAGACCTATGGCCCACAATCCCCTCTTAGGGAACAAAGACCTCCAGTGACCTAACCCACGACCACCAGTCTACACATTTTAGAGGTTCCTCCTACCTTCCCCTCAATTGTACCAACCAGAAGAATAATATTTAACAGATGAGCCTTTACAGGCATTCCATATCTAAGCCATAGCTGTGGCAGGAAGATTTGCATTCAAAGCTCCTGGTGGATGGTGAAGATCTGATTTTAATTTCTCAGACACTGGAGGTATGAAAACTTTTGAGATTAGGCAAGGAAAAGGTAGGCCTCATGTTCAAGTGTTCTCAAGAATCAGGGAGTTCAGTCAACAGAGACAGAAAGAATAGGAAACAGGAGGTTTGATAATGTTGTAAGGATTGGTTGCTCTCATGCAGTTCCTAGCTTCTCAACTATAGGCAAGTATGGAGTGCCTTACACTAACTCACCAGGAGATGTCCACTGTCAGAGCCCTGAAAGTGGAACAAATGGTACCTCATTCACACATTATCTCAGTCAAGCTCTCTGGAGGATGTTGTAAGCATCCTTTAAAGATATTCATTGTATCACCCATTTATCTCCTAACCACTATATAGTGGGTGCTGAGCTGAAAGCTTTCCTAGGTAGTCACCACTTTCTTTTTTTCAGGTAGAGGAAGCAAACTGATTTGTTTATTTATTTGTTTGTTTGTTTGTTTGTTTGTTTGTTTGTTTATATTGATGGGTTGTCCTTTAGTGAGATAGAACAGAGATCCAGACAGAAACAAACAAACAAACCTTAATGGCTCCAACTGTGGTTCAATAGTAGAAGGCTTGCTTAGCATGCACAAAGCCCTGTGTTTGATCTCCAGATCCCCAGCACTGGAGGAGGGAAAAGAGGAGGAGGAGAAACAAGAGAAGGAGGAGGGAAAGGGAAGGGGTAGAGGAGACTTCACTGTCCTTTAGCCCATAACAGGCGCTTGCCTTAGTAGGGTGTGCATATTATCTCAGCGTCTCTAGCCTGTCATTAGTCTTTCTGGTAAGTTTGTATCTGATTAGAGGATAAGACATTCTTAGCTGATTGGTGAAGGAGTTTCTAACTCTGAGCAGGAGGTTTGTGCCAGTGGTCCTTTCACACCTCCAGCTTCTGGACAAAATAATGTATGTTGTCCTTATTTCAAAGGTTGCTGAGAAGTGGAGGAAAACAATTTAGAATGAGTTTCTTTCTTGTAAAACCAAGAAGTTGGTTTTGTTTGTATATTCCTGGCCAAGATCCTGTTATGAGTCTTTCTAAAATCAGGAACAGTCACAGATTCTTGGCACAGGTTTTATTTTATAGGTATACAACATTGCGAAACTAGTGTGCATTAAGGCTGGAGTGCTTGACCTTAGTACTTAGCAGCACTAAGTAGGCAGAGGCAGGCAGATCTGTGAGTTCAAGGTTAGCCTGGCCTACATAGTGAGTTTCAGAACAGCCAGGACTATGTAGACCAGCCCCTTCTCCATTAAAATAAACAAAAATTATGTAATAAACACATTACATATGACCACCAGACCAAAAACATCTGTCATTAGTCATCCTGTTTCTCAAGTTGCCAGAACCAAAGGACAGGTCCAGAGAGTACCTAGCACAGCATTGTCACACTGTGACCCCAGCGTCAAAGACTAGAACCTCTTCCATTCTCTCAAGGAGGAATCTTAGAGAATCCTTGTTTCTCCTATATACTAGGTCCCTACCAATTCATCTCATTTGATATCTCAATGCTTACTTAGATAATCCTAATTATTACCTTGATGTTTTGTCTCAGTCACTTTATAGATTTTAACTTTTATTACTTCTTAGAAGGAATAATTAGTTAAAACTACATGTTTTATTTCACAATATATGTATGTATTTACATATATATATTCATAAAGAGAGAAGCAGTGGTAATAACATGTGGACTTACATGCTGCTTTAGTTAACTTTACATAACCTTCATTGTAGGACTGCTAGTTACAACAACAGCAATACATAAAGAAATAGTTGTTATAGGGCCGGAGAGACAGCTCAGGGGTTAAAAATCTCTAACATTCTTGCAGATAGATCTTAAAGATACTAGTTCAGTTCCTAGTTCAGTTCCTAGCACCTACTACATTGGAGGCTCCCAACTGCCTGTCAGTCCAGCTCCAGTAAATCTGAAAATCTGATACCCATTTCTGATCTATATAGGTACCTGCACTCAAGTACACACAGACACACACACACAGAGAGAGAGAGAGAGAGAGAGAGAGTCAGACAGAGAGACAGAGAGGCAGAGAGAGACAGACAGACAGACAGACACAACCATACACTTACATACATACACGTTAAATAATAAAAAGTAAATCATCTTTAGGAAAAAAAAGAAACAGTTATTAAAATAAGAACTTCATTCATCCCTGTCCATCATATTTTCACAGCCACCTAGAAAATCTCAGTGCGCTGTCAAACTATGAGAGTTTCAGAATAGGCATCTCTTAAGACTGACACATCAGAAAAAACACAGACAACAGTATGAGGCAGAGGAGGGGAGAGGCTTTGAGTCAGTCAGTCAGACTTGGGTTCAAACTCCCCATTTACTCCTGTAATCTTGGCCACCTTACCTACCCTTCTGAATAGAGTCCCAAATACTAAATTTCTCCTCTGTGTTGTGCTGAGAATTCTGTGAGATGGTGGACACAGGTACCCAATGCAGGTCCTGATGCATGTCATGCACTTAATAAATGGTAATTATCAAACTGACCCTGGCTACATTTTACGAATCATTGCACCTCACAGGATCACTCAACGCTTCCATCCTCTATTTTCCATTTGATTCACTCAGGATTCAGACATGTGTCCACCTAAGCACTAGAAGTATTCTGTGAAATGAATTACCTGTCACATAGTCTTATATAAATAAGAACTGTTCCTTGGTACATACAGAAGGGTTGGGACAAGGTCAAAATCTCCATGGTAAATCACCGTGTCTTCTAACATGTGATCTGTTCTGTTTTGCCTGTTTGATTTCTATTCCCCAATCTCTTACAATAGAAGTATAGTTCTATGGCTTATTATATTTCCATTACCCTTTTTGCTTCAACCACCAAGAGGAACTCCTCCTAAAAAGGCCAATGTCATTAGATATATTATTAACCTTGTGATTTATTTTCTTTGACAACAACCACTGTAACCACAGTAACATTCTGTTCCTTCTTTCTTGGTTTGACAGGAAATCAGGCCACATGAGATCATTTACTCCCCTAACAATAAGATCACAGAGCAGTAGAGCTTGAAGGCTTTCATAAGATATCCAGTTCCTACTTTAAAGGATACTTCCTTCCCTGCACACAACAGCTGGTAGAAAGTAGAGATGTAGCTTGTCTAAATTCTCACCTACTAGGGTAATAGATATTAGTTTCTGTGAACTCTCATGCAATAACATCTGTGACTTATGGTGTTAACATCAAACACAAAATTTGAACACATCTCCAACCTACCTGATGGGCATTCTCTCTTTACCCTTCACACCCATATATATTATCTTAGAAGAAAGTCCAGGCTAATAGAATTATCCAGCCCTGTTAAGAAGATAATATTCCATTAGTAAAGGGAAGTAGAGATCATTACACTGGCATCCTGGATTTTACTTTCAGTACCCCCACCATTTGCCCATCTATGTGTACAGTCTTAGGAGTTAAACCTTCATTTCAGAGTACAAAATGAGATAATAAGCAAATAATGCTTATAATCAATGCCTATAATCCATTCACTGTATTTCCATAATATTTAAGACTTTGGGGAGAAACAGTTAGCAGTATGAGACTTAACTAAGTTGGTACTTTTAAAGAATTTGCTCCCTGTTACATGGAAATATAGACACAAAGTGCACCTTTTCAATACTTTCCCACACAGTTCTCAAATATCAGCTGAAATGGTTATGTCTGTGCAGGGACTGAAGGCTGCGGTTAAAAAAGAAATTGAAGTATGGGTGAGTAGGCAGATGTGGGTTTTATCTTATTTTGAATCACTCTAAGTCATAAGTCTAATGAGTCTGTGTAGCTAAAGAAGGAGGCAGATGTAGAGCAGATGTTGTACACTCTCATTAGAACAACCCACTACTGGACCAAGCCTGAGACTGGAAAAACCAATGGTACGCATTTCAGGGTTAAAATAGGGAAGTTTGAGACTTGGGGTCATGGAGAAAACATTTTTAAGATATCAAAGTAAGAGTCCTTCAATGAAAATCTTACTCTGTTATCATTTTTTAACTAAGCAAGTAGGACTTAATTCTGGTAGACTATCTAGATGGAAGGATCTGGATCATCACCTGAACACTGGTACACTTGCATGCACACATGGGAACATGTAAAATATGAGACTTAGTTTAACTGCATGCCTAAAATTAATATTAAGCATTTTCTAGGCACAAACCTAAGTATTTAATTCTTAGTTACTCATACTCTCCCAGTTTCAAAGACAAAAACACTAAGAAGTCCACTTATGAACAGTCACCCAGTGAATGAAGAACCAGGGGTGTAATCCAGGCAAACTGTGATAAAAGTGCCTCTCTCTGGTTACTTTCACAGAATGCCTCCTGAGTTGACTATTAGCTGTCCTTCAGAGCCTCTCAGAAAGCTTATTAATGCATTATGACTAAAATTCCTCTCTATTCCCTTGAAAGCAGAGTAAATGGATTTGATAATGATTTGTTTAGCTTCATATGCTGAAAGCCGAGTTGGGTGAAGATGTCTTTGGACTTGACTAGTTCAGTGCTGGGAGAGATAGTCCTACCCTTAGTAAGCCTAGTGTTTTCATTCCCTGTCTCTGTCTCTCCTGGTCAGGACTGTAGTTGATTCTAGAATGTGGATGCTGAGGATATTACCATCAGCAATCCTAATGGAGGCATGAGCTTGGATTCTCATATCCTTACTGTATACATACATAACCATCTACATAATTTGCCAGGCCTAGTACACAATAAAAATTCACTAGCCCTTTTCCAGAAAGGGTGAAAAAGTGTTTTTACTTTCTTTGCCATAGTCTTTCTCTTGACCACTCATTTTCTTTAAAACTCTCCAGCTAGTATTCTGTTCACTCAAGCATGGGGATGCTCACTAGATAAAGATGGAGTTTAAGAGAGGGCAAGTGCTGGGTGGGATTGAATACAGCTGACAAAGTATCGCTCATAAGAAGGTAGCTGGAGATGGGCCTGCCCCTGAGCCTGAGTCCATATCTGTGACATTTACCTCACTGTCCTTTTGGACACTATTTACAGAATGCACATCCAAAATAAATTATTAAGATTGTGTCAACCTGGCACTTCAGATGATCAGACTTCAAGAGAAGGCCTTCCCTTGTGGGAGTGAGCTCTAGGTAGCTACACTCATCACACACTCAGGAAGCTGGGGGTTTTGTCCGTATTGCTTTGGTTTGGTTGAGAGCTTGAAGAGCTGCTGCTGCTGGGAAGCATAGCTGCAGCTTCTCCAAGTTCCCACGTCAAGAACAATAGCTTCCTTTGACAATATTTTTGAGTCATCCTAATGACAAGATTAGGAATCCTAGAGGGCACAATGTCTCCTTCCTGTCCTTATGATCGGACCAATGCTGAGCAGAGACCACCAGGGCCAATCTGTGGAGTATAGAAAGTCACCCTAGGATGTTTCAGACCTTCCAGCCAACTCAAACCCAGGAGGAGTCATGCCACTTTACAGTGAGTTCCCTGACAAACCAAACATTGTTAACTCCCCAGAAGCCAGAGTGGGAGCAAATGGAAGCCATTTGCATAATCAGGCTCTGCGTTCCATTGGGAAGACTCACATGCATTTTTAATAGAGAACTATTTATTTCAGCTTATCTCCATAGGGTACAGTTCTGGATGGGCAAGCTGAATGGGACTTTAGAAATCACTCCTTCTCACCCAAGCACTTTACCAAACAGAGAAAGGAGCTTCTAGGGGGGTATTGGCTTACTTGAGGTGATAACCTCCAGAGATACCACTCTCATGTGGCCTGGTTTTTAATTACACAGCACCCTGTCCCCTGGAGACTGGCTCAAGTTCCTGGGAACAGAACCTGATCAGAGGGAACACTGAGAAATGGCACCCTTGCCCTCTCTTCTTACCCCTATATCACAGTTTGCTTGTGCTCTCAGACCAAGCAGCTGTTGGCCCCCTCCCTGGTATGTTCTTCCTTCTTCATCCTGTGTATTGCTCTGGTGGTTTTCCAAGGGCCAGCCACCACCAGAGGGATCCAGTGCCATATCTCTTTCTCCTTTCTCTGGGCTTCAGAAGCAGTTGCTGAGCCAGCTCTCTGTAGTGGCTTTCCACCTCTGCCTCCTTGGGAAGTCAAGGCAGGTCTGAGGTATACAATTCAGGTCCCCAAGGGAAAGTGATTCTCTGTCTTCTCAGTTGGCAGTGAGTTCCTGGAGAATCTGATCCTGCATCCAAGCTCAGCAGGAAAGCAGACCTTGAGTTCGCCAGGGTGCCAGGGCAAAATGAAAACAGATGACCATTGTGGCACCTGTTTACTTTGGGAGAACTTAGGTATTTATTCCGGATTTCTTCTGTATTTATTATGCTCTATATTGAAATCACATTGGCACTGAGCTCAGCCGGAATTCTGGGTTCATTCTCTAAGTAATAGATTTCCCTATTAGATACTCCCTGTAGGAACATCGTCATAGTGTTAAAAGAAACAAGATAATTAGCAGTAAGCACATCTAATGACCCTTTTGACTATTCAGATACTTAATAACATTTTATGTTATATCTATATGAATGGCTGTAAGGCTAAACACCTTAAAACTCTTTTAATCTAGTGATTTCTAAAGTTATTTTAACACAGAGCTTGGAAGATTTTTGTTTAAAAAGACACAGAACGCATTCCATGAGCAAGATTCACCACCAATTAGCTTTAAATTCTACTTGAGAGGGAATCTCTACTGTAAATTCCCTTTCTTACTAGAAGCTGACAATGTAGATTCCACTGTGGGTCGAGTTGTGGCTAAATGCAGTAAAGTACAGATGGGAATGCCAGTTAGCTGCAGTGGCATTGGGGAGGAGATAATGTTTATACTGCCTTTTTGTCCCTCAGATATCTGATCTGATTTATGTGAAGTTCAGGACAAAGTGGTATGTAAGCTCTTTCTGCTTGAGCAACGAGGTAAGTCCTAAATATTGGCTAAGCCATTTGGAGCTGAGAGTTCCTCTCCCCACACAAGCATCACCATGAATTGTTCCTAAGATAGTATTTGAAAGTGTATTACTCATATGAAAACTGCATCTGTTACGGAAGATAGCAGCAGCATGGCAAGAACGGGTAATAAAACAGAAACAGTGCATTTAATTGAGTAAGTTATGGTGAACACCTGCAGTTAGAGACGCCAAGATAAAAGATGATGGACAACCTATACAGGTGTTTTGGGCTTTTTCTATCAAGAGGTCTCAGGAGTCAATGTCTCTCTAGTATTTTTTGTATTTTGTCCTTTCAATGATGTGTGTGTGTGTGTGTGTGTGTGTGTGTGTGTGTGTTTGTGTCTGTGACTCATAAAAATATGGATAAGAGGAAGATATTTTCCTAAGGTAGAAAGGGAAGAGTTAAAGAAAAGAAAGAGATTTTGAGTTTAAATAGAGTATGAATTTCTCTGGGGGGTAAAGGTTACATGAGGTGGCCTTGAGGGACACATGAGGAGTTTGGTCAAGTGACGAATCTTATGGTCAAAGTGACCTGGGAAACCTAAGTTTGCCCAATCGCTTGGCTAGTCTTTAGAAGGGCATGTGCTTTTTGGTGTGGGAACTGGCAATTCAGATTTTAAGGCTCCAACCCGAGATATTTAGCTTGAGATAGTGGTAGACTCTAGAAATCGATGTTCCCTCTCTAAACAATGCCAGCAATAACTGGGGATTTACTCTGTGGACTTGTGCTGTGACTGGCTTCTCTGAAGGATTTACAGGTATCATCCATCCTCTGGCACCCTGTACCCTGGGAGGGAGAATCCCCTTGTTCTCTCAGATATGAGGCATACAAGGTGGAAGACGTTGAAGAACTTGCTAGAGGGATCCATGATTTCTGATGCTGAGCCCACTGATGCTATTCACCACTAATACCAACAGGCTAAGACATCCAAAGACTCACGATGCCTCAAAATCTAATGAAGGGACCAAAGGGCACAACCTTTTCTGCTTTGAAACATGAGTGTTATGTGAGTCCAAGCAAACACGTATCTTAGGGAATGTCCTCCCTAGGTTTATTCATGTTCCATCACATTCCAGTCAAAGTAGCAACCGCTGCTAGAATAGCAGTCCTCTCTGTTTGTTTGCCTCAGATGCAGGGGGAAAAAACATTGCACCCTGTTTAGACAATAACTGAATAAGCTACCCACATGGAGCTCACCTGCTCAGATAGTGACTACGATAGAGTGAAGTGAAAACTGTTGAATTATCTGGTTAACAGTCTTCAGGGCCACCAGTCTCACAGCGGGCTGCAACCTCAGAAGGTAAAAAGCCTATCATCTAAAAGCCTCAATGTAATAGGATCAAATGTATTCTTTACACAGATGAAAGATGGTCCAACAGTGAAAGTTTAAATTACAATAATTTACATGATTGAAACATATTCTTTCCCTAATATTAGTGTTTTTCCAATGTCTTAAATTTCTGTCTGGGGAAATAAAATCCAAATAATCCTAAAGGCTGCTGTGCTGTGCAATTCAGCATTTCTTTTTCAGCTTAATCTTTCACTATATTTTTCTGAATTTTTTATTAAATAATATTTAATTCTTCTATTAAGAATGCATGCCATACTTCAACCAGCAGTTTGAAAAGTGAGGTTCTTGACTACATTATTATGCAACAGAAGAAATGAAATTTTCAAACCAAATTGGTTTATTGTTCCCTGATAATATGTGGAGTGAAAGGGGGAAAGATATTACAGCTTCCTTTGAAATCTTATTGGAGAAAATATCAGTGGGCACTTAGGAAGATGAGCTGTAGCAGAAGATACATTTCTGGCCAGGAAAATTAAAGCAGTTTGATGGTGCCAAGAGCTAATCACAGGAGGGACTTCTGTCCCTTCTCAAGCTCAGAGACTTGGAAATTGTTGAAGGGCTGAGAAGGACACAGCATATTTCTCTTTGAATATCAGTCACAGATCATTTACTATGTAGGGAGAACCATGTGACATATTCTATTTTCTATGTTTGCTTTAACTGCCAAATTCAGTAGTAAGGTTTTGGCTCAAAGGCAGGATTATGCATTAAGCCAGTATTTTAGGCTAAACCCCCTCGTTCATTCATACCTTTGCTTAGCTTTCCATTTTAGCTTTTTCCTTATAGTTATAGATACTTCTCTTCTAGTTTCTGTATAGTTCTGTACTGTACAGTTTTTAAAAATCACTTTGAATTCTTGCACTAATTTCACAGGCTCTCGGCTGCCCTGGTCCATGTGGTGATTTCCTCATGCAGGTGCACGTGCTCCTAGCCAACAGCAGCTGAAGGCAGAGACTGCCTCTGTCCCTCATCTGCCATGGCAGCCACGTCTTAAAGTGATTGTGGGTACTGGAATTGTCCATGTCGACGGAGTGCTTTCGAAGGTGTCTAGCGCAGATTAAGTGCTCAGTAAGTACGAACTGTAGAAGAGATGGAGAGATAGGAGAATTCACCCATCAGGAAATGCAAATAGGAGAACAGATGACAAAAATACCCTGTAGAAATATTTGTTGAGGTTCTTTTACTCCTTCAAAAACTGCCATGACAATGCTGTATCAGCAAAGGGTAGTCCTGATACTGGCCACCTATAGCAAACAGCAAAGTACAGAAGTTGCCTTTAATGAAAGTGCTTCAAAGCAGATATGAAATATTCATGTTTTGCAATATGAAGTGTGATACGCGTTCACTTCATCGGAAAATGTGTATTCTCTGTTGATTTTTCTTATGGGCCCTAGGCTTTCTAATCTTATACAATCAAGTATATTTGTACCAAATTCAGTATGAAATAAGTCTAATCCTGTTGTCTACTCCTTCCTCTTACTCTTCTTCTCTATTAAATTGTTGCTAAGTTGTTTGTGTTCTTTCCACAAAGCGAAAGATGACTGAAGACACAGCTGACAAAGTTTGATTCCTTTTCCTTCATGTGACCCAGGTTCTGTTCTAAAAGGTCTTAGTGTCATTATCTTTGTGTCATGGGCAGGCTGTGAGCCTTGCTACGTTACTGCCCCAAGGTTCACTTGGTGACTCTCCTAACACTCTATATGTGTGTGCTCAGTTGGTCTCTATGAGGAAGGAGCCTGGTGTCTTCCTGTTCTGAATCTCTAATGACTATTACAGAGTCTGTAGAAAAAGAGGGAAACTATAATGCACTAGTTTGATCTTGCTCAACTAGGAATCTGTATAAGTGGGTACAGAGTCTGGGTTGAAATCTCTTTGTAGAATTTAGAGATTCTCTAATGTTTATGGTTATTATGGCTAGGCTAATATTCATGTTATCACTGTAGACACGTGGCTTTAACTTTCTAACAGTCCTTTTGTCCTCTGTTCTTGGAACCCTGTCTATTCTTACTGACTACAGCAATATCTCAGAAGACTGTCTTCCATCAAGCTGTCTTTATTTGTCAAGGCAGAAAGTATGCATTAGTAATGAAAACAAGCACAATCCCAAAGTACAGTCAGTCGCTCATGCAAGAGAG
This sequence comes from Lophiomys imhausi, assembly GCA_907164525.1. Classification (NCBI taxonomy): domain Eukaryota; kingdom Metazoa; phylum Chordata; class Mammalia; order Rodentia; family Muridae; genus Lophiomys; species Lophiomys imhausi. Next base: position 86,141 of record CAJQZJ010032991.1, on the reverse strand, counting down.
GTTTATTTCTTTCACCAATAACATTCCAGAACTTGCAGGCATTTAATCAACTTTTTAAAATTTCTCCTTGGAAGTCCAAGTCACCAGATGACTCAGAAGTGGTATCTTATAGCCACTCACATCTTATCAGCCCAATCACCTCATAGATCAGAGTCAACCAAGAGTTTCTGACTCACCTGTTAAAAGCTAATGATACCTTAAGTTTCCTAATATTTTCTCATATCAAAGATGATTGGATTACATGAGCCTCTATAGTGAGGGCAAACATCACTCACTGAATATATTTTTGTCTCTAGAAAGTTATTTATATAGGGTGACATCACTTTTGGAACAGAAAATAAGCATTTGGAGCATCAGTTAGAGTCTTGGCATATACAGCAGTCTTCGTATTATAAGCCTAGGAGTTGAGGAAGACATATCTCCAGAGCTTCCCCCAAGACTGAAAGTGTCACATCTATGCTGAGAAAAATGAGACCTCTGTTTTAGACCAATAATGCAGACAGTGACTGATGCTTCTACTATAAAGCAATCAAGAGCTGGGAACACAGCTGTTAGTAGAGCACTTGCTAATATGCATGGAACCTTAAGTTCAATTGCCAGGACCATATAAACCTGACATGGTGGTGAATGACAACATTGGGAAAGTGGAGTCAGGAGAATATGATTGTGAAGGCCTATTTTGGCTACATAGTAAGTTCAAAGTCAACTTGGATTACATAAGACCTTGTCTCAAAAGAAAGGAAGGAAGGAAGGAAGGAAGGAAGGAAGGAAGGAAGGAAGGAAGGAAGGAAGGAAGGAAGGATAGAAGGAAGAAAAGAAAGAAAGAAAAAGCAGCAATCATTGCATTGAAGAGAAAGTATCAACAGTTGAATATTTCTTCCTATCCTCTCTCCTTTTAAGTCTCATAAAAAGTATGTTATTATTCCACAGATATGGACTGACTCTAAATATTATTTAACTCAGAGTTTCACACACAATGCTTTGCTATTATGAGTTTGTTATTTTGAATTTTTAAATGCATCTGATAAAAAAAATCTAGCCCAAGAGAATTTCAGAAACAAGGCTTACAAAAATTGCAATGGGTTTGTTCAATAAGCCAGGGAAAAGCTAAAATCAAGATGAGGTGGAGGCATGTTTCTCTGCTCCCCGAAAGTCGGCTGTGTTTCAGTTAGCACGGAGAGCCTCCTAGCAGACTGTGTTGCAACCAGGCATCCTTCATGACCCGATAGAGCTACAAAGCCTCTAGCAATTGATGCAGAAATCCCACTGTGAAGATATGCTCCCCAGCGGGCTGCAGACTTCTCCAATTTCGTTTTCTGCTGATGTAAGACATTTCCTCCTCCCATTTCAGAAACAAATTACTGATACATTTTGATAATAACACTTCATCCAGATAGCTCCCCTAGGATTTGCAAGCTGATTCGAGTGATAAGAGTGTTGGCAACTGTTGGAGTGAAATATAATAATTTCATGGTCAGCACTCATTAAATTTCAAACTAAGCAGAGGGATGAGAGCTTAGCAAGTGAAATTATTAGATGGCTGCCTTCAAATACACTTTTCCTTGCTCCAGGTAGATTGGAACTAGGAAAAAGGCCTAAAGGTGTCTTGGCGTTTTGATTTAATTTTATCAGGCAAGTCCTACTATTTCCATCTTTGCAAAGAGGTCCCAGTAATAATCACTTTTAATTTTTCTATCTTTGTATAAATGAAATGCAAAAATACATTCTCATTGCCTTCCTTTTCTCACAAAAAAAGTCATAGGTAAATAAATATATGCTGATGAGTACTTTGTTTTTCTCAGGTATTAGAGATATTTTTATATGACTATATAAGTAAGCATCCATCCCATAATTTTACAGAATTAGGTATTTTACTGTTGTGTGCATATAGTAGAGTTTATTTTGGCAACATAATGGGCCTTCTTTAATGCTGAACTACCACCCTGGGATAGGCATTACTATTCCAAGTTTCCAAACAAAACCAAAACTCTGAGATGGTTACAGCGTTTTCCTGGTCATGTCTGTCTTCCATGGCCTATTATGTTACCTCATGCTACAGCATGAAGATAGAAATGATGGTATGCTCTTTAAGTATTGGATTGTTGTAATAAAATATCCCTCCCCACATGAATCCATTTCTCTATGCTGGAAAATCCAAGCTTCAGATACAAGGCACTAATTTGATCCCATTGAAAAATGCAGATTTCTGGCTCAAGACTCATAAATTCTCTCATCCATATGTTCAGAACAAGTTACAAAAAAGTTACTATTACAGGCCACCCAACTCAATCATGGCCGCCTGCAGTGGGTGGTACAGGAAAATCCTGTTTTGAGTTTACACCCATATGATTCAGGGACAGTGATGTTTGGGCCACACTCTAAGACACACAGTTATAGATTGACTACATATCTCTTGTGTAGTCATCATGGTGGGTATTCAAAAACATTTCTGATGGCATTGCCACCTAGCTCAGTGTGGTACTCTGGGCCAGGCTTGTTGTGCAGGGATCTTCGCACCCAGGCTTTGCATAGACTGCCTCAGACTCCAGTAGATGCAACAAAGCATGAGACTGAACATCTCTTGTTCCTTTGGGACTGAGAAAGAGCACAATTGTCTGCAGCAAATTAGCATATAAATAAGTGCTGTTAGATTCCCTATTCTGAGTACATCAAGAGTTGAAAGTATGTGGAAGAAATTTAATTAGAAAATTCAATAAAATGGAAAACAGAGAAATCTTCCATGAGGAAGAGTTGTTTCCTAAACTGCCCCCTTCACCCTTCTGTTGTTTCTACCACAGTCAGGTCAGGAAATCATTAACTTGGGACCTTTTTGATGGAATTTAACAGCCCAGAAAATTTGCTATTGAAGAACCACCAGGGACATATGATTTAGAGGATTAGTAATTTGAGATCGTTAGACGGATTCTAAGGGTCAGAAGCCCTGAGAACATGAGCAAATTGCTGGGTTAGAAGAATTTCTGATCTCAAATGATTAGGAACCACCAACAATGGTTTCTAAGACCCTCATTTTAGTAATGATGTGAGTTAAGCAATGAGCCAGTGATGTACGCTGGTGACATAGGATTAGAGGCGGAAATAGGACCCGAACAAGAGGATCTGAATATCTGGTCCTATCCTTGATAAAACATGAAAATAATATGTCACCTAGGAAGAGCCTTCAGTGATGAGTAATAATCCATTGCATGATCTGAAGACTATAACTGGAAGTGTTGAGTGTGTTTAATTCATGGTGGCGCTGCTCTAAGTATTTTATACATTAACCCATCTGATTCTCACAGTCACACCACATATTATAATTGCTATAATTTTATCATCATCCATATTTTAATTACGGGAAAAATTAAGTACCAGGAGGCTCATTTGTTTGCCATAAATCAAACTCCAACTCTCTAGCTCCACAATCGCCGTTCTTCTTTGCAGTGTGCTGCCTTTTATTTTCTCTGAACTGATGAGAAGGTCAACTAGGAGAATGGCCGTCAAAGCTTTCGCCTACCACATATTCATGGAATAGTGTAGATAGCGACACTGACTCTGCTAACTTCTGTGCTGAAGCGTGACCTGAGTGGAGAAGGCAGAGCTGATAGGTTTTCAATGATAAAAGGATAGATAGGTGTATGTCAAAATGCCAGCTGTCGGGATATCTGAATCACGTATAAAAGAAATCTAATTTTTCTTTGAGTTTTCTGCAAGGTATGCCTACCATTTTTTATAAGGAAAAAGAAAGTACTTTTTTCATGGTAAAATTTTCTTTTTCTTTTTTATATACTTTAAGTATATTTTAAAAAGTAGTTTTTGGAAAGTAGTTCTGTATTATTTTAAAAATATATATTGCAAAACTCCTGTAAGTTCACTGCATCAAACTACTTAAGAATCCTTGACCTCCACCAGCGTTTTACCACCAGAGGTCATGCCTCTGCAGGCCTCTTTTCTGTCTTCTTCGGAGTGCTTTCCTGGAGATGGAATAACAGGGGCTCACAGAACTGACTTCATGCCCTCTCGTGGGCTGAAATATGGCACTGCTATATAAGCTACTTACATTAAAAAAAAGAAAACAGATTCCCTCCAAAAATTTATGTACAGAACTTGAAAATGATGTGGATGCTGAGCGAATGGGTGATGAATATTGACTGAGATACCGAAAGGTTAACAAAACAAAACCAAAACAAAACCAAAACAAAACCAAAACAAACAAAAAACCAGATAGTTTGGTGAGGATAACTGAAAAGAGAAATAGGTGCATAAAAGGCCTGCCCAGGGAAAGCTTTTGAGAGAGACCATATACAAAAGGCAAAACCTTTTCTGGAGAAAATATTTTATCAGTCAGTATTTCAGCATCTTAGTTGTATTGTTGCTGTTGTGTGTTTGTTTGTTTTTAAGTGTAATTTAGTGTCAGCCACCTTTGGTGCTACAATGTGTCTTGATATGTTAAAACTCCTAATTGGTTATTGGACAGAGGTGTAAAATGTAACACTCTTCTCCATGTAAGCCTGGGAAAGGCTCTGCTGCTTTAAACTGTCACAAAATGATATTAGCATGGCTTGAAGCATGGCTATGCTCAATCTGCGGAGACCCCATTTAGAAAATGTTTTAGTGTCTTTTGTTTATATCTGGGAAACACTGTGTCACGGAGTTTGTTACAACCTCAAGTCTGAAGTTAACAAACGACCTGTTTCTTAGAGAGCCAGCACAGGATCCTCTTCTAAAATTTTATCTTTTGGTGGGAAAATGAGATTATACGTCAGTCTCTTAAGAAACGTGGCAATTCTCAAGTGTCAGATTCTGTCATGGGGATTTTTCAATATTTTAATAATAAAGTTCTTGAAACAGAGTCTTGTTTAGATATCACTGTCACCAGATTATAATGTATTCTACTTCAGTCAAGTTTTCAGACTGAGTTCTGTAGCTATGAGGTATTGAAGGTTCTTTTCTCTAACTTTAAACATGGATATATGAACAATTCTGAGTATATGATGGCTTTCTGTCTCTTTGGAAAAACCAGAAGCACTCTGGGTGGCCATGAATTATTATATATAGAAGTGATTACTTGGGAAGCACCAGTATCTAGACAGTAGTCGTCCACTCTATGTGAGTTCTAGCATTCCGTGCTGGTTCACCTTACATGTGCACATTTGGTTGGATTGTTTAATCTGTTTTCTTACTCTCCTTTCTTACTTCTAAATGTCATTGCTTACTCTTGAGAATGTCCATCTTCACATTCACCCACAGTTACTCCTTCTTTGGACTTTTGGGAGCTGAAAAGCAATGTGCCTACTTGAACTCTGTGAAGATGGGAGTGTGTTAAGTACGTAAAAAATATCATCACAAGTTTCAGGACACAAGATGTGATATATACTTTGATTGCCTTCCTTGAACACTTGCACTCTAGAATGGCTCTAGATAAGAGAGGGGATTATATAAATGGGTTTATATAAGTAACATTTTGCTCTGGGCTTGATAGACATAGTCAGTGTTTTCTTAATGAATTCACTAACCTTAATGATATGCCCTTTAAGGACTTAGAACACATTAACATCCTATTATTTAGAATGTGGGATGAGTTACTGAGTCACAGATGTCTAGAGTTGGGATTGGGTGCATTGCTTATCTAATCAGTAGTAGCCAATCAGTAGCAGCACAGAGAGTATTCTAAGCTCATTCTTTCACTCATTAAGATGATATTTAAAGAGAAGTAATTTTGTGTTTGTATGCCTAATGAGTTCAATGTCGACAGGAAATGGCTTCACAGCCTTTTGTAATGCTGAAAGAACTTCATATGGATTAGAGGCCTTTCCCTCTAATTTAGCATGAAAAGTCATCTTTGCTTCACAATTCTACTTGAGAATGCCTTCTCCATCCATTAGCCTTGAGAGTGTTCACTGTTATTCACTATAATTCACCGCTTCAATTATACTCAATACGATAACGTAGTCCATTGATTGCATAGTATAGAGATATAAACAATTGTCACTTATAAGTTATCAACAAGTCTCTGATATTCCATTTACTTATAAGCCCTGTCACTTCACTCTCTGGTACAATGTGATAAAAAAAAAAATCAGGGCATTTTAACTTTTCTACTTGTGACCTCTTTCTGCCTGATAAAACTTTATGTGGCTGCGTACCTAAATACATAAAAATAAGTATACAACTATTTATATACAACAACTATACAAAGAAAATTGGTATAGTAATGCAATAGATGTGTTGATTTATCTTTATGGAAATAATTAAATCATATCATGACTGAATATTGGCATATTCAACATTTTTCAGTTGACTGATATCTTGATTTTGTAATCAGTGTTTCTGAATATCTGCTTCCCGTGAAGGGTACAACATAGTAGAAGAGAACATTTCAAAGATTGCTGAAATTATGTTTTAACTGCTAATCAAATTTATTTAATAATTTCTATGAGAATAAGTTCATTGCAACAAATAGAAATTTTATGTTTATTAGCATATAAATAAAAATGGGTCTCATTGTGACATCATCATACATACATGCATATATACATGTATACATATATATAATATGTTGCATTTTGATCATACTTACCCCTATTAACCATTAACCTCTCAAATAACAATTTTTTTGGTTTTTTTTGTTTTTTTTTGTTTTTTTCGAGACAGGGTTTCTCTGAATATCTCTGGCTGTCCTGGACTCGCTTTGTAGACCAGGCTGGCCTCGAACTCACAAAGATCCGCCTGCCTCTGCCTCCCAAGTGCTGGGATTAAAGGCGTGCGCCACCACCGCCCGGCTCAAATAACAATTTTTAAAAATTGAAAGTTTTAGCACAGCTTAATACAAATGTATTCTAATTTATACTATAGAAGATGACATAAAAATATTAAAAAGCCTCCCTTGTTTTCCGTTAAAAACACCATGCTTCTGGAAGAGTAGACGGCATTGCATTTGAATAAAAACACTAAAATTCATAGTATATGACTGCTTCTAATCTGAGCCTCAGCTTTTCAGTCAGAGTTCATTGGTACTACTTGGTGTGATGGTGTGTACAGTATGAAGTATGCAACTTGTGTTGTCAAACACAAGGCCACCTTGAGCCATCCAACACTGGTGAATGCTGCCAGAAATACCTCAGATTCACTGTGCTTTTTAAAAATTAATTTTTGGTCATTGCATATTCAGAAACCTCTTACTATTGCCAAATTTCTTGTGACACCTCCCCTAATTTAATCACACAACCCCATGTAGGTCATGATCCCCAGTTTAAGAAGCTATGTATGAGAAACTATGGCTAGACATCCACCTCTAGTTTGTGTAGCTTATGTTCCTCCTAGCAGGCCTATACATTCATTACGCCTTTTGAAACAATACAATGTGCCATGACCTTGAGACAATGTGACAAGCACTTGAGACACAGTCCCAGACTTCATATATTGAAAAGCTAAGAGAATAACAACAAAGCAATGTTGACTCTACCAAATGCTTCATTGCAATTATGATGAAGATTACAAATTGGAGACTTGGTACATCGTGAGAATGCAGAATCTAGGTCTATCCTAGAAAACCCCAGGGACTATTTTCCAGTAATGACTGACTGTACGCCTGTGCTATGTATCAGACAGATATGCTTCTTCCTCCTGCTTCATGTGTCTTCTAAACATTAATGTCCTTTCAATAGGCATGCGGTGTTACTCTTGATGTCCAGCTTCTTTCCAGAACTCTCTCTCTCAGTGACCCTCAGCTTCTTTCACACCTCCCTTCTGGTAGCTGTCTTCAGAAATGTCACCTTGAAAACAAAGTATTCCTATCCCAAAGACATCATTCATTCATTCCCACACTTCCATCATAAGCTTTAGATTGCATCCTGGGCTGCTCTGAGTCTGCCTGTCCAGCTTCCCTTGTGTTATCTCTGTGACTATCTTCTCCCCTCAGCCATCCTAGTGAAAGCATGCCTTCCTGAATGTGTATTTATGCTCATTGTCAACTCCATCAGAAACACTATCTCACTTCTGACCATCAAACCCTTTCAGTTCCTATGCTTCAGTATAGACCCTCTATAGACTTTATAGTCAACAAGTGTTGCTGTCTTTTATGACCTTATAATAGTAATTTGCATCTGTTGTTAAACACTTATCTTTGTTCTTTCAGTATTGCAAACCATCTAGATAAGATTATTCCTAACTACAAAAGGCCATTTCAGATGACAAGCACTTTATGAAGCAGTGTCCTATAAATATTTAGAAAAGTTCTACTTGTGCTTTGTGAAGGTGAAGACATTTTGCTGATATTTATTGGTGAGTTCTCCCATAGGGACCATGTGCCAACCTCCTCAGGGGTGTCAGATATCATTGCTTTGTGATTTTTCCCAATGTATTATGATAGGAGGATGACTTTCGAGTTTGTGATGTAAATTCAGATCTTTGATGTTCACACCAAAGCAGCCGGATTCCACAGAAAGGAAACAGAGTTGTGTGGTTTGATTGTTACTTCAGAAAGCAAGATCATTTTCTGTGCCACTGTCTCATCTCATCCATGTTTTATGACCTTTATTTCTTTCATGGGAAAGAATGAATGAAACAATTGAATTTGCATCTACACAAGGAAACAAAAGTTATTCAGTGGACAAAGTCAGCGACTCTAAGCATTGGTCTACTGGCTGCCATTAAATTTGCTAAATTTTGTGAAATTTGTTTTGGGGTAGATTTCTAGTATGTTTCTATTGATAGTTTTTGCAATTAACAGAATAAAAATGCAAGGTGTAGTGTTTTTCTTGTTCTTTTATAATAAATGATATCCATAAAAAGAACATTAAACCATAAGATTGGCTGACTTAATATAAAGGCAAAATTGAAATGTCCTGAAGTACACGTTTATTGCATTCATTTGGTGCATCCTGCCTTCTAATAAGGGGAGAGATAGGTCAGAACTGTAGAGAGCTATAGCATGGACTTACTTATCTCCCAAACGTAATATGGCGTGTTCCTGGAAAATCTAGGGCAGTGGCACTGGGGATTGCAGGTGGCTGTTTAATATTTATGATGAGTCTTCATTGGAAGTTGATGAATGTCTTTAAATTTTGATTACCCAGCTGTGGATCACTGAACATATTTCCAGACCCTACAGTAGTAAAGCAAATGCAAAGGCTCAATTTCCCAGGTACAGAGAGCTATTCCAGCCCTGCCTCCAAGCCCTTCTATGATCAAGCAGGAAGCCTGAATTTTACGGTCTCTATGGACTTTTAGGTCTTGGCTCCCTGGGCCATGCCTCCAAGGCTACTCCCACTAGATTTAGTAGTTTGTTAGGACTAGCTTGGCTCATACAGTCATGTTCATGGCGAAAATTCATTAGAGAGAAAGGACACAAGATAAGCAAAGGAAAATATCACATTAGGTAGACACACTCAAGAAAACCATCAGAAGCTTCTAAGAGTCACATACAGCAAAGTCCCGCAGAATGTCTTCATCCCTCCAGCAACAGATGACAGTTTTTGTGAAGTGCTGCCAGTGAACATCTCAAAGGCTTATTGTCCCATGGTTATTACTGGGGAGTGATCACGTAGTCACCATTTGTATGGTACCTTAAAACTCTGACTCCTGGAAGACAGGCATGTGTTCAGCATAAACCATATTGTTCACAGTTCAGGAGCCCTCGCACACTCTTACTTATTCTGGAAATGATAGACATCTAAAGTGTCTGGGTTTTCTGATGCCAGCCATGCACCAACCTTACAAAGAGAAACTTTTTGAAGATACCCATCTCAGGCCTGCTATGGGTAACCTTTCCATACTCCACCTAAGGTCCAAGTATGATTTTATTTGCAAACTTATGGTTGAGCCGTCTAAGCCTCCAATTTATCTTTATCTCTTATTCATTTTCAAAAATTACACATGCTCTATTGCACTGCAGGAAGTGCCCTTGATCCCCCCTCTTCAGCTACATCCCATGCTCCTGATCTTCTGCAGCTTTTCTTCATAAGGCAGCCACACGAAATGTTGATCAATTCTTTGAGGATTCCAGTGTCTTACAGTGTCAAAGCCATGTTGTACCCTGTCCCTGCTAACTGTCATTCACCCTTCACCTTGAAGCCACTTGCTGAGAGATGCCTTTTCCGACCTAGAAGAGATAAGGGCTCACATAGTACTCAAGAAGTACTGTATTCTTTCTTGTGCATTGGTAACAATTTGTCTTTGAACACTTATGGATGCATTTCAATTTAGTGTTTGTTTTTCATAGCTGGGGAATAAATTTCTTGGTGAGGCAGGGACCATGCTCATCCTGTCTGTAGTTATGTTCCAAGATAAATAGTGTCTGTGGTCAACCAGTATTTGTTTGAGAGAAGAAGATTTAATGTATACTTTGAATCTCTTAACAAATAAGGCCTTGCCTTATCCAGATACATTTTCTATGTTAGACTGAAGATTGAAAGAGAAAGATCTAACTGGGATAACTATATTAAGGAACAATTGCATATGCTGGTGGATCATGCTTGAATTTTGCATTTTAGTCTTATAGGGAAGTAGATCTTTGCCACAAGTTGGACTTGCTCTCAACTATAAGAACTATGGGGAACTTGCGGAGTCAGACAGGTCTTTCCTTGAAGTCTAGTGCTATGACTTCATGAATTACATTAGACCATCTATCAAACTTTCATGAGGCTTATTGTGCCTCTCTAGGAGCAAGGGTGCAAAAGCCAATCTTGGGGACTGGAAAGATAAAGTTGAGGAATCAAATATGCAAAATGCTGAGCATGGTGCTCAGCACTTAAGCATACCCATAAAGGGGATCTGTGGATTTGGCTCTGCCAGACTCTGGAAAAGCTTCAAGGCCACACTTTTTTGTTTTGTTTGTTTGTTTGCTTGTTTCTTTTTTTACTCAATCAAGGAGTCCTTATTCTAACTTCATAGTACAGTTCTGATTGAAAGCTGGCCCCTATGAGTTTGATGTTTTAAGTGCAAATCAACTCAGTGCTCATCATTAATCATCTCTTAGCTTGCAATGACCCCTGACCTGCCCACTATAACTTCTACCTTTAGAGCACTATCTGTAACAGAAAAATTTTATTTAAAATACTCATATTTATTAATACTTAACAATCACCACCTATAAAACACCTATAACCTACAATATCTAACACCTATAATCTAATACTTATAAACACTTAATACCTAAGAACACTTAACCCAATCCTATTTTAGCCCTTTTTGAAGGATATTAAAATTCTCTAATGCAGGTCCATGTAGGCAAACTTGATTTTAGCAGTATGGCTGTGGCAGTCACGACAGATAGTCTTATCCAGGCCTAGAGTCCGCTGTCTGCTAGTCCGTGTGGCCTACTGGCCTCACGGCTCAGCCTGAGGTCGGCTTCCTCAGTCAGCCGAGATTGTCCATGAAAACCTTTGACTGATGTTTAAAATAGCTAAATTCCCTCAGGGTAGCTGCTACACCTTCCAGCTCAGTTTTTAGCTTCTGTAGCCTGGGCTTCTTCTATACGCAGTCTCTCAAAGTGGTAGCCTCTATTTCTGAAGTTTCCTCACACTTGTTTAACTCCTGTTGCTGTGGCATCTGCCAGTCCAAACTTTCTATGGTATCACCCCTCCACACACACATACACACCCTAGCTCACTTCAAGCTCTGCTCATTTGGTAGCGTACCTTTGGAAGTTTTGCTTTCACTGTGTAAGTCAGTTTCTGAGGCTTTCATGACCTTCTTTCAACTTGGTGTCTATCAAGCATACTCTAGCTCCTTCCTCCATGGCAAGAGAGAGAGTCATGTGGAGCTCCCTAGCTTATATAGGATGTGGTCTCGTGGACTTTCACAGTGTCCCATGGACTCTCAAACTGTCTTGAGGAAATTGGCAATTACCATGACTTGGGTTGCTTTGTAGCCACGTCTCCACCAGGTGCAGGCCTCAGTCCAATCTGGGCTCCTCCCACCTCAACTCAGGTCCCCAAAGCATTGAAAAAGTACTCTGGGGCCTTCAGAGTACTCTTTCAATGGTTGCTCAGAACCACATGCTGCCAGATGCCAGGCTGATCTGCATGCCCCTGAAGAGTCTTACTAATTCTAACCTATTACAACTATTCTACTTTCTTGGGCAACAAAAATAAGTTTGACTCTTTCATATTCAAATCTTCAAATGGATAAAGACAGCTATGAAGTCACACTTAGACTTCTCTCTTCCTATATTCTAGCTAATTATCACCGCCAGCTAATTGTCACAACTACTACAGATTAGACATCCCCCTGGTTTTCAGACTCTTTGCAATCTTGGCTGCCTTCCTGCATGTGTACAGCATTTGTACAGGGTGTTTAGGTTATTCAAGAATCAAAACCATGCATATTGTGTAGTGTACACGTGTGCTCATAAAGAAACATAAGGCTCTAATGAGGATTGGCAGGTCCATAATTTATCATATAGCTTAGAAAAATCAGGAAGTTGAGGCAGCATTTCTTCCAGGTAACCTCAATTTTTGTTTTTGGGGCCTTCACTTGATTGGCTGAGACCTACTCAGGATACAAAGGATAAACTTTAATTGATTATTAATTAATTAATTATTAGTTAATTGCTGAAGTGAACAAAATCTGCAAAATATCTTCATTACAATGGCAAATTAAGTGTGTCAACTTAGCACTATCAGTTACATGCAATAGCCTTAAACTACTGTGGTCAAAACTAAATGTAGAACATTTGCTCTGAGGACAATCCAGCACTGGGCAACTTAGCTCCTTTGATCTGGAAGCTAATTTATTATGAAGGTAACCTGAGGTTTGTGTTAACTGTATAGAAATATCCAGACCACACTGACTTGTTTTCTTGTACAAATAAGTATCCTGGGACCTGCTAGAGAAAATTTGGGGGAACAAGCCTGGCAATAAGGGAAACCCCAAGCTGGAGGAAGAAACTTTATTAGGAAGCTGGAAAGTGAAGCTAAGAAGGAAATCCTTGTGTTTGTCTAGCCTTGACTGTGGCAGCCCTTAACATAGCTTTTCCCTATCCCCGCCGGCAGCCTTCTTTCTTTACTAGTCTCCAGGTGCAACCCACTACCTATAGCACAGATTTGGTCACAAGGACTAGTAAAGACATAGGCCAGAGTGTGAGCAGCTGACATTCACAGGCTGAACACAGAAGCAAAACATGGATACCACCTAAGTGGCCAGAGTCAGCACATGCCTGACATGGCGCTGGTATGCTGAGTTGTCTGCCACTGGTTAGCTGAACAGTGACACTTGTGATTGGCTGAAACTCTGCTCTCTGTTGTATTCCTATGCTACATTTCTATTTGTTTCCATGTTCAGTTCTGCTGCAATTTGCTACATAGAGATCTTAAGTTTGATGAGAACCTCTGGTCAAATTTAAGTCAACAAAATTGTGACATCAGGTCTCCTACAGGTTATTTACAGCTTTATGGGCAGCTGTAGAATTTTGAAAACGATATGGTAGACATGTAATTATTGCTATAATCCATAAGGAAAAACAGAAAGATTTTTTTGAGCTAGCACACGATTCTCCAGGTAGACCATCTTGTGTCCTGCTCTCAGATTCTAAAATCTGTCCACGTTGCCTGACAAGAGGCTGACCTCTCCAAGCATTGCAGTCATTCGATTATCCTGTGTGGCCAACTCTCCTCATCTATGCAGTTATGCCAGCTCTGCCATTAGTGTGGTATTCTAATTCCATTCATATCAAGAGGTTCTGAACAGCTGAAGGCTTGACAGAGTAAAAAAAAGAGAACGGAGTGTGCCATTCAAAAGCAGTCAATGACCGCAACAGTCACCAATCATAGCTACAGACTATGAGTGAGTGCCAGGTGGCCGCACAATTGTCTTAACGATGTATCATCTGGGACAGCATCAAGGTTTGCAGTGTTGGGTGACTCCCTGGTTCATTCTGTCACTGAAGTGTTACCACATCTGACTAAGGTGTTTCAGAGTACAACGTCCAGGCCACCAAGGGCACAAAATAATATCAGCAGTTTCCTGAATGGCTATTTATATGTTAGATCAGTATGGTTATATATTTTAATGCTTATTATTGTAATATCAGGTGCAATACATTTGTTTCAATGTACACTTAATATTCAAGTTTTTATAGGCAAAACTGGGGTCCTGACAGCCCCAACAAGCTAGGCTCAGCAACACATTTTTGATTGGCCAGTTATAAGACACAAGTTAATAGTGAAAAGCAGAAAAAGGAGAGTTATTCAATGTGGTCTCATTAGGAAGAACAAAGAAGGATAATGACCCACCAAGTCCATCTTCAGGGCCTTGGCATGAGGTTCAGACTTAAACAGAGTATAAAACATATGCATAACTAAACAGTCTTGATCAAGGTGTGGTCCCATCTAATACCCACTCATAATTTTCTCTGCTCCAGTCTGTCCTGCAGGGTGGTTGGACAAGTTGCTTGAACTGTATAACTTTTCTCCTGGAATACAAGCATCTTTTCTGACTGACACCTGGCTTCAGCATCTTCCTTCTTCCAGCATGAGATTTCTATGTAAATTCTAATTCCTAACAGTATGATAGCTGCAAGAAAGTAAATATCTCTCCCATGAATACCTTCACTCGTGTGAGGATGCTTACACAATTAAAAGTACAATTGTTAAATCCAATGTACAACTGAATAATATTTAAAATATGTGAAGTTTTGAGTTGAGTAAAAGAAATAATAAGTAAGCATCACAAAATAGTATATAGAATAGGGTAAAAGTAGGAACCGTGACATGAATTTCTAAAATTTCAATTTAAAAGCACATAACCACTAGGAAATGCTAGGTTCTAGATCAGATTTGCTAAAATTTCAGCCCCACTCGAGTGTCTTAAGATAACATATTTCTTACCTATGAAAATAGTAACAAATATGATCTATGTTTTATAACCTTTAGGACAGATAGGTTTGAACATATAGCTGATAATATAAAGTATCAGGCATATCTAGGGCACTTCCCATGTAGAAATTATTGCTTTTAATGTTCAAAGAGAATGGAACATGTGTTAAGGAAGGACAAAGGATACAAATCTATAAGACAAAAAATGCTACTCAAATCAACAAGAGTACATCGATGCAATCTAAGGGCAGTCTAGCTAGCCCTGCTTGGAGCTAGCTTTTAAGTCCCTGAGACCACCTTTACCTATAGAGAGAGAGTAAAAAAGGCAGTGATTGGGGTCAGCCAGGAAGAGACCCTTGACAAAAGTTGACTCAATGGTTCAGAAAGTGCTTTGAGTGTTTCAATTAAAGATGCAGAAAGAAGGGGTAGTCTCATCCTAGGAACACTGGGAGAAGCAGCCCTGGGAAAGGCATCCAAAACTGTGGCCACAGTGTGGTGGACGGATTCCTTACAGTGTCTGAAGATGCTATAAAATGAAAATGTCTCTACAGACTGCATCTCAATATGAAGAGAACATCTGTGCCCTACCACTAACCTGGCAGCCCAAGGCTTTGACTTTAACTTTTCTGTCAGCTTAGTATATATACAGAGATACAATTCAGGAGTCAAGCCAGGAGCACAGACGGATACGTACATGCTATGCTGATTAGTTTGCTAAAAATGCCATAAGAAAGTACCACAGACAGGGAGCCTAAACTACAGATTCATTTTCTCACTATTCTGGAAGTCAGAACTCTGAGATCAAGATGTAAGTAGGCTTGGTTTCTTTCTTTCTTTCTTTCTTTCTTTCTTTCTTTCTTTCTTTCTTT
>CAJQZJ010032991.1:19352-70449 GCA_907164525.1 Lophiomys imhausi | reverse complement strand
TTTCTTTCTTTCTTTCTTTCTTTCTTTCTTTCTTTCTTTCTTTCTTTCTTTCTTTCTTTCTTTTTAATTTTTCTCCTCACAGAATGTCTTTGAAAAAGAGGTGTGTTAATTTGCTGTACTTGAAGCTATGATACTTTCATATGGTAGCCAGAGATATTGGGATCTACTTTGGACAGCTGTAAAGTAATTTTGTTGCTGTGTTTTCCATGGTAGTATAATCTTTTGCTGAGAATATTAGCTTACAGTAGGTATTTTAGCTGATATGAAGAGTAATTATTTGTCAAGGATCTCCTTCCTTTCACTTGTGTGAAATTCATTTTCTCTCTTGAAAGTGAGATATGTTTTGATTCCATGTTGAAGACAGTTACCAGTGGTACCTAGGTATGTTGTATGGCTTGGGTTCAGCTAATGAACAGAATTGGAAGAAAGGTGTTGGGACTTTTGTTGTGAAAGCTACTGTTAAGTATTTTCTGATTTTAGTGGCTAAAGCAAGGATGACAAAACCTGAGACACTCATGGCACCATTCCTACTTACCACAACCTGAACAGATAAGGATAATCAAGCATGCCACTTGTTTATTAATTAATTTTTTTACATCTCAATCACAGTTCCCCTCCCTCCCCTCCCTCCTCTCCCTCCTCTCCCACCTCTCCCACCTTTCTTCTCACCTCCCCTCTGCACCATGCTTCTGTCCTCTCTTTCTCCTCAGAAAAAGGGAGGACTTCCCGTGGATATCAACCAGCCTTGACATAGCACGTTGCAGTAGGACTAGGCTTATCTCCTCCTATTGTGACTAGACAAGGCAGCTAGTTAGGGGAAAGGGATCCTGAAGTGGCCAGCAGAGTCAGATGCAGCTGCTGCTTTTGCTGTTAGGAGTCCTACAGGAAGACTGAGCTTCACCACTGTTACATACGTGCAGAGGACCTATATATGTGCCAAGTACGCTCTCTGTTTGGTGGTTCAGTCTGTGTGGCCCCTATGGCCCCAGGTTAGTTGGTCTGGAGGTTTTTCTTGTGGTATCCTTGACCTAGCTGGGCCCTTTAATCCTTTGTTTCCTTCTTCTGTAGAATTCTCTAAGCTCCACCTAATGTTTAACTGTGAGGCATCTGTTTCCATTAACTACTGGTTGAAGGCTCTCAGATGGCGGTTATGCTAGGTGCATGTCTTAAAGTATAGCAGAATATCATTAATAACATCATGGGTGGGATCTCTCTCATGGCATAGGTCTCAAGCTGGGCCAGTCATTGGTTGGCCATTCCCTCAATTGCTGCTCCATCTTTATCCCTGAATGTCTTGTTGGCAGGAGAGATTGTGGGTCTAAGGTTGTGTGGCTAGGTTGGTGTCCCCAGTCCCTCCATTGGAAGTCAGAGGGCTCTATATCCCCCCTTTGCTAGGATTCTTCGCTAAAGTCGCCCTCATAGATGCCTGGAGTTTCCATTATCCTAGGTTTCTAGCTCACCCCAGAGATTACCACCCAACCTAAAATTCCAGTTCTCTCTCCCTGTACTCTCTCCCTCTGTCTTCCACCCTCTTGATCCCTCCTGCTACACTCCCCACCCCCTCTCCAACCTGGTTCCCTCCATCCATCCATCCCCAGTATATATTCTATTTCCCTTTCTCAGTGAGATTCAAAGACTACCTTTGACTCTCCATGTTACTTAACTTCTTTGGATCTGTGGATTGTAATATGGTTATTCTGTGTTTTATGGCTACAATATATACCCACGTATAAGTGAGTATATATCATCTGTGTCTTTCTGGGTCTGTGTTACCTCACTCAGGATGCTCTTTACTAGTTCCATCCATTTGCCTACAAATTTCCTGATTTTCTTGTTTCTGATACTAGAGTAATATTCCATTATGTAAATTACCACATTTTATTTATTTATTCTTCAGTTGAGGGACATCTAGATTGTTTCTAGTTTCTGGCTATGATGAATAAAGCTGCTATGAACATAGCTGAGCAAGCGTCCTTGTGGTTTGGTGGAGCATCTTTTGGATATGCTCAGAAGTGGTATAACTGGGTTTTGAGGTAGAACCACTCCCAATTTTCTGAGAAAATGTCAAGTTGATTTCCAAAGTGATTGTACAAGTTTGTACTCCCACCAGCAATGGAGGAGTGTTCCCCTTGCTCCACATCCTCTCCAGCAGCATGTGCTATTGCTGAGTTTTTGATCTTGGCCATTCTGCTGGTGTAAGATGGAACTCAGAGTCATTTTGATTTGCATTTCTCTGATGACTAAGGACATTGAACTTTTCCTTTACTGCTTTTTGGCCATGAGAGCGTCCTTTGTTAAGAATTCTCTATTTAGATTTGTACCCTGTTTTTTAATTGAGTTATTTGGTTTGTTGATGTGTAATTTCTTGAGTTCTTAATGTAGTTTGGATAATAGCCCTCTGTCAGACGTTGGGTAGGTGAAGATCTTTTCCCATTCTCTAGGCTGCCCTTTTGTCCTTATGATGGTGTCTTTCACCTTACAGAAGCTTTTCAGTTTCATGAGGTCCCATTTGTTGATTGTTGACTTTAGAGCCTGAGCTGTTGCTATTCTGTTCAGGAAGTTGTCTCCTGTGCCGATGTGTTCAAGGCTGTTCCACACTTTCTCTTCTATCAGATTTAGAGTATCAGGTTTTATGTTGAGGTCTTTGATACACTTGGACTTGTATTTTGTGCAGAGTGATAACTATGTATCTATTTGCATTCTTCTACATGCAGATGTTCAGTTAGTACAGCACCATTTGTTGAAGATGCTTTCATTTCTCCATTGTATAGTTTTGGCTTTGTCAAAAATCAAGTATTCATAGGTATGTGGGTTCTGAGTCTTCTATTAGATTCCATCTATCCATCTGTTTGTTTTTATGTCAATACCATGTGGTTTTTATTACTATTTCTCTGTAGTACAGCTTGATATCAGAGATAATTATACCTCCAGAAGTTCTTTTATTGTATCAGATTGCTTTAGCTTTCCTGGATTTTTTATTTTTCCATATGAAGTTGAGAATTTTTCTTTCAAGGTCTATAAAGAATTGTGTTGGAATTTTATTGGGAATTGCATTGAATCTGTAGATTGGTTTTGGTAAAATGTCCATTTTTATTATGTTAATCCTTCCAATCCATAAGCATGGGAGATCTTTCCATCTTCTGATATCTTCTTCAATTTCTTTCTTCAGAGACTTGAAGTTCTTGTCATACATGTCTTTCATTTGCTTGGTTAGAGTTACACCAAAATATTTCATATTATTTGTGGCTGTTATCAAGGATATTTCCCCTACTTTTTATCTCAGCCCTTTTATCATTTGCATATAGGAGGGCTACTTATTTTTTAGTTAATTTTGATTCCAGTCACTTTGCTGAAAGTATTTATCAGCTGTTGAAGTTCCCTGGTAGAAGTTTTGGGGTCATTTATGTATACAATCATCATATCATCTACAAATAGTGATACTTTGATTTCTTCCTTTCCAATTTGTATCCCCTTGATTTCCTTCAGTTGTCTTATTGCTCTAGCTAGAACAATAACAAGTACTATATTGAATAGAAATGGAGAGAGTGGAAAGCCTTGTCTTGTCCCTGATTTTAGTGGAATTGCTTTAAGTTTCTCTCCATTTAACTTGACATTGGCTATTGGCTTGCTGCATATCGCCTTTCTTGTGTTTAGGTAGGTCCCTTGCATCCTTGATCTCTCCATAATCTCTGTCATAAAGGTATATTGGATTTTGCCAAAGGCTTTTTCAGCATCTAATGAGATAATCATGTTTTTTTTCTTTCAGTTTGTTTATATGGTGGCTTATATTGATGAATTTTCTTGTGTTGAACCATCCCTCCATGTCTGGGATGAAGACTACTTGATCATGATGGATGATGTTTTTTATGTGTTCTTAGATTTGGTTTGAGAATATTTTGCAGAGTATTTTTGCATCAATGTTCATGAGGAAAATTGGTCTGAAATTCTCTTTCTTGTTGAATCTTTGTGTGGTTTACATATGAGGGTAACTGTTGTTTCATAAAATGAATTTGATCATGTTCCTTCTGTTTCTATTTTGTGGAATAATTTGATAAGTATTGGTATTAGCTCTTCTTTGAAAGTCAGTAGAATTTTGCTAAAACCTGAACCTTTTTTGGTTGGGAGATTTTTAAAGGCTGCTTCTGTTTCCTTAGGACTATTTAAATTGTTTACCTGATCTTGATTTAACTTTGGTAAGGGAAATCTGTCAAGAAAATCATCCATTTCATTTAGATTGTCCAATTTTGTGGAGTACAGATTTTTGAAGTAAGACCTAATGATTCTTTGGATCTCCTCAGTGTATGCTGTTATGTCCCTCTTTTCATTTCTGATTTTGTTAAGCATGCTACTCTTTGTTACCAGCTTTGTCAAGCTAATGGAATACTTTCTCAACATCATAACTTAGAATTCTTCTGAACCAAAGCCTTCACGTGTGTTAAGATAAAAACGTTTCTTGGGTTTTGTTCTGCCCAGGAAGTTCTAGCAGTCAATCAGGCTTCAGTGCACGTTTGCTCTGGGACAGATAAGGCCTCTTTACAAAACAAACTTTCTTTTGCCTCATTTAGCGTACTCATCTCTGTCCCTGGACTGCAGCTTTGTTTAACCTGGATCTGAGAAGACACTGGATGGGAATCTTTCATCTGATATTTTATTAGCTGTATAATCTTAGCAAGATTCTTCAACTTATCCAAGTGTCAGCCTTCCCTGGGGTCAATATTGTGCACAGTGGCCTCCTCAATATGGGATTTTTCCCTATAATATGAGAGATTTGGGGGAATATGGAAATAATATGGATGTTGTTTCCTATCCCTTACCCTTCTTCAGAGATACAGAATCAAACACCAAGAGAACACCATGGTGCATTTATTTTTTAACTGCTCTCCCTATGCTTCTTTTCCACCTCTAGCTTGGTATCACAATATAAGGAATACATTTAGCCAGGCAGTGGTGGTGCACACCTTTAATCCCAGCACTTGGGAGGCAGAGGCAGGTGGATCTTTGCAAGTTCGAGGCCAGCCTGGTCTACAGAGTGAGTCAGTCCAGGACAGCCAGGGTTACACAGAGAAACCCTGTCTCGAAAACAAAACAAAACAAATATATATATATATATATATATAGAATACATTTAATGAAGAAGTTTAGATGCAGTGAAGAAGTAGATTCCAATTTATAGTAGACTTGTGTTCTAATTGGTATTTAATTAATTGATAATTTCTTTTCATATCTCCTAGAAAAGTATAAAATGAACAACCCCACTGTATTCTCTCAGAATCCATGGGGACAGAAAAGAGAGCCATTAACAGGTTAAATTGTCCTGAATATCTAGGGCACATTTTGTTCTTGGGTGTTTAGTTTTTGTTTTAGACAGAGTTTTTCTCTATAGCCCATGCTAACCTAAAATCTCCCTCCTGCTTCAGCCTCCCCAGTGCTATTATTGTAGGTGTGTGGTATCATATCCAATGTCCTTAGGAATATGAAATAAGACAGCATAGTCACCTTTATCTGCATCTTTGGTACAACAAAACCTGGAGCAGGAGAGTTCTTTATACAGGTGAAGCATTATTCTGCATGAGTCCCCACTGACCATGACACAGAGTCCATATGTCTATGTGTCACCTCCATCCCTAACCACCTGATGGCTCCCTGTGTGAACTTCAGTTTCCTTTTCCTTAAAATGGAGGAGAGTTGTTTTGGCCTCATCACAAAGTTTAAATTACATAATAAATGTTTTTAATGAATTTGGTAGCAGGTCTGGTAAACTACTAAGCACTTAAACACATTCTTGAGTATTGAAATAAATGCTCAAAAACAGGTTGCTTCATGTAAATCTCTGAAGACTCAAAGTCCATGATCATTAGTAGAATAGATTTTCATAGTGTAATTTTTTTTTAAGAAAATGTTATTGTGGAAAGAGAATAGTTAAAACAGATTTTAATCTTTTTTTATATTTGGCCACATTGGTATTGATCTTTGTATATTGATACAAAATTTTTTATGTTTTTCATTGAAATAGAATACATCACTTCATCCCTCCCTTTCCTCTCTCCAGCTCCTTTCCTCCTCGTTGCTCTACTTTGAATCCTTCCAGGCCCTCCACTCTCAAATTGATTGCCTCTTACTATTTTTACATACATATGTATGTGAAATAATATATATGTATTATACATATATTCATACTACATACATACATATGTACGTACATACATACATATAGAAATGCAGCTTACTGAATCTCTTGTTATTGTTGTGTGAATATGAATTCAAGACTGACCACTCTGCATTGGACATCCAATGAGGAGCTCATCATCAGGACAGGCTAATTCTTCTCCCAACAGTCATTAGTTGCCTATATTTTTTTCCCAGGAGTGGGACCCCCAAATATGCCCCTCTTCCACATTCCACTAATATTGCCATTGTCCTGGTCTTATTTATGCATCCATTCTTAGGTGAGGCTGTTGCTCAGCAGACTTCCTTGTATTCTGGCTCTTACAATCTTTCTGCCGGTCTTCCTGGATGCTCCCTGATGTCCCCCAAGTCACAGATGCAGGACCTGTATTGTAAATGTATCCATTGTGTTTGGGAGCTCTATGATCTGTTCATCTCTGTATTGTGTCCAGTTGTGATTTTCTGTGATGATCTCCATTTGCTGTAGAAAGGCATTTTGATGAGGGGTGGCAGTTATACTTAGTTGTGGGTATAACAATAAGATTTAGAATACAGTATGAAATTGTGCTGGTTTAGCTGTAGTAGATTATTTTCTAAGGTTTGTGACCTCACTAGCCGCAGTAAGGTGACTAAGATTCCATGACTAAGATGCTAGTACCAGGCATGACTTCTGTCCTATTGAATGATCTTCAAGTCCAGTTAGACAACTGTTGATCATCACTAATATGTGAATGCCACTTATTGCTCTTTTATGCATATCTTGCCATGCTGGTAATTGTCATGGTTCATAGGTGTCATAACTGGGTAGGACTGTCTAATTGTTTTCCTTCCTTCACAGCTTGCATAGAATTTTCTGATAACAAGGAAGCTAGACCACAGGAAAGGCATTTTTAAGTCAGATCCGGCTCAGATATACTACAGCCATGCTGCTTAGGCATACATTTGCAAAGTAATATTTCTTAGCAATAGGTGGTATTTTACGACACATTTTTATTTGGGTAAACTATATGCATCAAGTAAGATACAAGTTTCTTAGTTAGATAGTTGTGCAATAATGATTAAATGTCAGTATACTTACTATGTATTTAAATCTATATTTTTCTATCCCCTCTCTCAAACCCCCTTTACTGCTATTTTCTTGACTAGCATGATAAAAACTTTAAGATTAGAAGGCATAGCATTTCCATTCCTAGAAACAGTACCAACAGCTCAGGACCTAAGACCAACAATCAATAAATGGGACCTCATGCAACTGAAAAGCTTCTGTAAGGCAAAAGACACTGTCATTCCAACAAAACGGCAGCCTACAGACTGGGAGAAAATCTTCACTAGCCCCACATCTGACAGAGGGCTAATGTCCAAAATTTACAAAGAACTCAAGAAATTAAATGTCAAGAAAACAAATAATCCAATTAAAAAATGGGGGAAAGAGCTAAACAGAGAATTCACAAAGGAGGAATTCCTAAAGGCCGAGAGACACTTGAAGAAATGCTCAACATCCTTAATCATCAGAGAAATGTAACTCAAGACGACTCTGAGTTTCTATCTCACACCTGTCAGAATGGCTAAGATCAAAAGCTCAAATGACAGCACATGCTAGCCAGGGTGTGGAGAAAAGGGAACCCTCCTCCATTGCTGGTGGGAGTGCAGGCTTGTGCAACCATTATGGAGGTCAGTCTGGCAATATCTTAGAAAACTTGGAATAGCTCTGCCTCGGGACCCAGCCATACGCCTTCTGGGTTTACATCCAAATGATTCCTCACCGAATCACAAGGAAGTTTCCTCATCTATGTTCATAGCAGCCTTATTTGTAATAGCTAGAAACAACCCAGATGTTCCTCAACCGAAGAATGGATTAGAAAACTGTGGTACATCTACACAATGGAATACTACTCATCTATCAGAAACAAGGAAATCATGCAACTTGCAGCCAAATGGATGGAACTAGAGAAGCTCATCCTGAGTGGGCCAACCCAGACTCAGAAGGATGCACATGGTATCTATTCATTTATACTCATATTTTAGCTATATAGTACAGGATATCTATACTACAACCAACGCACCAAAGGGATCATGGACATAAACTTTTGTTTTTCTGTTTGTTTGTGTGTGGGTTTTTTTTGTTTTGTTTTTTTTTTTTTTTTAGTTTTCTCTCTCTGGCAATGAGACCCTTTTCACTGGTGGTACTCCCCGTGTACAAGGAGGCTTTTGACACTCATATGACTTCTGAACCGGGGCAGGGGACTGTTATGTAGGGACACTCCACTCCAGAGGAGTGGGATGGAAGGGTTAGGGGGTAGAGGGTAGGAGGGAGGGGCTGGGAAGGGGGAAAGAGGACAATATGATGGAGATGTAACCTGAAGCAACAAATAAATTTAAAAAAAGAAAGAAACAGTACCACACCCTGTCTTTGTTCTTTTACTGAGACAATTATACTTCTTCATGTTTAAGTTTTAATTTTCTATTACTGTAGTATATCAGAGTCCTACATGAGTCTCACAAAAAATAAAAAGTCCTGTACAGGAATATTAGTTGAGCACAGGAAACTCAGGCCTCAAGCACTCTACCTTGCCCTACACCAGTAAAATAATAGAGAATATTCCTAGTTCCCATTTAGCACTCCCTGTGTGCATTATTTTCTCCCATGTGAACGATGCAAAAGGACGCACCTTTCTGAACACAGCTGATAAGGCTTTGAGGCATAGTCTGTGTTCCAGTATATTTCACAATAACCTGATAGGAAGTTGTTACTAACATTAGTGTGTGTACATGCGTGTTCGAGACAGAGACAATACGTGTGTGTGTGTGTCTCTGTGTGTGTCTGTGTGCCTATGTCTGTCTGTGTGTGTCTGTGTGTATGTCTGTGTGTATGTCTGTGTGTGTGTCTGTGTGTGTGTGTGTGTGTGTGTGTGTGTGTGTGTGTGTGTGTGTAAGAACAACACTTAGAATAACCACGACACTCTGAGCTACAATTGAAGCATATACTTCAATTAATTCATATGTTCAAATAATTCATATGTCCACTTAGAGTCAAAGTGTTGTTTCACAGATCTGGAGGATGATTATCTGAGAGGAAACAGAACAGCTACTTTTCTCAGCCTCACACAACTGGAATGGAATTTTAATCTAGGTTTCTGAATCTCTGAGTTAACTATGTTCTTCTCTGCCATAACACATCAGTTCCTTTACCTTCAAAGATTTTCAGTTCTTAGACCAGCACACCCCACTTATGTTAACCAAGCAGGTAGACATGAACAAGTGTGAGTCACCTCCAACAACGTTCTATTTGGTCCTTTCTTCACTTTCTTCCCTAGACCTATGCCTTTTCAATGGCAAGGGCTCTTTGGGCTCATCCCCCAACAAGCACACAATATACTTCTTGTAATAAGTGAGGTTATTTTGGTATAGTGTATATACAATTAGGTGATATTTCATGACTGGAGAAACTCTTTGTATATGTGAATACTATCAGAGAGCAGTGCTAACACAGTATGTTTGAGTACATATACTGTATATTATGTTAGTATGTAATACGTATTTGGGATGTATGCACCCACACCATATATAATGAAGACATTTTTCTATACCCTGAAAGAAGAGTATTCAGTTCTCTGAATATGACTGTAAGAGTTTTGGATATAGCCATTGCTGGGTAAAAGACAGAGTTATGCAACTGGAGGAGAATAAAGATATGTCAGAATAGCCTTGTGACACAGAGCCTGAGTGGCCCTAATGATAAGAAGCATAGTGATATGGCGTTACTCATAATTCCTGACACTCCTGACCAAGGATGCTGTGGAATGATAGCATAGTGAAGATGTGCTAAAGAAGCCCAGCAGCCTCAGGCTGCTGGGATGAGGAGCTCGTTTTCCGCACTCCTCTGAAATTGGAAGATCTCTGCTAACAATACTTTATAAGACAGTATTTAAGGGTGTGACTTAGAAGAGAATGAGTAATTTCCATCTGCTTTCGTCTCGTGATGGCTAAGGTAGGCAGGAATGCAGCCATAGCTCAAGCCCCCTATGAAAACTCTATGTCTCCTCTACATTAGGAATGGACAATTTCCACTCTCTGAGTAATTTAATACCTCACCGAAATCCATCTTGACATTCCTCTCACATCAGCATCAAGGTGAGGTTTTGCTTTTCTGAAGTACTCTCAAAAATTGGTCCCTGTTTTCTGTTCCGTACAGTTTCAAGGCACAGGTGTGACTGTCTGCAGTTCGACTTTCCTCCCAAGTATGTCTCAAATTCTAATGCACACAGTAAGCAGAATAACTCAAATCATAAGAAGAAATGGAGTGAGCAAGACAAAAGTCTACCCGGACCAGTGTGATAAAGTACCTAGAGAGGAAACGAGGCCAGCAAAAATTCTCCTGGCTTTCATAGTAAGTGGAAACCATAGAGTGACTGCTGAAAGTACACAAGACCCCAACATGCCTGGTAGGGAAATTGGATCTGACACTTTGTGTGTTGTTATTGACTTAAGAGCTCCCAGAGGCTAGGATTTGAGGTAACCTGTAACTAAATGAGGGCCTAACAACTAGCTGAGCTAGGTGAGAAGAGCTATTGAGTTCTTTGATGTAAAAGTGAGGCAGGTAATTGAATATCTAAGTCTGTAAAACGCTGAGAAGACAGCTATAGCCCTCCTGTCAGTTCACAAATATATTGAGCACTTATTCTGAGCAGGATGCCAACCTAGCTTGGGTCTGGGATAGAATGATGAAATGTATTCTGCTAAACAAAAGTGACAATGACATATGGTATGAAACCTCAGTAATTAATTTGAACCATGATATGGCCAGAGTAGAAAAGATGAACACATTCACTTAGCAAATGGTGGTAAAATAGCTTCAGTGTGCCAGGTGGACTTAATGAAACACTGGAGTTTTGGTGACTTGGTGATGAGAGAGTCAAAGACAGCATTCATCATAAGTTTGTTTTTCCTTGGATAACAATCCGTGTATGCTTGCATCTTGAAAACAATTACTTTCTGGGACAATTGTATATAAATCAGCTTACATTTTATTAACATATATCAGTGGTACAACATAATCATCCATTAAGACATATTCATATGTGAATGCTAAAAGGTTATGCATTGTCAACATTTTTAATCAGTATGCAGTTTTTTTAGTTCTTACTAAAGGTTGGATTTTAGCATCGGTCAAAAAGATTGACTCCTTACATCTGGAGACCCAGTAGGACAGAGTGTGTCTTATTCCAACAGAATTAAAGAAAAATAAAATAAAAATGGCCTTATGTTTCATTCATCTAGAGAACAGCACAGATTGCAGAGGCTTAGCAGCCTAATTTAATCCATAAAATTTCAGTACCTACCCAAAAGCAACGTGCTGATTGAATTCTTTTCAGTCTTGTTTGTGATATGTTCAAATTATTAATGATGGATCCCTACTCTAGGGCCTTCAAATAAAATAATATATAAAAATTTTAGAAGAAAAATATTAATATTTTGTTCTTATTGATCAATTCAGTCTAGAAGTTTTGAGTGTTGAAAAGAAAAGTGCAAATATTAAGATAATATTCAAAATAGAAAATCTACAACTAACTATATAGAGTATTTATACCTGTACATAATCAGAACCCAGGGATCTCTGTCCACACATGGTGACTTCATTTCCAAGATGGCAACAGTGATGGCCACATATAACATCCCTTCTCTAACTTGCTCTCTATTTACTGGGAGATGGGGCAGTAAATATATTTAGTTTTCATTTGATAGATTTTCCCAACTTACTCAGCCACAGAACCCCTGATTGTATGAGCTAGCAGTGCATTTTTTGGTTTGATTTGTTTTGTTTGTTTGTTTGTGTGTTTTGGGGAGGAGTTAGAGATAAGATGACACGGAAGTGACATAAGCACAGGTGCACACTCTTCTCTAGGTGCGTCTTAGTCTGTGGTTTGAACTTGATAAGCAAAATCAAATCAACATTATTTAAAGTTTTTACCTAAGAAATATTACTTCAAGATTCTATTTAAGAAAACTCTGGTATTTGTTTCTTGAGGTCAGAAATCTCTTGACTATATCCTTTATATGGTATCTGTCCCTCCCCCATTTTCTCACTGGGTGCTTCTCTTATGTGACCCATCAGCCATCTCAAAGCATCCTATAGGCAGATATGTTTATTCAACACACAAATATTTATTAAACATCTATGAGAAAGAAGATTGTATCCGAATAATATTCCATTGTGTAGATGTACCACAGTTTTTCAACCCATTCTTCGGTTGAGGGACATTGGGGTGTTTCCAGTTTCTAGCTATTACAAATAAGGCTGCTATAAACATAGATGAGGAAACTTCCTTATGATACAGTGAAGAGGCATTTGGGTGTATACCCAGAAGTGGTATGGCTGGGTCCTGAGGCAGAGCTATTCCAAGTTTTCTAAGATATCTCCAGACTGACCTCCATAGTGGTTGCACAAGCCTGCACTCCCACCAGCAATGGAGTAGGGTACCCCTTTCTCCACACCCTCACCAGCATGTGCTGTCATATGAGCTTTTGATCTTAGCCATTCTCACAGGTGTGAGATGGAATCTCAGAGTCCTCTTGAGTTGCATTTCTCTGATGATTAAGGATGTTGAGCATTTCTTCAAGTGTCTCTCAGCCATTAGGGATTCTTCCTTTGTGAATTCTCTATTTAGCTCTGTCCCCCATTTTTTGATTGGATTATTTGGTTTCTTGGCATTTAATTTCTTGAGTTCTTTGTAGATTTTGGATATTAGCCCTCTGTCAGATGTGGGGTTGGTGAAGATTTTTTTCCTGTAGCCAGCCATTTTGTTCGAATGACAGTGTCTTTTGCCTTACAGAAGCTTTTCAGTTTCATGAGGTCCCATGTATTGATTGTTGGTCTTAGGTCCTGAGCTGTTGGTGTTCTGTTCAGGAAGTTGTCACCTGTGCCAATGAGTTTGAGGGTTTTTCCCACTTTTTCTTCTAGTAGATTTAGTGTGACCGGCCTTGTGTTAAGATCTTTAATCCACTTGGACTTAAGTTTTGTACAAGGTGATAAGTATGAGTCTAATTTCTTTCTTTTACAAGTGGACATTCAGTTGGACCAGCACCATTTGTTGAAGATGATGTCCTTCCATTGTACCGTTTTGGCTTCTTTGTCGAAAATTAGGTGGTCATAAGTGTGTGGGTCTATGAATATTATTCAGCTATCAGGAACAATGAAATTATGCAATTTGCAACCAAATGGATGGAACTAGAAAAGCTCATCCTGAGTGAGCTAACCCAGACTCAGAAGGATGCATATGGCATCTATTCACTTATAGTAGGATTTTAGCTATATAGTAGAAGGTATCGATACTACAATTAACACACCAAAGGGAACTTGGACATAGACTTTTTATTTATTATTTATTTTTTATATTTTTTTTCTATTTTTTTCTATTTTTTAATCTTTTTCATCTATTTGTCTGCTTATTGGTTTGTTTGTTTTTTAGTTCTCTCTCCTGGGCAATGAGACACTTTTCACTGATGGTACTGCTTCGCAGACCTCCCCCCCCCCCAATGAATGAGGAGGCTCTTGGCCCTCATACGACCTCTCAACTGAGATGAGGGACTGTTATATAAGGACACCCCACCCCAGAGAAATGGGATGGAAGGGTTAGGAGGTAAAGAAAAAAAATGAAATGTGATGTTTCGGTCTTTTACTACTAATTGTCATAAACTGTTTAGGATAATTAAGAAATGCAAACTAATGGTTATGCAAGCCGGTCATTCTGTTAGGTACTATGACAGCCTATTATAGTTATTTTCTAAGCTAATCAGAAGTAAAGCTGCTCAGAGATAAGCAACATCTGCTTACCCTAATATAAGGGATAGTTAGGGCCTCTTCAGAACCCTCAAGAGATCTGCAGAATATGGCATTCAAAGATGTTTTCATAACTTTAGATTTTTTTATATCAAGACATATCAACTCCTGACAGCACCCCCTATTCTACCCCACATAGAAGATGAGCATCGAAGAATCTCCAGTGGGAGATGATTGAATTAGTCGCAAGCCTATCTCTTGGTAGGAAAAGCCCCTTGCTCCAACTGTAAACAGAATGCTGTCCAAAAAGGGCAAAACCTAGAAGCAGGTAAGTCGACAGCCTAGCTCTGCCAAGACAGGGTAGGTAAGTCCTTCATAACCCCTGCTCTACAATCAATGTCTGTCAGAGAAACGGGGCCAAACGACTGAAGATCGATGCTGTAATGTATGGAGAGAAAATGGGAACTGTCCAGGCAGCCACTGGTATGTCATTTCTTAGTTTTGGAAGCTGCAGGCC
The DNA here is from genome assembly GCA_907164525.1 of Lophiomys imhausi. Lineage (NCBI taxonomy): Eukaryota > Metazoa > Chordata > Mammalia > Rodentia > Muridae > Lophiomys > Lophiomys imhausi. Next base: position 55,990 of record CAJQZJ010032991.1, on the reverse strand, counting down.
CTGTACTTCCTATAAAATCAGATATATTTATCCCTCTCAGGTCTCTGAGGTGGTTGAAGAACAGATAGCTAGAGCCTTATAATTAAATTTTGAGTTGTTTAGGAGTCAAGAGAGTGTTATAGATCTAAGAAGATGCTTTTAAAATTGTGTTGCAAGTTAATATGAAAGCTGAGTTAGACATAGAACTTTAAACTCATGGAGATAGTTAGATAGTAGAATGTTAAAGTCAGGTACCAAATACATATGGACTGGACATTGGGAATGTATGCTAAGCCAGATAACCCTCATAACTGTGGCCTAATTACCTCTGTTGTTTTGTATTGTATTTATTACTATAAGAGAAAGAGCCATTTGTTGGACTGAAAGGGGAAACTGTAGGGGAAAATAAGATATACCTTAAACTTAAAAAAAAAAAGGGAAGAGGATGGGGGGTTAAGGGTGGGAGGGTGGGACTGGAGGGGGACTAAGGAGGGGACTACGATTGAGATGTAACTTGAAGAAATAAAAAATAAAGGGAAAAAAAAGATTGTATCCTAGGTACTTAGGTAAAAATTAAAACTTTTGGGAGGCAGCCTAAGAACAGGACATGGCTGAGAGCTGGAATGGCATGCCACAGTGAGTGAAAGCGCTAAAAATCATAGGTAATTTTTTACCACTGTAGTGGCATCTATAAGAGTATCTCGGGACCTTTTCTCACAGTGGCCACTGTCTTAGCTGGACTATAGCAGCAATCATGTCATTGACCTTGAAGAGGCAGATCAGACTCACATGAAAGATGCTGTTAAATGAGAAGCTAATGTATGATGGTTTTCTACTGAAGGAAGTTATAGGTACTAAGAATGTGTAGAATCTTCTCAATAATACAACAAAACACTAGAACAATACAATTGGAAGATTAACTGAGAAGCAGTCATTAGCAAAAGCTAAGGTAGAAAGATAGACAGATAGTTGTTGAGAGCACAATGTAAAGTTGGTAAAAATGAGAAAAAATATGAACAGACTGGGACTTATTCATGGAGGGAATAAAACAATGAAAATGACCCAGAGACTTTGGGATTTGTTGTCTGAGAGTCTGATGAGATATATAGGAGAAGCTGCTTTGAGTGTGGTGAGGACTTGGCATTTGAGTTTTTGTATTCCTTAGAAGAAGCTATGAAGTGTGGAAGTGGCATTTCCATGCAAGCAATGGAAACCTGGAGATTTATAATGAGCCTTGGATTTGAACAGCCTGTGACTCCAAATCTGAAGACTGGGGACTGAAAAGTTGTCTCAGCAGTTATGAACACTTGGTGCTTTCCAGAGGGTTTGATTCCTAGTAATTCCAGTCCCGTGGGACGTGATTCCCTCTTTTGACCTCTTTGAGTGTCACACACACACACACACACACACACACACACACACGGTGATGACATACATGCAGGTAAAGCATTTATACATGTAAAATAAAACAAATCAATATAAAAATATTTTAAGTGAGGATTTGTGGCTGTGAAAAAGCATTTGATGTTAATCGGAGAAAGTACAATGGGAAAAGAGATGAGATTTCATGGTGTAAAATTCCAGATGAGAAAAAAAAGCATCAATGAAGGAGCTGAAGAAATATTGTAAGATGGTAGCTGAGAACTGAAGTATTATAAAACCGCTGGAAGGGACAACAAAGCTCAAGGAGTGAAGTGAATGGCTCTTGGGGAGACCACATGAACCAGGTTTGGAGCTTTGAAAAACATGGCCCAAGGAGGGCAGCAGTGTTCAAGCTAGGGTGCCCCTCAGACCCCTGGCATGCTATCTAAAATACAGGTCACCCACCAGCTCTTTCCTCCTGCCCTCCATTTCTGATTTTGTAGATCTAAATTTAGTGAAGCAACAAAACACACACTTCTAACAGAGTCCTTGCTGACTTTGGAATAGAGACCAGAGAACACATCTATAAACAAGACACATCTAAAAATAAAACAATACTTTCCAGCAGAATGATTAGAAGATTGTAATAGATGCTAGGAAATACAACAGTGACTGACCAGCACACCCATGCAGCAAGCAGAGGGAGGCTCAAAGTAACTGCCTATGCAGAGAAGATGGGAGAAGGTCATGGTTTTGAAGACTTAACTTTCCTTCCCATAAACCCAGCTTATGTTAGCTAACTTGAAGACACACATACACCTCGCGTCCTTCTACTTACTCTGCTAGACAAGACCTTTTACCAAGTGTAACCTCAAATGATATCAACCTTTCAGAGATCCTCTATTAGTCTTGTTCTCCCCAGAGCCCCCTAATTTTTCCTTATAGCCAACATATGCCAACTGGGTGACAATCTTCCCCCAACATCAAGAGTGAGGCTGTAGCATTTGTTTGATACTGTCTTTGCAGAGAGTAAACCAGACTTCATTTAGATCCAGAGAATTCAGCCATGTGTACCTTCTTCAGTTTATGTGTTTAAGTATCTGTTTTAGAAAGATACTGAAATATTAGTGCTTTTTCGTAGAACTGCAAAGACCTGGCAGGCAGTGTGCACTTACTGTCATCCAAATGCATTCATGCCCCTTGGGTAATCCCAGGAAACAGAAATGAACGCGACTCTCGTAGCTTAGAAAAAGTCATTTCCTAGTCTGTGTAGTGGCTTTCTTAGTGACACTGTGACTTTATTACCTATAATTTAACACAGCGTGGGACTTCCTGATGAACTGTTTTGTAGCACTTCCATTTTTTTCCAACTGCCAGGTATGTAATGCTTATTTAAATTAAATGTTTCCTTTCCTGTTCAAAACCTTTGGGGATTCTGCTCTTACCTGGGTGAAAAAGAGAATGAGGAATTACATAAAGGTAATCAAAGGCTGTCAGAAGGCTGCAGCCCCTGATCAGTAGAAGTCTGCCTAAGGAATTCCGAAGGTCATGTAGTTCACACATAAAATGTAAGGAAAGCCCAGGGATGAAAGTCAGGAACTACTAAGAGACAGGTAGAAAGAAGAGAGATGGTGTAGGCAACCCTTGCCAGTTTTCATGCGGCACATGTTAAGCAACCTACTATGTGTTTAACATGGGAAAGAAAATTAAACACAAGGTATAGCCCATTCCACATATACATACCACCTATTTGAATGCTATTTGGATGGTATTTAAATAGCACAACATTATATTGTACCAAACAGGCTGCTGAGCAGTATGTTAAGTGCAGAGTGTGCCTGCTGCACATAAACACTGAAGAACGGAACCCAGATTGCATGGTGGAGGTGAAGAGAATTGATGGACTTCATCTCAAGCTCATTTGACCACTGCCCTCTCATATGTTTTCCAATAACAACTTTAACATTTAAGATACATATTTTATAAATTAGGTAGGAAAAGGACACAGCTAGACAGCTAACCTTTTTATCCTCAGCTTGATGGGCTCTAGAAATGGGACTCATAAATTTCTCACACAGAAAATGAAAAGATCAGATTTTGCATGTGTTTATGTATATGTGCATGTTATAATCTAACATAATGTGGCATATGAAAGTTGATGCTCAGTATTTTTCTTTCTTTTTCTTATTTTGAAATAGAATCTCATGAAGTCCAGGATGTCCTTAAACTCACTATATAGCCAAAGGTAACCTTGGGGTTCTGATCCCCTCCTCAATAACTTGATGGCTAGGACAGCAGGCATGGGCCACCACACCCAGTTTTACACAGTACTAAGGGTGGAAACCAGGATTTTGTGCTGCTAGGCAAGCATTCTACCTTCTGAGCTACACCCTTACCCAACTGCTTCTATTATTATTATTTTCAGCTATCTAGTTTAGACAAAGAGAAACACGAATGTGATGGTATGGCCGTTGACCTCATGAACCCAGAGAAGCAGCAGTTATATACACAAGACCTGCATAAGATCCAGCCAGTTAAATGTTCCTGGCATGGGAGGCAGGTTCCCAGGTTCCATCCCTAATTGAGGAGCTGTAGGAGGCAGCTGGTGGAGGCAGAGGAGGAAGAATCACTTTTCTTCAGGATTGTGGTCACTGATGGGTTCCTCATGCCCTAGTGATGACTCCACGCCCATATGCAGATGGGCAGCACCAATTAGACTCTTAGAGTCAATAAATACATACCGAAAAGAGAGCATGAAGCATGAAGGGAAAGGTGATGAGTGTCCTGAAGATAGATAGATGGAAAGAAGTTAGGGAGGACATTATCAAGATACTTGTACGCTTGTGTGAAAATTTCAAAGAATAAATAAACATTCAAATTTTTTAAAATAGGAAAGCGGCCTATCCGAGAAGAAAGTATTCTGTTATAAACATAAAGGGAATTATATTGGCTAAACATTGGCTAAGTAATGCAAAGGCAAAGCAGTGGAGAGATGAAGGCTGGAAGCAAAGGAGTAGAAACCGAATAAATAGATGGTCTGGAGGTGGTTACGAAGGTCAGTAGCAACGGGTTGTCACCCAATCTAAGATCAGCAGCTAAGCCTTTGTGAATGGCCAGTACCTGACTCTATTCCTGTCTCTGAGCTGAGAATATGCCTGTCCATTGAGTTCAGGAGCAGTCACTCTGTGTGAAGTAGTTTAGGATGCTGGATGGGAAGATGCACATGTATGTGTACTGGGGGCAAATTTTTTTTTTCTTGTGTGATCTGATAGGCTGCACATCTCCAATAAGGTATGTACTGCCAAATCCAAATCCCCAGCATAATTTCAGAAAAGAACTATACTGTACCAAAGAAGTTTATTTTCATTTAAAGGCAGAACAGTTGTTTAATGTTTTTTGGTGTTGATATAACTTGGTACTTCCCAAATATCTGCAAAAATATTTGAAACATCCCTCCACCCATACTTCACCAAGATCACCAGCTTCCCCAATTTTACTTCCTGTTTCCGTCTCTCACAACCCTTCATCCCTCTCCTCCTCCTCTTACTTCTGTCCTTCCTCCCATCCTTCTCTTCCTTTTCATGGGCATAACTGCCTTCTGCACCAGCAAGAATAAATCTCAGCCATAATATCTCCATTCTTAAAATCTGAATTATGTTTCCCCAAACAAGGGGACATTCTCTGTTGCACTCTTTGGTCAGATTTTGCCAGTTTCCCCAAAATTAAGTTTCCCCTTCCTTAATGGTGAAAAAAACAAATTCTGCCTCATGTTGTCTCTATTGTAAATCTCCTCAATACCTATCCATCTATCCACCTACATACCTGTCTTTATTACCCTTCTTCCTTTGTTTTATTTTGAGGACGGGCTCTATCTCTGAAGCCTGCCCAGGCTGGCCTCAAAATCTCTACCCTCCTGCTTCAGCCTCCCTAGTCCTGGGACTACAGATTTGTACCACCAAGCTCAGCTTCTTTTAATTTCTTGCATTCTGGGAAGTACCTCAGTCTTTCCTCATCACTTCCTAACACATTTCAAGAACAGGGTGCAATTATTTTCGCGACTCTCTCAGTAGTTTGTCTGGCATCTCCTCATGATTACACCCGGGTTGGCTTGTGCGCTTCTTAGGGCCTCATACCTGGGGACAGTGAGGACAGGTGCTTGCTCATCGATGCTCACCACTGGGCTGCGATGACGTCTGCTTCACCTAGGTTTCCCTTCTACTCCCCTCTGTTTCATTTGCCTATCACATGCATTCCTGTTAGTAACTGGAGTTTATGGCTCTTGGTTTGCCCTTCACTGGCGTTGCTTTCTAAACTGTTTATAACCATGATGGCTGCCCAACCCGGGCTTTTCTACTTCCAAGTCCAAGGCTTCGTTCAAGTGTACGCAGTCAGAGAGCTACTACCCTGTTGAGTCACTCTGCTTTACATCGTGCCATACTGAAAGCAAAATGATTCACATACAGCACGAGAAAAATACCTCTAACAGCATCTGTGACAGTCAGTGTCTTGGGGATGGTGTGGCTGAGAAGGCAGCTGTGGCGACATCAGGCTGGGGCGCGGCTATGCAGTTGTTCCGCAGAAAAAGCTTTGTCGCTGATGTTTAAACATACTGAGGGACATTATGTGCCTCACCGTCAATTTTTAATTTTGTTTTATTTGTTTGTGTATTTATTTATTTATTTTGATTTTTTTTTCTCCAGTCAACTTTTTATAAAGGTTCCACCTCTGGCCACCAAGAGTTCATCCTCTCAAAGTCATAAAGCATATTGCTTCTCATCTTGACTAAAGACACAGCCTCAATCATCTTATGCTGAAGGCACATGTGAGCCCACGAAACCCAGTTTGAAAACACAGGCTTTTTCTTTTCAGTGTGGAAGTCTCACTTTTCCCCTTATTTGAAAATAATGTTAAGATACGGACCTTAAAAAAAATTTTTAAAACCACTTATGAGATGCATTGGACATAGCAAAAGGCTCAGTCACTTTTTAAATATGTATTTTTGATATTTAATTATGTGTATGGGGTGGTGGATACACGTTCATGAGTGCAGGTACCAATGGAGCCCAGAGGCATTGAATTGTTTTGGAGCTGGAGTTACAGGCAGTTGCAAGCCACCCAAACTAGGTGCTGGGAACTGGACTTGGTTCCTCTGCAAGAGCAGTAGATTCTCTCTGAAAACAATAATGGTTTTATTAATTCTTGGGGAATTTCATACAGTGCATCTGATCATACTCATCCCCTCCTGGATCCTCTCACCTAATGTCAACAACTTCATCTTTTCTCCCTTCCTTCCTCTCCCTCCCTCCTTTTCAAACACATCAAGTCCAATTTTTGTTGACCCCTGTCCATGGTGTCTGCCCTGGATTATGATCAATGTACCAGTTTTCATACCATTAGAAAAAAACAAAATGGCTTTCCTTTTCCTGGCAGCAATGAAATGCCAATGGCTCCTCAGCAAGGAGTGGAACCTCATGTTCACCTCCTTCCCTCCATTTTGAGGTTTTTGTCTGACTGAAGCTAGTGCCGGTCTTGTATATGCTGTCACATGTGCTGTGAATTCTTGTGTGCAACTACCCTGCTGTGTCCAGAAAACACTGTTTCCAATTCTGTCTCTTGAAATCTTTCTGCCCACTTTTCCTTACGGATTCCTGAAACTGACGGGGCCAGGTGGGATGTAGAAGTCCTGTCAGGGCTGGGTACACCAAGGTCTCTTATTCTGTGCACGTTACCAGTTGAGGGTGTTTGTGTTGACGGCCGTCTTGTGCAAGCGAAAGCGTCTCTGATCCCTGTGTGTGATACACTGATTTGTAGGTATAGGAACAAGTCATTAGGAATCGTTTTAATGCTATTTAGCAGAATTATAGTAGTAAGTTCTCCACTTGAGGCCATAACGTATCTAACCACAGGTTTTTGGCTTCATTGATTGTGTCAAGTACAGGTTGTACCTTGTGGAGTGAGCATTGAACTTTAAAAGCAGTTGGTTAGTCCAATATCATTCATTGCGGATTTTTTGCCAGGGGCAAGCCCTGTCAGGCCATTAGGGTAGTTTCCAGGGTTTATAGCTAGATAAAACTGACAATTACTTTTCTCCTCTGGTAGTCTATTTATATGGTGTATATATAATACACCCATATATATGATATCACAGAGAGAGAGAGAGAGAGAGAGAGACAGAGACAGAGACAGAGAGGAAGTTTCTGCTGTAGTAGGTCTCAATATGGTTTTTTCTAAAGGTTTTAGCATCATTCATCCCTCCCATATTTTATGCTCTACCCTGACCTCCCATCTCATCCCACTTAATCCTTCCTGTCCCACATTTCTTCATCTTTCTAACACTATATTTAATTTCTTCTTTCTTATCAGATCCTCTTCTTCTCTCCATCCCTTTAACTAATATAGTAACTAACCTCTCTGGATATTCCAAGTGAAAGACACACACACACACACACACACACACACACACACACACACACACACGCATATACTACATGTGAGAGAACACATATGAGGTTTGACTTTCTGTTTCTGGGTTACCTCATTGAAGATGACTGCTTCCAGTTCCATCCATTTCCCTGCAAATTTCATTATTCATTAATGGCTGAATAACATTGCATTGTGAACATATACAACACTTCATATATATTCTTAAGCTGATGGATATCTAAGCTGTTTTCATTTCCTGGGTATTTTGAATAGAGCATCAACAAACAAGGATAAGTATCTTTGTATAGTTTATTTTATATTTTACACTTTAATTTGAGGATGAATTTAATTTAATTTACATAGTAGTATAAAATAGTCCTGTGGGTACATTACCAAGAGCTGAATAGATTGATCTCTTGGTAGATCTAGTTCTAGCATTTTTCAGGAAACTCCACACTGATTTTTGTAATGGCTGTACCACTGTAGAAGTAAAGTATTTATATTCAATTATTTAAGAGCATTTAGATTAACATTGATTAGATCGGTGGTGTTAATTCTTAACCTGCCATTATAAATGAGCACACAGAGACCTGATGGATTTTAACTAGTCTTGGCCTGGATTGTGCAGTCTTAGCCCATCTAAGCTAGCCCTTAATTCTATTCCCCCAAAATGACCCCATATATATATATATACATCCCCTGAGTTGTTATTCTCCATGTTCTGTCAATGTTCCTGGCCACATACAATAAGTTTCTTTTTTTCTTTTCTTTTTTTAAATCTTTTTTAAATGCTTATTTATTACTTCAGGTTACATCTCCATCACAATGCCCTCTTTCCAACCCTCCCAGCCCCATCCTCCCACCTTCTACCCCCTAACCCTTCCATCCCAATCCTCTGGAGTGGAGTGTCCCTACATAACAGTTCCCTGCCCCAGTTCGGCAGTCATATGAGGGCCAAGAACCTCCTCACACACTTGGAGCCTACAAGGCAGCACCACTAGGGCAGAGTGTATCATTGACAGGAAACAAACTCTATGTTCCTGTTCCCTTTGGTGCATTGGCTGTAGCATAGTTATGCTGTACCATATGGCTAAAATCTGATTATAAGTGAATAGATGCCATAGGCATCCTTCTGAGTCTGGGTTAGCTCACTCAGGATGAGTTTCTCTAGTTCCATCCATTTGGCTGCAAATTGCAAGGTTTCTAACCCTGGGAGTGTTTTTCCTTCCTGCTCTTTGCTTCTTCTCTATTCTACTGGAGGCTTCTTCTTTCCATGAACCTCTCTGTTTCAGAAGTCTGAGCACCTTGGTCCTGCCTGCCTCTGTCTTTGCCCAATCTCAGGCATCAGCATTTGTTTAACCAATCAGAGACAACAGTTAACAACAAAGGTAACACAGTTTCACTTGGTATACAGCAAGCAGGCTTCTGGGAGCAGGTTAATTAACATCTGGAATGCATAACATCACCTCATCAGTATCACTTTTCACTCTACCAGTAGCGGATAAGAATTCCCCTTTCCCTCATCTGTGCCAGCATCTGCTGTCGCTTGTTCTTTGATCTTGGTTATTCTGATTTGGGTAAAATGAAATCTCAAGATAGCTTTAATTTGCATTTCCCCGATGGCTAGGGATGTTGAACATTAATATATATATATATATATTTCTCAGCCATTTGGGTTTCATCTTTTCTTTCCGTTTAGTTCCATGCCCCATTTTTTAAATTGGGTTGTTTTGTTTGTTATTGAATTATTTATTTATTTAAAACTTTGTATATTCTAGATATTAACCCTCTGTCAGATGTAGAGCTGGAAAATATTTTTCCCATTCTGTAGGCTTCCTCTTCACTTGAATGATGACTTCCTTTGCTTTTTGGAAGCATGTTCATTCCCATGTAGTCCCATCTGTCAGTTGTTGCTCTTAGTGACTGTGCTATTAGAGTGTTGTTCATAAAGTTCTTTCTGGGCTTGCAAGTTCAAGCATGTTCCCTAGTTTCCCTTCTACCAGATTCAGAGTATCAGGTTTTATGTTGATGCCTTTGATCCATCTAGATTTGAATTTTGTGAATGGTGAGGCATTGATCTCCTTTCATCCTTCTGCATACAGCCATAAAGTGTAGCGAGCACCACTGTTGAAGATGCTGTCTTTTCTCCAGGATGTATTTTTTGGCTCATTGCAAAAATCAGATGTCCATAGATGTGTGGACTTATGCCCAGTTTCTTAGTTCTATTCCACCATTTTTTTACATTTATTTATTTCTTCAAGTTACATCTCAATCACAGTCCCGACCCACCTCCCCTTTCCAATCACACCCTCCTACTCTCTTCCCCCTCACCCTCCTATCTGCTTTTTTTTTTAATTTAAGGTGTATCTTTCCCCCCCCAACAATTACCCATTTTAGTTCAATAAAAGTTCTTTTTCTTATAACAATAAATACAAATACAAAACAATAAGAATAATTAGGCCACAATTATGAAAATTATAAGGTATATCATATATTCCCAATGTCCAGGGCATACATATTTGGAAACTTATATTAATATTCTATTATCCATCTATCTCAATGAGTTTAAAGTTCTATACCTAACTCAGTTTCCATCCTAACTTGCATTACCAACTTAAAAACATCTTCTTAGACATAGAAGATCCTTTTAATTCCTAAACAATTTAAAATTTAACTGTGAGACTACAACTATCTAGTCTTCAACCACATCAGTGACCTGAGAAGGATAAATATATCTGAATATACAGGAAGTGCAGATCCACCAGCTTCCAAAACTAAGAAATGGCAGACAACTGGCTTCCTGGACAGTCCTCAATTTCTCTCAATTCCACCTTTCAATGTGTGTCTACTATATAGCAGTACCATGTTGTTTCTATTGTGGTAGCTCTGTAGTACAGCTTGCAATAAGATATGGTGATACTTCCACCAGTTCTTTTTTTTTTTTATTGCTTCAGGTTACATCTCCATCATAGTGTCCTCTTTCCATCCCTCCCAGTCCTGCCCTCCCACCTTCTACCCCCTAACCCTTCCATCCCACTCCTCTGGAGTGGAGTGTCCCTACATAACAGTCCCCCACCCCAGTTCAGCAGTTATATGAGGGCCAAGAGCCTCCTCATACACTGGGGGTCTACAAGGCAGCACCACTAGGGCAAAGTGCCTCATTGACAGGACAAAAAGTGTCTGTGTTCATGTTCCCTTTGGTATGTTGGTTGTAGGATAGTTATCCTGTACTATATGGCTAAAATCTGACTATAAGTGAATAGATGGGCATCCTTCTGAGTCTGGGTTAGCTCACTCAGAATGAGCTTCTCTAGTTCCATCCATTTGGCTGAAAATTGCATAATTTCATTGTTTCTGATAGCTGAGTAATATTCCATTATGTAGATATACCACAGTTTTTTAATCCCTTCCTTGGTTGAGGGAACATCTGGGTTGTTTCCAGTTTCTAGCTATTACAAATAAGGTTGCTATGAACATAGATGAGGAAACTTCCTTGTGATTCGGTGAGGAGTCATTTGGATGTATACCCAAAAGTGGTATGGCTGGGTCCCGAGGCAGAGCTATTCCAAGTTTTCTAAGATATCGCCAGACTGACCTCCATAGTGGTTGCACAAGCCTACACTCCCACCAGCAATGGAGGAGGGTTCCCCTTTCTCCACACCCTCACCAGCATGTGCTGTCATTTGAGCTTTTGATCTTAGCCATTCTGACAGGTGTGAGATGGAATCTTAGAGTCATCTTGAGTTGCATTTCTCTGATGGTTAAGGATGTTGAGCATTTCTTCAAGTGTCTCTCAGCCATTAGGAATTCCTCTTTGTGAATTCTCTGTTTAGCTCTTTTCCCCATTTTTTGATTGGATTATTTGGTTTCTTGGCATTTAATTTCTTCAGTTCTTTGTAGATTTTGGATATTAGCCCTCTGTCAGATGTGGGATTGGTGAAGATTTTTTTCCTGTAGGCAGCCATTTTGTTCGAATGACAGTGCCTTTTGCCTTACAGAAGCTTTTCAGTTTCATGAGGTCCCATGTATTGATTGTTGGTCTTAGGTCCTGAGCTGTTGGTGTTCTGTTCAGGAAGTTGTCACCTGTGCCAATGAGTTTGAGGGTTTTTCCCACTTTTTCTTCTAGCAGATTTAGTGTGTCCGGCCTTCTGTTAAGGTCTTTGATCCACTTGGACTTAAGTTTTGTACAAGGTGATAAGTATGGGTCTAATTTCATTCTTCCACCAGTTCTTACATCATTCTGGATTGTAGTAGCTATCCTTGTTTTTTGTGTGTTTCCATACAAAGTTTAAGGTTATTTTTTTCAAGTTCTGTGAAGAATTGTGTTGTTGTGATTGTGATTGGAATTGCTTAGAATCTGTAAATAGCTTTAAGTAAGATGGCCATTTTAACAGTATTAATCCTACCAATTCATGAGCATGGAAATTCTTTCCATTTTTCTGGTATTTTCTTCAATTGGCTGTATTTTTTCCAAAGTTTTTTTTAAGACTTTAGTGAATGAGATTGCTTGCCTAGTTTCTTTCTCAGTGTATTTGTCAGTTGTGTTTGGGAAAGTTACTGATTTTTGTGGCTCAATTTTGTATACTGGTACTTTGCTTAATGCATTTATCAGACATAGGAGTTTTCTGCTTATATCTTTTGGATCTTTTATATATATATAATTATATCATCTGATAATAAGGATATTCTGACTTTTCATTTCCTATTAATAGCCCTTTAATGTTCTCAAATTTTCTATTGTTCTAGCTAAGACTTCAACACATTATATTAAATAGGAGTGAAGAGAAAGGACATCCTTGTCTTGTTCCTTGTCTTACTGGATGTATTTTAAATTTTCCTACATTTAAAATCATGTTGACTGTAGGCTTGTTGCAAATTGCCTTTATTAAACTGAGATGTGCCACCATATCCCTCAATCTCTCCAGAGCACTTAACATTAAGGAATGTTGAAATTTCTCAAATATATTTTCTACAGATAACGAGATGGTCATGTCCTTTTGTCTATTTACTCAGTAGAATGTGGTTATGTATTTATTTACTCTGAGTTATGCTTTCATTTCTGATGAAACCAATGTGATCATGGTGGATAATCATTTTTGATGTGTTTTGAGTCTACTTTAGAAGGGTTTTATTAAGAATTTTTGTATCTATGCTCATCAGAGATACTGGTATATACACTTGTTGGGACTTTGGTTTGAGTATTACAGTAATAGTATACTGGCTTTATTTAAAAATTGCAACTTTTCCTTCATTTTTTATTTCACGAAATATTTTGAGTAATATTGCTGTTGCTTCTTCTTTGAAGGTCTGGTAGAATTCGTCACCAAATCCATCTGGCCCTCAGCTTCTTTTAGTTACAATATTTTTTTAAAGATATTATTTATTTTATTTTATGTGTATATGTGCCTGAATATAAGTGTGTGCATCACATGTGTGTAGGTGCTTGATGTGATCAGAAGAAGGTGTTTTATCCTCTGAAATCGGAGTTACAGGCAGTTGTGAGCCACCATGTGATGTCTGGGAACTGAGTTTGGGTTCTTTGTGAGAGCAGAAAGAGTTCTTAAACACCGAATCATCTCTTTAACCCCTATTGGGAGATTTTCAATTATTACTTCTATCTCATTGTGGTTTTGCAGTCTTCAGTCAGGCATTAAATGCCTATCCTATTTGAGCTCTTTGAACATGTTTATAATTACAATTTTGAAGTCTTTGCTTGTGCATTAGCTATGTTGCTTTTCTCGGGGAATATTACCATGGAGTTGCTAGATTTTGGAGGAGACATATTGTCTTGCTTGCTCATGTTGTTTGTATTTGGAGATGGTTTCTAGGCTTCCTATCCCTAGCTGTTGTTCAGTCATCTGTTGTGTTACAGATGGATAACAAATAGCAAGGATATTTGTTCTTGGCTCCCTTGATTAGGAGTTTAGATCTTAGATTGCTGTTTCTTCAACTTGTCAATTTGTGAATCAGTTGAATAATGCATTGTTTTTAGTCTTGCAGCCACTCTTGGGTTCTAGGTGGGGCTCCTTGTAGTCCCAGATCAATACAGTGGGTAGGTTGTCTGATAGTCAGGCAGATCTGGAGATCTCTAACAAGTGCTTTGGATCTGGTGGGTAATAGTGGATGGATTATCTGATATTCAGGTGGGTGAGTGGAATGACTCTGTAAGGTGCTACTAGAGTTCCAACTCATACTATGAGTTTGGATTCTGTGTAATCTCAGGTCAGTGTGGTAAGTGGGGTGGTTGCTAGGCATGCAGGTGAGGATAAGAATCTGGCTCTAGGGATTTGATATCTAGGGTTCGGATTGGCCCTGGAGCCTATCAGTAGGTAGGATGGCTAACAGTTAGGCAGGGCAGTAGACTAGCTCTGTGAGTTCTTATTTAGTGTTTTAGTTCAGAGTAAGGGTTCAGACTCCACGTGACCTCACATCAATGTAGTGGGTGAGGTGGCTATTAAGCAGGCAGGCAGGGGCAGAGAACTGATTTTGGGATCTATAACTAGAGTTCTAGATGGGGCCATATGTTCTGCAGCTCAGAAATGGGTGAGGAGGTTGTGTAGTACATGCTGTAAGCCACTGGCCCAACCTATATTGAATTTTATTATTGTCATTATAATCAAATTATCAATGCGTTATAATTTCAGACATATAAAATATGAAGTATTCTATGAAATAAAAAATTTATAACATCTACTGAACTGTTACTATTGCACAGACAGAGAAAACTACTTCTACTATATCCTACTTCTATGACTAGCGTCAATGAATAAATATCTTCCTGATTCTTTCTTTGTGTGTCTCTATTTGATCCAGAGCCTCCTAAGGAGGTATTACCCCAAGTTGCAGAAGATGAAATGAGACCCTGAGGAATGAAGCACTTGTCATTTTGCTTCCAATAACTTTGAGAACTCTGCCTATGCCTGCAGAGAACTGGAATCTGTTTGTGTTTATCTTCATTGACTGGCATAGCTTTGGGATGAGCTGACCACATCTATGACCAAGAGGCTAATTAGCTTCTTTTTTACCTATTTATTTTCTTTTTGTGGCCACATATGACTTCAAGTCAATATGTTCTCTTGAAAATGCACATTTTTTTCATTTTGGCAGCATCTAGGTAGAGAGTATTCATTATTAATTTCTTTTGTTTTCTATAAATCTATGACTGCAGTTGAAAAGCATCCACTGGTGTGCTTAAGATATTAACTTTGTAAATGTCCTATACATTTTTACCCATTTATTCATTACCTGTAAGTGCTTCATGTTCCAGCTACTTTATGTGGCTTATCTATCACCTGTGTTCTGTGTAAACTTCCGGGGCAGTTTTGGATCTTGATCCTGTACAATAGAAAAACAAATTTGAGACCGAAATGCTTGCTCCAGAATGAAGAATCAGAGGATAGGTCAGGTTCAAATTTCATGCTGGATCTAATTTCGGAATCCTCAACCCATTCCCTATTGAGTCCTGACTTTCATGAGGGTTCATGACGGAGTGGGTAAGGACATGAACACATACAGTCAGAGAGGCAGGGTCTCAGTATGGACATGTGATACAATTTTCTCTATTTTTATAAATCATCAAAACAAATTTTCTAGCTTATTTGTTTGAAGTTTAAAAGTTATATAAAAATAGAATCTTTTAGTTGATTTAGAATTCAGAGCTGAGGTCTGGAATTTTGGCTTTAAAGACAAAGCCAAATCATAATATTGTCATTCTCTGTTGTGCCACTTCTGCTAATGCCTCCTTGAAAGCCTTCTTGTCTTAGAAATGATGGAGCAGCCACCCACTCTGTCACTATCGTAGTTATTTTTCTATTGCTGAGAAGAGACACCATGGCCAAGAAAATTTAGAGAATAAAGAATTTAATTGGAGGCTTTCTTACAGTTTCTAGGGGTAAGACTGCAGTCCAAATGGTGGGAAGCATGACAGCAGGTAGGCCCACATGGTACTGGAGCAGTGGCTGAGAGCTCACACCTGATGCACAACCACAGCAGAAAGAGGGACGGAGAGAGAAAACCTGGCCTGGTGTGGGCTTTCAAAACCGAGAAGCCAATTCCTAGTGCACGCCTCCTTCAACAAGGTCATACCTCTTATCCCTTCTAAAAAGTCTACCAACTGGAACCAGGAACTCCACATATATGAGCCTATTGGGGCCATCCACATTCTAACTACCACAAGAATGTTGCTACTTTTCTTGGAATTGTTAATCACCATTTTGGTTTTTTAAAATAATTTATTTTTTATTTCTTCAAGTTACATCTCAATCACAATCCCCTCCCTACTGCCCCCTCCAGTCCCACACTTCCACCTTCCTCCCCCTCAATCCCCCGTCCTCTACCCTTTTTTTTTTTTTAGTTTAAGGTATTTCTTTTTCCCACAACAGCTCTCCCTTTAAGTCCAACAAATGGTTCTTTCCCTTATAACTATAAATACAATACAAAACAACAGAAATAAATAGGCCACAATTATGACAGATGTATGGCTTAGCATACATTCCAAATGTCCAGTCCATATGTATTTGGCACCTGACTTTAACATTCTACTATCTAACCATCTCCATGAGTTTAAAGATCTATATCTAACTCAGCTTTCATACTAGCTTGCCTCACAATTTTAAAAATATCTTCTTAGATCCAGAACACCCTCTTGATTCCTAAACAACTCAAAATTTAACTATGAGACTCTAGCTATCTATTCTTCAACCACCTCAGAAACCTGAGAGGGATAAATATATCTGATTATATAGGAAGTGCAGGGCCAGCAGCTTCCAAGACTAAGAAATGACATACCAGTGGCTGCCTGGACAGTTCCCATTTTCTCTCCATACATTACAGCATCAATCTTCAGCCATTTGGCCCTGTTTCTCTGACAGACATTGATTGTAGAGCAGGAATTATGAAGGACTTACCTACCCTGTCTTGGCAGAACTAGGCTGTCGACTTACCTGCTTCCAAGTTTTGTCCTTTTTGGACAGCAGCCTGTCTACAGTTGACGCAAGGGGTTTTTCTTGTGAAGAGAAAGGCTTACCACCAATTCAACCATCTCCCACTGGAGATTCTTCGATGCTCATCTTCTACTTGGAGTAGAATAGGGGGTGCTGTCAGGAGCTGACATGTCTCGATATCAAAAAACCTTAAGTTAAGAAAACATCTTTGAATGCCATATTCTGCAGATCCCTTGAGGTTTTTGAAGATGCCCTATCTATCTCTTATATCAGGTAAGCAAATGTTGCTTGTCTCTTAGCAACTGGATTTCTGAGTAGCTTATAAAATAACTGTGATAGATTGTCATAGTAACTAACAAAATGACACGCTTGCATAACTATTAGTTTCCATTTCTTAATTATCCTAAACAGTTTATGACAGTTGGTAAAACTTCACATTTCATTTTTAAGCATTACTAGGTACAATACCTTTAAGAAGCATTACCCTTGATTTTGTGCCAATATACAAAGATCAATACCAATGTGGCCAAATGTAATCTTAATTTTGTATCAATATACAAAGATCAATACCTGTGTAGCCCAATACAATCTTAATTTTGCATCAATATACAAGGGTCAATACCATTGTGGCCAAATATAATCTTAATTTTTTATCAATATACAAAGATCAATACCATTGTAGACCAATACAATCTTAATTTTGCATTAATATACAATGATCAATACCAATTTAGCCAAATATAATATTAATTTTGTATCAATATACAAAGGTATAAGGCCATATTCAATAATCTGTCCTTTTTCTTGATCTTTCCTATACTATGTCTATGTCCCATTTTTTCTCAAGTCTGTTCACTCCTACATAGGAGAGAAAGAAGGATACAGAAAAGAAAAAGAGGGAAGTCCCTGGGTCTAACCTCCAAAACCCATTTAACAAGACCATTTAACAGCTTGTAGTCTCTTCCCCTAAATATCAAAATTTTCTGTTATCAATCAAATAACCACAGGGGGGGAAACACCCTCCCCACCTACTGGGGATAGGACATTGTTCTCTTAAAATGACTTCCTGCTGATTTGGGACATAGTAAACCTGTTTGGGGTCCAAATAAGAATGGAAAACTGGTTAAAAATGTTAATAGAATCATTTGATGCTCAGTCCTTTTGTGCTCAGCTATTTAGATGTCCTAAGAAGTTTGTAGACAGAAGCTGATCTTCAGGGCTTTACTGAAATTCTCGCTGGAGCAGTCTGTGGAGCTGAACGATCATAGCGATTTTGAGTTGTTGTGGTTGTAGACTTTTGAGGGAACAGCTATTGAGGAAGTCTGCAAGGCTGGAACCAGGAACTCCACATATATGAGCCTATTGGGGCCATCCACATTCCAACTACCACAAGAATGTTGCTACTTTTCTTGGAATTATTATTCACCATTTTGTGTAGTAGGTCATCTCCTACTCACCTTTCAGGTCTGGGTGTAAGTATGCCTTCTTCTACCTCTGCTGTGTCCGTTTTTCCTGTTAGATTGTCTGAGTCCATGAGACCAAGGACCCATCTGAATTCTTCATCCCTAACACCATGCTTCCAGCTGATGCTCAGTAAATGATTGTTAAATCAGACGAATAACAGCAACAGAAGGAAGCAAGGAGATTTATTGTAAGGGAGGAAGGCAATAGGAAAGAGGGAAAAAATGGAACCCTGATGTCAGCTAGACCATTCAACAAACAAGCAGTAGAAATACGTTCAAGTATTAGCTTTTGAATTCTCTCCTATTCTTGGTCACCAGTAGATTACTTCCCCTCCCTGGACTCCTGTTTCCCAATCAGCAAAATAAAGGTCTGAACTTGCAGCAAGAACTGCCCCAGATCTCTTCACGCTGTCTCATTCTCCAGATCTGTAATTGTTAGTGGTAAGTGTTCTCAAATGCCTAATATGCTCTCCTCCACGGGTCTTCCAACTCCCTAAAGTACAAAACAATCTGCGGACTCGAGCAATGCGAATCTGTTTGAAAACACTTTGCACTCTGTCCCTTCAGCTTTTATCTCACTAAGCTAAGGCTTGAAAATCCAGTAGGATCATTAAAATCAGTTCTTAGGCCTCTTGTTCCTTTGTAATCAGTCAGCACTCTGTTTTGACTGAAAAAGAGGCTAAAAACTTAGGCAGCAAGAATGAACCGGCTGTGCCAGTTGCTTGCACGCATTCAGTGCTACTTTCCATAGGACTGATGTTGTTTTCCTGGATTTTTTTTTTCTTGATTATCATTCTCCTGGGGCATCCATGTTTTACAGAATGGAGAGTGGGTGGACAAAAGGCAAAGTGGCTTTCATCTTCCAGACCCTGGGCTCTCATACATTCCTGACTGGATTGGGTGTGCTGTTTTCTGAGGAGAGGCTTTTGTGTCTATTCTGTGGCATCACCTCTATGCTCTGCAGGATGTTCTCCAAGAGAGAAAGCTGATGACACTGTCAGCTATGCTGTGCATGAGGGCTGAAATAAACAAAATGTCTTCCATTTGGAAGATTTATGATGAGCTGATGGGTGATAGATTGACTGTGAACTCCTTACACACACACACACACACACACACACACACACACAAGCTTGACTAATCCAAAAATTACATGCATACACATATGTAAATACATTGAATTTGAGGCACATCTTAGAGTCTACCCAGTTTTAAAAAAATCCAAAGTATTGGATTATGCTACATATTCAAAAATTCCCATGTGAATGTCCCTAGCTACCAGACTCATTCTCAGATTTCAGGGGTAATGTCTATTTGGTTATAGTAAAGTAGCCTTACATACCCAATCAGCCAAATATTAAAACTCTCCCATGTCAAAAGTTGGAAACAGTCATAGGACAACTTGACCGGCACTGGATGATAAGTTAGTGGCATAAGGAAACAATTGCAGACTTTATCACAACATAACATATTCTCCATAAGAATACTTTTGTATATTTGCTATTATCTATGACATTTTTTGACATTTTTATTGGCAGTATACTATGTGAGTGTGGCAGCTATGTTTCATTTCTCCTTTTACCTTAGCTCACATTGCCTGTGATCATAAGCACTTAATAAATACTCTAGTCATGTTGCATAGGGTTGTCTCAAATGCTAAATAATTTTGAAGCCACAAGTTTGTGTTGTCTTGGAGGTGTGTGTTTTCCTCATACTTAAATACATATGTCTCTTGATTCTACAACACCCTTTGAGCTAAATCTTGAAGTCTTGGTACAGCTTTGACTTGCAAGTTTCATCATGATGGTAGGAAGCTACTTTTCTTCACACCGATGCAAAAGTAGCTTTCTTTCAAAGCTTCTCTTAACTTGGGCCTGATAGCAAAGGCTTCTGTTTCAAAGTTCTTGCACAAAATAAACTTATAATAAGACCTTCACCTAGTTCTTGGGAAATAGTGTGCCAACCAATAGGTTAAAAACTCCCTTTTGTTTTAATGTTTCAGCCAGTCCTCAGCAAGTTAGTAAATAAACTCTGGAATTGTGGGAAAATTTGAAGACTAATGTCAATAATATTTCCATTTACAAGTGATATTTGGGGGGCATTGAGATAGTATGATCCTTTTAAACACATCTCAAGGGTTCAGAGACAGCTGAACTTTCTGAAAAATATTGAGGAAGTGTAATTTACAAGCAGTATGACCTGGCAGCCCATGCTCATGCATACTGATTAAGTAAAACAAGTCCTGAAATTGCCTTCTGTCATTTGGGTAAGAAGCAATTACAGTCATACTTCAGAATATAAATTTGGAGTTGGTAAAAAATAATAGTTTTGTATCCGACAAAGACTGGGGGAAAATCCCCATCATAAACCAGCATCAAACCACAATCCTCAAAATCTGAGTTTGCAATATTAAGCGGAGTTTACAATGGTGCAGAACATGTAATGTGTTCAGTTGAAAAGATTTTGACCGGGGCGGGAGGGATGGCTCAGAGGTTAAGAACACTGGCTGCTCGTCCAGAGGTCCTGAGTTCAATTCCCAGCACCCACATGGTGGCTCACAACCATCTATAATGGGATCTGGTGCCCTCTTCTGGCCTGCAGGCAAACATGCAGAGAGAACACTGTATACATAATAAATAAAATCTTTAAAAAAAAGAAAGAAAAAAAAGATTTTGACCATCAGCCTCTGCATATCTCTGTTTAATAGAGTTTGGTTTATACTTATAAACAGGAAACTCAGCAATGATAGTGAATATCAGATTTTTTGAGCAGATATGTCTATAGCAAATCTCCAAAAGAATTTTATGTGGGAAAGAAATTTTAAGATTTTATTTTATTTCTTATTTCTAGTTATATTGGTCTGTGTGCAGATATGTGAACTACTTTTTGAGTGCACGTATCCATGGATTCCAGAAGAAGGTGTCATATCAACCAGAGCAAGAGTTTCAGGTGGTTTTGAGCTGCTTGTTGTGAAGGCTGGGGTCTGAGCTCAGGTCTTCTGCCACAGCAGTATTTGCCCTGGACCACTGACCCATCTCTCCAGCCCCTGCAAGAGGAATAACTACAAATATGTGTATGTTCATTAGTTGAATCACCACATTTGTATTTGTTCATGAGATATGTTGAGTCTATAAAAGTTCTTTCTGGACTTGGGAGTTAGTACCAGAAGACTTTTCTGGGGGGAATGCAAAGATTTGGCCTATTTTGTCACTTCCTTATCTGTTTCTGTTGCCATAACAGAATGCTTGAGACTGGGTAACTTAAGAGAAAAGAACTTTATTATGTTACCTACTGGTCAATGCAGCTGAAAGTGCCTGGGCAACGTAGCAGTGACTAAGAGAGTGGCAGTGTGGTACAATGTGAACGGGTGAGTGACTGCATGCAGAAAGGGAAAAGCAATGTCCAGCCTTACAGCTCTCTTTCTATGGTAATGAATCCAGTCCATAGCTCCTTTAATCCCTCTCAAGACAGAGCCACGTGGCAGTAAGATTTCACCACAGGTTGCTATAATCAGGTGGACTGGGGTTTTGTCAAATATTATTTTTTTAAATACTTTATTTTTTTTCTTCAAGTTACATCTCAGTCACAAACCCCTCCCTATTCCCCCTTCCTATCCCGCCCTTCCACCCTCTTCCCCCCAGAAGTTTCCCCTTTCAGTCCAACAGATGGTTCTTTCTCTTATAACAGTAAGTATTATACAAAACAACAGATATAAATATGCCACATTTATGAGAGTTAAATGGCCCAGTATACCTTCCCAATGTCCAGTTTATACATATTTGGCCCCTGACTTTAACATTCTACTATCTAACCATCAAGATGTTTTGGGTATATGGAGTGTATTTTGAAAATTCATGGTTTAATTATGACATTTTCTATGTCTTCTTTCCTATAATTATTCTTCTCTGCATTATGTACATCCTGAATAGCCAAAGAGCTACCTGCAAGAGAAAATATGAATAAGTGGAAAATTAAATGCCCAGTTAACTAGAGACATGGTTTTGTACAGATATGGAAAACAAGTCATATCTTAAAAATACAGTCCACTCTTCTTGAAGAGCCTTGGATAAACAAACTCAAGCTGATCATATGCTACTCATTTACTGCCCAGCTTGTTCATTAAACTCTCCACAGGTGAATCCATGTTAACAATTAAGCCTAGCATAGTCCAGATTCAGGTAATGAATTGAAGTTAAGCAGATATTCTTTTGAAAAGACAGCATGTAACCATGGACTGTGCTAGAATTTTCCATATGAAAACTTTCATAAATGCAAGATAAACTATGTTAATACACACACAAAAAAAAGATTTCACCACAGGTTTCTAAGGGGACTAATGTATTCAAATCACAGCAATGTGTTTGATGAGTCTTTTGTTTGTTTGTTTGTTTGTTTCTGAAAAACCTAAGCTCCATAAGTTACTGGCTCCTTGATGGGTACAGATAGTTGAATGGTTGTCAACAGTGTTTTTGCAGTCAAAATAAAAACAAACAAATGGACTTAAGGAGGAAGAGTCCTGTAATAAACATGATTGACTTCAACAAAGACACAGGCCTGCTGAAAGCTGGAATTATCCACAGCCTTGGATAGTTCACTCTTAGGACCTGCCACTGTGAAAAAACAAAAGCAAAAAGCAACAACAACAAAAAAACAACTGAGCTTATGGGAATAGTAGTGAGAGAACTTTTCAAAGCAAAGTCTTGTAGCTCCGTCATGGTTTTCATTGATGGTGAGGTAATGCGTGACTTGGAGTTGTTTCTGATGAATTTTTCCAGAAATTAACTTTCTAGAATGCTTGCTTTTGTGCACACATGCACTTTCTATATGATGTGCAGTTAAATGCTGCATCACCCAAAAGCTCCCTGAAAAATATAGTCAAAGCCCTGATTTGTATAAATTCCAAAATATAAATACTCACCTATAGCTTACTGCAAAATACCAAGTTATAGTTCCTGAATGTACAGCTGGAAAAAGTGAACACAATCAGATCTCACACCCTCACACTCAGGTGAGGCAGCTCTAGTAACCCTTGTGCATCCCACACTCTTATCCCTTTAACTCTGAACATTCCACAAGTTAGAGCCTATTATGATACCCAGAGATGACACCAAATCTCAACCCATAAGAACAAAATACTCACTTTTCTTTGTCCCCTGTTTCATTCAGTGAACTCACTGGAGGTGTTGAGCATGCCCCTTCTTGGAAACGCCTCAACTCGTACAAATGTATTTGATTGAAAATGTGAGCACCCACCAATCCTCACACAGAAATTGTCAGCTGCTTTGATCTCAACCATTCCCAGAAAAGCTGTAGCATGGTTATCCTGACCACCAGAAAGGGGGTCTCTGGGGTTGTGACTTGTGTAATGAAAGTGCTTATCCCTCAGGGTCTTGCTCTCAGCAAAGCTGCATCTTTAAAACATAGGTCTGGTTGTTTGACTTTCCAATAGCTTTTTTTTTTGATGTGTGCATGCATTGGGAGGTATCTTTATATGTGGTATGTCTGGTGTGTAAACACGATGTTGACTGCATATATCTATGCACACACATGCAAAAGCTACTCTTGATCACTTCCTGCCTTACTCCTTTAAAGCACAGTCAGTCATTGAATTAGAATCTCCCTGTTTTGACTAGTCCAGCTTTCTAGCGCTTTCTCGGAATCTACACATCTCTGTCCCTATGTTCACCTGCAATGCTGGGGTACAGGTGTGTGCAGCCATGCCTGACTTGTTGTGCAGGTGCTGAGTAGGTATTTGATCTCAGGCATCCATGCTCGTACGGCAAATGCTCTTAACCCACTAGGCCACTTCCCTCGTTCTCCCAATGGACTTGTAACTCTCTATTTTCTACGTCCCTTCTTGCCCAAGAGACTGGGGGCCACAATGTGCTCCAGGTAGGGAGATGATTTATCAGTACTAGTTGGATGCCAAGAATCAGAAGGAAATAGGATCTCATTGTCTGACTCTGCTTATAATCAATAATTGGCTCTAAGGTAAAGCACAGCATGTTCATCAAAGTAGATCAAAATATGATGACCAGTTAAATGGAATATGGGAAATAATATTGTATAATTCAAGAAGGAGGGCCACATTTTATCCAACTATATAGTGCTCACCTGACAACAAAGAAAGTTCTTTTTTTTGCGAATTCTGGATTTTGCATTTATGAATACTTCATTGACAGCATGCATCATCATATACTATACAAATAACATAAATGAAGACCAATAAACTGACTTCTTCTAATCAAATATATTTAAATCCATCCAATTAAGTACTTACTTCAGTCAATTAAAAACTTAAGTATACATTTGATCTTGATGGAATCTTGTCATGCAAAGTTAATGATAACTTAGAATTCCCTTCTGAAAAGAGAAATACTTTTTAACTCATAATCTGGTGGCAAAAATTCCAAAGTTAATAGTAAGGATCTGCAATGAGAACTCTAAAACAAATTTAATATTTGTATTTTAATTTGTGTGTTTGTGCCTCAGTGTGTGTGTGTGTGTGTGTGTGTGTGTGTGTGTGTGTGTGTGTGTACCATGTGCATGTTGTTATCCACAGAGGTTAGAAGAGGTTTAGTTTCTTGTAATTGGAGTTATAGGTGGTTGGTTCTGCTCGACATTGTTGCTGGGAAGTGAATCCAGGTCCTCTGGGGGGAATACAAGTTCCCCCAATAGCTGAGCTAAGGCAGATTTGTAAATGAACTTAATGCTGAGGGGTGTATGTTGTCATAGTAAGTAAATAAATGCATATATTTTCAGTACTGGGGTGAATTGTAGTAGGGTGTTTTCTGAAACTGCGTGTTTTTCCACTCATGCCCATGTTCCTAGAAATAATGACTCTGAGACTTTATTATTATTTATAAGTGACTAAGCCAAAGCTTTGCATGTTCCCTGACAAGTTCATAACTTATTATCTCATTTATTCTATTCTTTTCTTCTTAATGTTTATTAAGTCAAGTTATATTTCCATCACAATCTATCTCTCCACCCCTCCCAGTCCCACCCTCCCACCCTCTCCCTCTTCTCCAACCTACCCTACTCCTTCAGTGTGGAGTGCCCCTACGTATCAACCCCCTCAGTTCATCAGTCATATTAGGGCTAAGACTTTCTTCTTGCACTGGGAGCCTACATGGTAGCTCCAGTAGGGCAAAGTGTCCCACTAACAGTTAACAAAGTCTATGTTCCTGTTCCTTTCAGTCTGTTGGTTGTAGGATAGTTATCCTGTACTATATGACTAAAATCTAGCTATAAGCGAATAGGTGCCATGTGCATCTTTCTGGGTCTGAGTTAGCTCACTCAGGGTGAGCTTTTCTAGTTCTATCCATTTGGCTGAAAATTGCATGATTTCCTTGCCTCTGATGACTGAGTAGTATTCTAATGTGTAAATGTACCACAATTTTTTATCCATTCCTTCATTGAGGGACATCAGGGTTGTTTCCAGTTTCCAGTTTCCAGCTGTTACCAATAAGGCTGCTATGAACATAGCTGAGGAGATGCTCTTGTGGTTTGGTGAGGACTCATTTGGATGTATATCCAGGAGTGGTATGGCTGGGTCTTGAGGTAGAGTTTTTCCAAGTTTTCTAAGATATCACCAGACTGATTTCCGTAGTGGTTGCACAAGTTTTCATTCCCACCAGCAATAGAGGAATGTTCCCCTTTTTTCCACAGCCTCACCAGCATGTGCTGTCATTTTTGATCTTAGCCATTCTGACAGGTGTGAGATAGAATCTCAGAGTCGTCTTGAGTTGCACTTCTCTGATGATTAAGGATGTTGACTATTTCAAGTGTCTCTCACTCATTAGAGATTCCATTTTTGTGAATTCTCTGTTTAGCTCTGTTCCCCATTTTTATTAGATTATTTGGCTAGTTGGTGCTTAATTTCTTATTCTATTCTAACTGCCACATGGCCAGTTACCTCTGATCTGGTTTATGCATCAGTCTTCCTCAGAGTTCCTGGGGTGAATTCTTCCTACGCCTGACTATATCCCAAAATCCTCTCTTACTACTAGAACTCCCACCTCCTATTTCCTGCCTTAGCTATAGGCCCATCAGCTTTTTATTGATAGGTGATGCTTCTGTACAATACATAAGAGATTTTCTCTCCAGTGAACCAGATGTGAGAAGTCACTTTTTTTTCCTGTAGGGCTCAGTTGTCTTGATCATATTCATGTTTATATCCTCTATCTAAAAGGATGTTATCTCATTTCTGTAGATCGAAATGGCTCTGTTCTCATCTTGGCCTGTACTTCTGCTGTCTTGCCTCTTCTTTCTTTTATTCTGTTTATTTGCTTCACTTCTGCAACATTCAGGCTGTTTTCAATACTATATTGAACTTAATGATGGATTTACAAACTGGTATTTCTAAATATAACCTGATATTTATAAATACATAGATAATGGTGCCCCATGTGTTCCCTCTATGTCAATAAGAAGAGAAATGTTAAAATTCAGTGTTAGACAAATTATAGTTTAAGAAATATATTTCATAAAAGTCACTGAGGTAATGCATTTATGATGGAATAAGTCCATAGCCTTCCCTGGATTCTGAAATTGAAAATATTCAAAGAACATAATAATATGCATGATCTAAAACGAAAACAAAAACAACAAAAAAACAAATGTCATAGCACTAATAGAATATGAATTAGCATAAAATATTTAATATCACTAAAACAATATGAGTAACAACCACAATCAATAACAATGTATATGCCTTCTCCAGTTTCTGATTTATGCCAGTTTCCTGGCTTTCTTAAATACTATGTGACAATTACTATTCAAGACATTTCATCTGTATTGGATCCATTCCTTAGAGTATCATGATGAGCACATTGTCAATATTCTGGAAAAATACACGTATCTAGAAAAGTTTAGAAGGAATAAGTGGTAGGAGGAGTATTCAAACTCAAAGCAAGTCTAACAAAATTCTGTTCTCTTCTTGCTACTGCAGTCCAGTTTTAAATTCTGATATCTGAAGTCATATTGGACTTTGTATTTCTTACACCTCATAAATTGTCCTTTATGTCATTGTCATTCTATGTGTGTATAAGTTGAAAGAATAATCTTTTTATATAAAAAATGATAATTATGATGCTACTTATCTTGGGGTAAACTCTCAGATATTTAATGTTCATAGCGTATTAGTTCCACAGTGCAAAGACCAAAAAACAGTAGGAGTCAAAGATGTAATCTAGAAAAGGCTAAAATATGCAGAGATGATAAAATAAATCCCCAAATATCATGAGTTCAGTAATCCAACATTTGAATCAGATAATTTCATTGGTGTCCAATAAACACCCTGCACCTATGTGATTTCTTTTCAAAATTTCCCAGACTCAGAAGGATGCACATGGCATCTATTCACTTATAGTCAGCTTTTACCCATATAGTACAGGATAACTATACTACAACCAATGCACCAAAGGGGACAGGAACATAGACTTTGTTTCCTGTCAATGAGACACTTTGCCCTAGTGGTGCTGCCTTGTAGGCCCCCAGTGTATGAGGTGGCTCTTGGCCTTCATATGACTTCTGAACTGGGGCAGGGGACTGATATGTAGGGACACTCCACTCCGGAGGAGTGGGATGGAAGGGATAGGGGGTAGAGGATAGGAGGGAGGGACTGGGAGGGGTGGAAAGAGGATACTGTGATGGAGATGTAACCTGAAGTAGTAAATAAACATTTTTTTTAAAAAGCTTTAAAAAAAAAGAATTGCAATAAGTAGAAATGAAAAGCTCTAGGAGAAATCGTTCTGAGCTCAACCTTTGCATCCCACGTAAAATCACCAATTAGTATTGACTGCATACTCTATGTTGAATCATGAAGGTGTTATCACAAATCAATGTAATTACTCATTATGTCCACTGAGAGTTACTACACTAAATTCTAAAATAAATTATTTTGTCTATACCAAATAATGACTTACATCCTTAAAATGTCATTCAGCCTGATTTGTTGAGGAAAAATTGGGTGTCGTTTTAGTGATCTTTGAATTTCGCTAAAGTGTAGGATTCTGTCACAACAGAAAGTTATAATTCTCCCTATCAAGGAATATGCTGACACAGCTAAAGTCAAAACAATTGAAAAATATTTTAAATAATTTAAACAATGTCCTTAACTGTAAAAATAAAGTACCTCTACTAACTAAACCTTAGAAAAAATGAAAGTAAAAAATTAAATATATCCTCTGACCCTGAGGTAACTACAATGAATATGTCTAATATGGGTTTGTTTATGTTGAAGATCCTAGGCTTCCTTTATAGATATGTAAGTTGTAGAAAGAGAAGGTGATGTTCCCTCTTGTCTCCATAGAAATCCCCAGCATGCTGTTGCAGCTGATCTTAACCCTGGAGTAGTTACTCCAGCTAAAGAATCAGGGTATGATTCAGTGCATGACTCAAATGGTACCATCCCCCACAGTGTAACTTCTCTAATTCATTTTACACTGAATACTATTTTCTTAATTCTAGCTGTGTGTCTGAGAACTGTTTATTAGCAACATCTATGACACAGGCATTTTTAATTAATTTATCTATAAAAGACCAGGAATGACTTAATAAGGTCTATTACTGATGGCCTTTCGGACACAGCACCATAAACCATAACTCAGGAAGGCTCTATAATGCCTAAGGTATGTTCCCAATATAACATGTATTGAAATATCTACTGACTTTTGCTTTTTTCATAAGCTGAGACCGTTTAAGCTTAATTCTTACATTTCTCTTTATTCTTTTGTCACAGAGACCTTGAATTTAGAATGAATAGTGAACCTTTCACTGAGGAAATATTCCCTGATTTCTAATTTGTTGTCATTTTATATTTTGACCATCTTTCAAAGCACAGATTTTACTCTATGCTGAATGTGTGTGCATGCACGTACAAGTGTGTATTGTGTATCATTATAAATCTGTGTATATAAAGAATACCCTAGATAGTTCTTCTTCTTATGCTTATTTATTTTGGTATGAATTGGTATATATTTTATTCTCCTTCAATAAAAGTATTTTACGCTTGAAACATGAATATATAAAGAAAAATATGCATATTTTTACAAACATGTATCTAAAATTAAGCAGTTCTTTGAAATATTGCTAGTTAGCTCTTGTCAACTTGACACGAGAAGTCTCAGTGATAATTTGTCTAGCGTGGGTTGACCTGGGAGCATGTTTATAAGGCATTTTCATAGTTTGTTAATTGAAGTGAGAAAGATCCAATATGAATATGGGTAGCATTATTTCATGAGCTAGGCCCTGGACGGAATGAGAAGGAGAGAGTCATCAGACACCAGCATGTACATATTAGTAAGCCATTGCTCTTGGCTCTTATCTATGGATGTAATGTAACTAGTGAAGTTCCTACTGTCTTAACTTCCCCAAAATGATGGACAGTAATCTGTATTTGTTAGCCAGAAAAAAAACTTTCTTCCTTTAAGTTTCTCTTGTCAGGATGTTTTATCACAGCAATGGAGAACAATACTAAGACACTTTGATCATATATGTAGACAATATATCAAAAGTGTTAGTATATAATGTAATTATGCTCATATCACCTTGTATTTGTTACAGATCATAAACT
Organism: Lophiomys imhausi; assembly: GCA_907164525.1. NCBI lineage: Eukaryota > Metazoa > Chordata > Mammalia > Rodentia > Muridae > Lophiomys > Lophiomys imhausi. Next base: position 26,243 of record CAJQZJ010032991.1, on the reverse strand, counting down.
ATCATTTACATTAATCTTTTTTAAAATCAAACATATGTCATTTATTTTCCAAAAGTTATATATCTTTTAAAATTTATTTGTTGCTTCAGGTTACATCCCATCACATTGTCCTCTTTCCCCCTTCCCAGCCCCTCCCTCACACCCTCTACCCCCTATCTCTTTCCATCCCACTCCTCTGGAGTGGAGTGTCCCTACATAACAGTCCCCCGCCCCAGTTCAGCAGTCATATGAGGGCCAAAAGCCTCCTCATACACTGGGGGCCTACAAGACAGTACCACCAGTGAAAAAGGGTCTCATTGCCAGGGAGAGAAAACTAAAAAACACACACACAAACAAACAAAAAGGCTATGTCCATGTTCCCTTTGGTGCGTTGGTTGTAGTATAGATATCCTGTACTCTATAGCTAAAATCTGACTATAAGTGAATGCATGCCATGTGCATCCTTCTGAGTCTGGGTTAGCTCACTCAGGATGAGCTTCTCTAGTTCCATCCATTTGTCTGAAAATTGCATAATTTCATTGTTTCTGATAGCTGAGTAGTATTCCATTATGTGGATGTACCAGTTTTTTAATCCATTCTTCAGTTGAGGGACATCTGGGTTGTTTCCAGTTTCTAGCTATTACAAATAAGGTTGCTATGAACATAGATGAGGAAACTTCCTTGTGATTTGGTGAGGAGTCATTTGGATGTATACCCAGAAGTGGTAATGCTGGGTCCCGAGGCAGAGCTATTCCAAGTTTTCTAAGATATCTCCATAGTGGTTGCACAAGCCTGCATTCCCACCAGCAATGGAGGAGGGTTCCCCTTTCTCCACACCCTCTCCAGCATGTGCTGTCATTTGAGCTTTTGATCTTAGCCATTCTGACAGGTGTGAGATAGAATCTTAGAGTCATCTTGAGTTGCATTTCTCTGATGATTAAAGATGCTGAGCATTTCTTCAAGTGTCTCTCGGCCTTTAGGAATTCCTCCTTTGTGAATTCTCTGTTTAGTTCTTTATTTTGAAATTATGACAATTACTAGACATGTGTTACATATGTTATGTGTTGATGAGAGCCTTGAATATTTTATCACCCATTTCTGTATTTCACTATAATTGATTTTCCTTGTACATGGTTATAGTTTATTTTTAAGCATATGATTAGTTTTGAGAATAAAAGTATCATCAATCAATTTAGTTTAGTGCCCTAAAGATTAGAATAAATTACCAATACATAATGATCATAGCTGTAAATATTAAATCTTTCTAATAGCAGAGTTAAATGAACATGAGTCAATTCAATGCTTAGATGATTTTATTTCACACATTGTTTCAAACTGCACAATTTAAATCACACTGAGTTCAACCTGTTTTTCTTTTATTTATAGATAATAAACCTATTTATTATTCAGAAATAACTATACATTATCTGATACATTCTTCTGATATTTTTCTAAGGCAAATAAAAATGGGATGATAGCATGCATAGCATTGCAGAGAGTTTTCAACCAACAGTTTAATTCAAAATACACCAAAGTGATCTTATCATTAAATATATTGCATACATTATCTTAATCATTACTGTATATTCATTTGAAAAATGTGCCATGCAGAGCAATCTTTCTTTTTTAATGTTTATTTATACTTCAAGCTACATCTCCATCATAGTGCCCTTTTCTACCCCTCCAGGTTCCACTCTCCCACCCTCTCTTCCCTCTCCCACACATCCTACTCTTCCAATTTGGAATGTCCCTACATATCAGCCCCTCTCAGTTCAGCAGTCATATGAGGGGTAAGAGCTTCCTTTTGCACTTGGGACATACATGGCAGCATCCCTAGGGCAAATTGTCCCACTAATAGGTAACAAAGTCTATGTTCCTGTTTCTTTTGGTGCATTGGTTGTAGGATAGTTATCCTGTACTATATGGCTAAAATCCAACTACAAGTTAGTAGATGCCCTATGCATCTTTCTGAGTTTGGGTTAGCTCACTCAGGATGAGCTTTTCTAGTTCCATCCATTTGGCTGCGACTTGCATGATTTTCTTGTTTCTGATAGCTGAGTAGTATTCCATTGTGTAGATGTACCACAATTATTTTTATCCATTCTTCTGTTGAGGGACATTTGGATTGTTTCCAGTTTCTAACTATTACAAATAAGGCTGCTATGAACAGAGATGAGGATATATCCTTGTGATATGGTGAGGAAACATTTGGGTGAATACCCAGAAGTGGTATGACTGGGTCTTGAGGTAGGACAATCTTTCTTGATACATTACAAATAATCTGTTCAATTGTTTCTGTACTCCACTTTAAAATGCTAACAACAGAACTTGGAAACCTGGATAGAAATTTGCTTCTAAACAAACAAAAGGGTTAGAAATCGATGGAGATGAGGGAACAGAATTTACCCTAATTTATGAACAAGGAGAAGTATCTAATCTCTCTATGTATAGATGATGCTACTCTGTGAATGAGATGTCAAGTTACTCTGAATTATTTTGAATATAACTAGCAAGACATGGCAGGTGCAGTTCGTAAGGTAAAGTAATGAATTTGCAAACAGAATTCTAGAAATAAGTCTTTGGGGCCTCCAAAGGTCACTGCTGGCTATTTCCTAAGGTATAGGGCTCTAAGGCAGGAAAGTGTAGAGCCTGCCCCTTTACACTCACTCCCATCCCTGAAAACTTGACAATCCTCAAGAAAGGCTCCAGAGAGAAAAGAATAAAAACCTTATTCTGATTGCATGCTCACTCATTGCATAGTTATGCAATGGTGTGTTTCTGGTTCTGTTCTATACTTTTAAAAAAAAAAAAAAGAACAACAACAAATAGGAGAAAGTTCAGTGAGTGGTTTCCACAATGATCTGAGGAAAGATTCGTGCTTGACTTAAGGTGAAGCCTGAAAGTCCCATAGGCCTTTGTAATTCTAAAGAGCCTAACTATTATTGAGAGGGATACATTAATAAATTTGTCTGTATTAGTTATTTTTCTGTTTTCATGACCAAAGAAACTTATAGAAGAATGTTTGGTTTGAGTTATTGTCACAAAAATTTAAAGTCCATAATGTCAGGCGCAGCATGGCAGCAGGCAACAGGCATGTCAGCTTCAGCAGGAAGCTGAGATCTCACTTCTCAACCATAAGCTCAGAGTGGAGAGAAAGAACCTGAAGGAGGGTAGGACCTAAAGCTCTCAAAGCCCACCTCCGGTGACATACTTCCTCCATCAAGGTCACACCTCCCAAACCTCCTCAGACAACTCCACCAACTGGGGGACCAACTATTCAAATACTGAAGCCAATGTGGACATTCACATTCAAACCACTACATTGTGAAATATTGAAGTTGTCTTAAGAAGAATTGGTCTAAGAAATGTTAGTCATGACCATATATACACAGGTGATCTCCAAAACTGATCGTCATAAGTGACATTTGTCTACATTAACAGAAAAATGAGGTAAATTATTTTAGTGTATGGATGGCAACCTGGTAATGGGGCTTTTCTAGGGAAAGAGAAAATGGTAAGCTAGGTGTCTACACTCCTAAAGACACCAATAGAGAGGGCCACCACTACCTGTGGCAACAAGTACTTTGGTGACATTCACAGAAGCCACAGGATCAAGTCGGTTCTGATGTTACTACCATATAGTTTTGACTTTTGACTTCATGCATTATGCATGTTGTGCCTACAGCAGTGGCTGCCAGTTAGTCAATATAATCAATACTTGTCCTTATTAAAGACAAAGTTTGCTAGCCCAGCCAAAATGTGATCTTTTTCCCCCCCTAGGAGAAATTACATTATCCATGGCTCATTAGAAAATTAATCTTGTATGGCTCATCCTCATAAATTTAAGAATATTTATTCCTTTTTATGAATTGTGTATATTTTTGTCAAGAGAGCTCGGGCTTATTCATAGGTATACTCTCTCAGCTGTCATCTGCAGGCTGCAGGGCTACTTCCACACAGCTCTGACAAGCAGAACGAGCCAGTCTGCAGGAAATCTAGAGCCCACAGCATCAGTCTAGACCGATTTTCTGTTGATCTTCACAAGCCAAAAAGACAAAACAAGCCAAAAATTAATGTGTTGGGACAAAAAATGATGAGTTCAGCTACTCTTTGGAGAATGCGGGTTGTACTGAGTTGTCTTCTCAGAGGGAGTAAAGTTCTTGGTGCTGAGAGAGTAAAGAAACTGAAGTGACTTCTACCTTCTGCTAACTTCAGAAAACAAGATGTTGAGAGTCACAGCCACAACAGGGGGACAGAGTCTGGTCAAAGTGCTGAACCTGTCTTTACGCGTGTCCCAAGTGGGCAGGAAGCCACCACATAGTGCTTGGCATTGAGGGCTTGTGTGGCTGCAATGGGCTTGAGATGTCAGGGATACATTCTTCTTCCAGGCACAGTGGAATGAAATCTGACAATAAAGCACCAAAAGGCAACAAATGATAAGAAAAAAAAAACAATGCTTATATTGTCACACGTGGCAAATGTTCTGCTATGAGCTAGTGTAGTTAGCTCACACTGATTGTATGCCAGGTTCTGTTCTAAGTGTGACTTATCCCAAAGGAAGAAGCCTAAAGACAGAAAACTTTCATCCTGCGATGACAGATGGTGGGTCACAGGAAGTTGGATTCAGAATTTACACTTGTAACAGTTATACTTTACTGTATACTTGGAGGTTATGAAATATTGTATTTAGGAGACATCAAGTCGTGGCTTCTCTGTGTTTTCATCCCTGCTGATGCTGAAGCTTGTATCTCCTTTGATGAAGTCCCCAGTTCATTTTACCAACCACTCCTCCTACTTTTTTCTTTCTAGAACCTAATAATAGCTCAGTTCTTGGTACTCAACAGCTCTGACCTACTATGTTTGCATATTTAATCTTTCTTTGAATATATAGGTATAATTTGTGTTTAATTAATTAATCAATTAAAATTCTATTTGGAGCAGGTGTCAGTTCACAGTCAATGGCAAGAAATGGTCAAAATGTATGTAGTGTGACTTTGAACTAGTTGCCCCTAGTCTTTAACATTTTGGAAAATTACCATATATCTAAGACCGGGTTACTGACACTGTACAATATTGAAGCTTCCCTGGTTTAAGCTGCTCTTGTGGGGTAGTGTGGTTCTATAAAGTGTTGTGTGTGTTCTCATGTTTCTACATCATAACCATTTGTGACAAGGTTCATTCCAATAAGAATCCCTTGCATTCCCCTTGTACAGCCATAGTGTCTCTTTCCTTCATGTCCCCTCCTCTGTCCCTAACCTTGGACAGTTTACAAAGTTTTTCATCATTTCCTAAAATTTTTACTTTCAAAATATTAAATATAAATGAAGTAATACAGAACATAACCTTTCAGATTGGCTTTTGTACTCAGCACTATTCCCTGGAAATAATTACAGGTGAGACTTCAAAGTTGTATGCATCAAAAACCCATTCCTTTTTATTGTTGAGTAGTATCCCGTAGTTGGCATGACAACTCAAAGGCTGAAGAGCTCTGAATTATTTCCACTTTGGCCTAACTAGAGATAACGTTCCTATGCACATTCACACACTGGTTTGTGAGAATGTAAGATTTTATTTGTCTAGGAAAGCAGGCCAGACATGCAATGCTGGCTTACACATAGGCTGGTATTTAGCTCTGCGAGAAACTAAGTGAGTTTCCAGAGTGGCTGTCATCTTATGTCATCAACAGACAGACGCAGGTTTCTCCCCATCTTCGCTGGCATTGTGTTTTATGTTGACCTTAGCCTTAGACAGCTTTCTGTGATTTAACATGGATTGCCCCGCCCCTTTGGTTGTTAACACTGCTGAGTACTTTTTTATGACTTATTCACCATCCTCATTTCCCCTTAGGGAAAGTCTCTGTGTCTCGGGCTGATTATTCTAAATAGATGGTTTATTTATTTTTTTTACCACTGAGGTTGAGTGTTCTTTATGTAGTTTAAGTAATAGTTTTCTGACAGACAAGTGGCTCAGGCATATTTTCACTCTCTATAGCTGGCTTTTCATAGTATTAGAAGAAGGATTTTTCAGAAAAAAAAAAAAAATTTTGTTTTTTTTTTTTTTTTTTTTCCCCCCAAGACAGGGTTTCTTTATATAGTCCTGGCTGTCCTGGACTCACTTTGTAGACCAGACTGGCCTCGACCTCACAGTGATCCACCTGCCTCTGCCTTCCGAGTGCTGAGATTAAAGGCATGTGCCACCAAGCCTGGCAAGATGTGTCATTTTAACAAGTGTTAAAAATCATTTTTTTCCATCATATGCATCAATTAGTTGGTTTCTTTGTCTTGTTTTGTTTGTTTGTTTTTGGTACAGAGATCAGGAATTCTTTCCTTAGCCCCAAATGACAAAGATTTTTGTCATAAAGCTATTGCAGTTTCATGTTTTATGTTTAAGTCTGTGATCTGTAGCATTAGTATTTTGTGTGAAGGGTGAGACATAGGGTGGCATTTGCTTATTTATTCATTTTGCCTATGAATGGATGTCTGGTCATCATGGCGGCATTGCACATAAACACTACCATTGTTCCTACAATTGGTTTCTTTTGTACCTTTAGGAAGAAATCATTGGCACCCAAGTATGGTGATGCATGGCTTCAATCTCAGTACTTGGAGGACTGAGGCGGGAAGATTGTGAATTTGAGGCTAACCTGGCTATGGAGTGAGACCCTGTCTCATAATGAGCTGTTATAAAATATGGTTCAGCTTATGCTATGAGTGTTGCCCTCCACTCCATGTTCCCTGATTAATGTGGCTCCACAGTGAGACCCGACAGTTGAAGAGACAATTCTCACTGTCTGTCTTTTTCGGTTTTACCTTAGCTGCTTTTGAAGCAAAATAACTGGGCCATGGAGATGGCTCAGTCAGTAAGATTCTTCTTCTTCTTCTTCTTCTTCTTCTTCTTCTTCTTCTTCTTCTT
>CAJQZJ010032991.1:0-15750 GCA_907164525.1 Lophiomys imhausi | reverse complement strand
CAATCCTGGCTAAAATGATGACTGTATTCATGTTTTATTATCCAAGGCTCCACAGCAGGACTACCCACAGCTGGTAGAGGTGGAGATGCCTCTCCTGCATGCCTGGCAAAGCAAAGGAAAATTCTTAGTTCCTGGAGTTTTGTGACCAGTTGTCAGAACAACTAGACTAAGGGCACTAACTAAAGTTGGGTTGTGTGCCATCAGAGTCTACCAGCATTTCAAATGACATTCCACCCATATATCAGTTGTGAAGGAGAATTAGCCTTAAAAAACAAACAAACAAAAAAAGCTGTTTGCTTTTTTTTTTTCTCAAACCCCAAAAAGTAAGAAAAGAACTGATAAAAAAATACAAGAATGAGAAATATTAATTTTAGGGGAGTTTTATATTATTTCTGTGTTTTCAGTTGCCAAACCAAAGCTTTCATAATAAAAACAGGCTAAGCAAAAAACACTGTGCGGGCCAGAGTGGTTTAATTTAAACCATTAATTATTTTCAACAGGTTTTTGTTATGAAGAGAAAGTGGAAAACACAGTAATCATACCAAATATATACACATATATAAAATAATAGGACTGGATTGAGGCAAAACATGTCATTCATGTAAATAAACACAAGTGGATTAAGCCTAATTTACAAGAAATAGAACAACTTTAAGATCACCTTGTGAAGCAAAGCCCAGACCAATTCTGCATGTGTGAAATACACCCAACAGTGAGTTTTGAAAGCTAAACTTAAGTAACCGATGCAGGCCTGATGAGACAGGTCCATAACCCTCAGTACTCAGGAGGTGGGGGTAGGATTGCAGTTTTAAGGCCAGCAGTAGATTCTTTTTTTTTATGTTTATGTATGATTTCTGGTTACATCTCCATCACAGTGCCCTCTTTCCAACCCTCCCAGTCCCACCCTCCCACCATCTACCCCCTAACCCTTCCATCCCACTCCTCTGGAGTGGAGTGTCCCTACATAACAGTCCCCCGCCCCAGTTCAGCAGTCATATGAAGGCCAAGAGCCTCCTTATACACTGGGGTCCTACAAGGCAGCACCATTAGGAAAAAGTGTCTCATTGACAGGGAGAAAAAGAAAAAGTCTATGTTCATGTTCCCTTTGGTGCATTGGTTGTAATACAGTTATCCTGTACTATATAGCTAAAAATCCAACTATAAGTGAATAGATGCCATGTGCATCTTTCTGAGTCTGGGTTAGCTCACTCAGGATGAGCTTCTCTAGTTCCATTAATTTAGCTGCAAATTGCATAATTATCTTGTTTCTGATAGCTGAGTAGTATTCCATTGTGTAGATGTACCACAGTTTTTTAATCCATTCCTCAGCTGAGGGACATCTGGGTTGTTTCCAGTTTCTAGCTATTACAAATAAGGCTGCTATATGAACACAGATGAGGAAATGTCCTTGTGGTTTGATGAGGAATCATTTGGGTGTATACCCAGAAGTGGTAGTTATGGCTAGGTCTTGAGGTAGAGCTTTTCCAAGTTTTCTAAGATATCGCCAGACTGATTTCCATAGTGGATGTACAAGCTTGCACTCCCACCAGCAATGGATGAGTGTCCCCCTACCACAACCTCACCAGCATGTGCTGTCATTTGAGTTTTTGATCTTAGCCATTCTGACAGGTGTGAGATGGAATCTCAGAGTCGTCTTGAGTTGCATTTCTCTGATGATTAAGGATGCTGAGCATTTCTTCACGTGTCTCTCAGCCATTAGGGATTCCTCCTTTGAGAATTCTCTATTTAGCTCTGTTCCTCATTTCTTGATTGGATTATTTGGTTTCTTGGCATTTAATTTCTTGAGTTCTTTGTAAAATCCTCTGTCAGATGTGGAGTTGGTCTTTTCCCAATCTGTAGGTTGCCATTTTGTTCGAATGACAGTGTCTTTTGCCTTACAGAAGCTTTTCAGTTTCATGAGGTCCCATTTATTGATTGTTGGTCTTAGAGCCTGAGCTGTTGGTGTACTGTTCAGGAAGGTGTCACCTATGCTGATGAGTTCAAGGGTTTTTCCCACTTTCTCTTCTAATAGATTTAGTGTGTCAGGCCTTATGTTAAGGTCTTTGATCCACTTGGACTTAAGTTTTCTGTAAGGTGATAAATATGGGTCTAATTTCATTCTTTAGATATTGACATCCAGTAGACAGCACCATTTTTTGAAGATGCTGTTCTTTTTCCAATGTATGGATTATTCTAATAAGACCCTTTTACTTTCTTCTTCTCAGTCAATCAATTTTATGTTTTAGGAAGTCAGGATCACCATACTGTTATTAATCAATATAGAATTCAATTCCTAAAGACATCCCTAAGGGAAAAAGAAAACTAAGCCAAATGAAATAAGACAGAAAGTAATAGCCACAAAATCAGTATCCATGTAGTAAAACTAAAATCAGTAGAATGAATAAATAAATAAATAGGAGAGAAAGAAAATGCTGGTTCTTTTTTAAAACCTTACAGGAAGAATATTATAAAAGATAATTGAGAGGAGATAGTGTGTGAATCCATGGACAGTTATATGAGTCCATAGAATAAAAAATGACAACAGGGAAATGGCATAAAACAAAGGAAATTAAAAAATCATCTAAGGTCTTTTGTCCTACTCTGTGCAAATAAATTGAAAAATCTAACCGAAATAAGCAATTTCCTAAGTAAAGACAATTCAGTAAATGTGGCCTTAAGAGACAGAAAGTTTAAACAGACCAATTTCCACAAAATACACTTAGTTATCAAAGCACAAAAGAAATTTTACCTGAACTTCCATGGTTTCATCATCCCAAATACACTTAAATTGCTTCATATACATGGGGGAAAAATCTTCCAAAGTATCCTCCTGAAGCAAGTATGAAAAATATTGAAATCTTATAAAGACACCACAGAAAGGAAGGGGCAGCCTAGTCTCAAATGGAAAATACATGTAAAAGTCATGGATAAAATGCAATAGACCTTCAGAAAAATTTATGATGAAGGAAAACCTACTTTAAAATTTCAAGGATGTTATAATAATATTAAATCACCAGTAAATTTGGTATAGTAATTTATCTAAGGAGAAAAGTGTATCATTGACAGAGGAAAAACACCATTTAATAAAATTAGACATTCAGACCTGGTTTAACATAAAATAAGAATTAATGAATCCTTTCTATCATGACTCCCCTTCTCATTTAGATCTACTTTTCTCTAATACAGGAGAAGGGAAGAGGGTTGGGGGAAGTAAACAGAGAAGGGGTGGGAGAGATTGAAAGACCAAAGACTTTGTTACTCTCCTCCTTTGCTGATAGGACATCTTATGGAAGTCAGTTATGTGTCTAATTAAAATTCATAATCATTTACATGCCAATCCATTATTCTAAATTTTGGAAACTTACCCTGAAAATACTTCTTAACAGGTCCAAAATATCATAGACACAAAATTACTTATTGTAGAACAGGAGTGATGGCACACCTTTAATCCCAGCCCCATAGAGGCAGAGGCAGGTAGATCTCTGTGAGTCCAAAGCCAGACTGCTCTATATAGCAAGTTTCAGGTCATCAACTAGGGCTACATGGACACGGACACACACACACACACACACACACACACACACACACACACACCTTATACCATTATACATAGTAGGATTTTGGTAAAAGTCCATCTACAGAGGATTGACTGCATAAACCTCACACAGTAAAGAACAAAGAATCCAATGACCCAAAAAGAAAGAGAAAAAACATCATTGACCTGCTACGGAGTGGTCCCCATGGCATCCTGTTAAGTGGCCAAAAGATAGTGCAAGGAGTTCAAAATGTTTAAACAAAGTCTGCCCAAACCAAACAGGCTAGACTGGAAAGCTCAAGGACAGACTCCATGGCAGGAAAGCTCAAAAGTAGCCAGTCAGTGAAAGAGAAGAAAGGCAAAAACAGCAAACGCAGTGGGCTCACCTCAAGAGACTGAGCCACTCCCAAACTAAGGGCACTACCATATTTGATTATGTACTGGGTCAAACAACAAAAATGATAAAAGGCATCTTTGGGAAGCTTGACTACGGGCTGATATTATGTTTCTCTTCATGTGAGGTTAATGATGTGCTTGTATAGGAAAGTGGTATGTTTTTGAAGAGGTATATGTCCAGATGTCTGCAAACAAAGTGCTATCATATCTACAGCTAATAGTCAAATAGTTGAGGAGAAAAAGGGGTACCTGTAAGTGGAGGACCAAGCAGAAGACACTCGGTGCTCACTGTGTCTTTGGTTCAGTTATTTTGCAGATGTAAATTATTCAACTAAAAACTTGGGAGACAAATGGAATGTCCTGGGAGGACATATTTGTTATTCTTCAGGACTGGGATTCACATGTTAGTAATGATTGTTTTAAGAAGTTCATTAGTCATCGTTACTGAATAAACATGTACTATTCATCTGTTACACAATACTTGTGCAAGGAGTCAGAAGAATCTAGTTCAGTTTCCAGAGAACAGACATAGCGGAGGAAGAAAGGGATCATGGGAAAGCAAGGTTAGTGTTCTAGATGAGGTTTAGTAATGTCAGTGAGGAATGATCATGTTGTACATTCAAAAAGTTTCTCTTTCCTTCTGAGAGCTCTCACTACGAAGAAATGTCACTCTTCTAAGATGGATTTCTAAGAGACTGCCATTTATTTCAAGGTTCAAGCTCTAAGTCCAAGGTCTCCAAGTTCAGATAAGTCTATCTCTTGATGATGTTTCTGCATTGAACACACAACAGTGGACTATCACATGAAACCATGGAAGTCTTCCGTGAGGTCAAAGGAAACACTGATACATGAATTAATAACTAAGTGCAGTTGGTGAATGAAAGAATATTACAAGCATGTAGAATGATATAAGCAGAGGCAGACACAAGAAGGTCACATGGTACCTTTGAGGACTAAAAGTAGCGCAGGGTTGCTGGATGATGCGCAGGAAGAAACAAGACTAGTGACTCAAGTCTACACTCTTCAGATCCCTGAGTGCTCAGTGCAGATCTTCCCTCTATATTAGCATATTAACCACAAGGGGGCACCCAAGCCCCAGTACCTGACTGATGCTGTACCTGCCATTCCCCCCCCCCCACTGTTGTCTCCATTCCACAGATTTATTGAAAACCATCCCAGTAGCCCCACTGTGCCGATCATTCACATAAACCTCCCTCTGCCAGCTAAGCAACAAAAACCAAACTAAAGTGACTAAATTTCAAATTGATATAGCCACACATCCAATGTAGTGTGTTTTAAATGCCCTCCTTTGCTAGAGAGCAATTCAGCTGCCTGGGCACAAGCGGTTGACCACCAGCGACATCATCCTGCCTTTATTCTTCTGTTAGACAGTTTATTCTTTGGCCTCAACTTCCGAACAGTTTATTTTTCAAACCTAAACTATATTTAAGGGAAAGCTGGGGGAATAAAGTGTTTTGTTTTTGAGAATGACTGTGTTGATCCTGACACTGTTCTTAAGGGTTATGTGTGGCTCCAAGACATTTAGAAGTAAACTCAGGAACAGTAAAATGTGATGGTACAGACTTGAGAGGCAGAGGCAAGAAGGTTATGTGTTTGAGGACACACTGGACTATACAGCAAGCCCTGTTTATAAAAAGACAAATAAAATCTATCTCAGCATGTATGAGCAGAGTGCATGAGATACTTATTTTTAGGGTTTGTTTTTTTTTTTTTTTTTGGTTTTGGTTTTGTTTTTTTTTTGTTTGTTTGTTTTGTTTTGGACACAGAATCATACCATGTATCCCAAGCTGTATTCAAATCCATGAACCTACTGTCTCAGCCTCCCCTGTGATGGGATAATATTAACCACTCCACCCAACTGCACTGATGCTTTTTTGATACACCAGGTAGAAAGAGCATACATGTAAGAACCCAAGGGTGTATCTCTTTCTTTACCTCTATATTTTGTAGAAAAAAAAATTAAATTGTTTAACCAGTATTTAGATTATTATTAATTGGTTCGGCAGCTGTTATAAATGAATACACACAGTCACCATGTGGATTTTAACAAGCCTTGGCCTGAATTATGCAATCCTAGCCCATCTAAGCTAGCTCGTAATTCTATGACCCAAATATGACCCCATATATACATACGTCCCCTTGTACTGCCATTCTCCACGATATGCCGATGTTCCTGGACATGTGGAATGGGGTTCCCTTTTACTAACCCATGGTGTGTGTCCTCTTTCCTGCTGCTCCTGGCTGGAATGCATTAATTCTCTGTCTAAAGTGCAGGCTTCCTGTTCTAATCTCAGGAAGTCCCACCTTTCCCTGTCTTTGCCTAATCTCAGGCCTCAGCATTTATTTTAACCAATCAGAGTCAATGTAAGTAACAGACAGCAAGCAGGACCAATTAATTAACATTTAGAATGCGTAACACTACCCATCAGTATTTGTTAGTTACCAAGTGTTCCTAAACTCAATAAGAAAACACATGATGACTGAATTGGTTATATATACACTTCTGAGTAGCTCCTAGGGTTCCCAGTCCACATCACTTAGCCTAGCTTGGACTCTTGTCGCTAAGACTATAGAGCTCTGAAACTAGCTTTGGATTTTATAAGTACCAATAATCAGAGCCCACTCAGGTACCCACCCATAAAACACCATGTTCCAATGCAAAGCAATCAGGCAGAAGAACTGAGGAAATCTAGCCCTTTATATTTGGAAATCGCCCCCTTTATATTCTGAATTTCTTGAAGTCTTTGCAATAAGGAAAGGTATTTGACTCTTCTCTGGCTGCCACTGTGTTTATAGAAGCAAATTCACTAGATTATCTGTTCCTTCTATAGACCCGGCAAGAATAATGGGTTGGAAGACAGAGCCACTTCTCTTGATTCTGAGAATACGCTTATTCTGTGAACACTAATGAAAAATAACAAAGCTATTCACATATCACTTCTCAGAATGAGACAAGCCTGTTGACTAGAAAGCAGTCATCAAACACATTTTGCTGTTGGGGGTCTTGTAGCCTCTACTAAGCATCTAATCACCTTAATGAATTCAAAGTCAGGAGCTGCTCCCTTGGTGTCTGTGGGTGAGGTGATTGCTATTTAAATAGCAAACCCTGTTTAATTGGCCCCAAGGGTAATCAGATGCATTTGGGTGCCTACAGCAAAAGGAGAGGCAAATAAAATTAAAGAGAAATATCTGAATTTCTCTAGATCCCAATGAGAGAAAAAAAATTTCATTCTGCTGTGTGCATATACTTTAAAACCTATATTTCTCTTGAAATCATATTTTGGGGAATTACTTTTGTACCTGGGAAGGGATCTGAAACCAACTTTGGTGTTTTCTTTCCAAGCCTTAGCAATCTTTCAAAATGACTAAGAAGGAATAATTAAAATGAGGTGGAATTCAGACCTTCAACCAGAATATTCAGCCAGACCAAATCTCCAAGCTCTGAACTAATGAACTCGTTCCATTTGATTTGATTTTAGGGTCACATGGAAGCAAAACCAACTCACAGATCTTGGATTCATTGCTTTGAACTGAACAGGGGACTGTTTACTTGTTCCCAGTGGGAATATATTATGCTGAGTGATCACTTCCTGTTTGTCCTGGAGGGACTTCCCTGGCTTGAAAGAAGTTACAATTTGTGCCAACCCTCTCTGCAGGGGCCATTCCTGACAGCTTTCTCTGGATAAATGAAATCTGAAACACCAGACTTTCAGTATATGAAAAGGGTTTGGCATGGCCCCTATCTCTGCAGAAGGCTCTGACTGAAAATGGCCTGCATGCTTCAGTTTTTCCCCATGCCACTGTTACTCCTGATGAGGCGTCCTGCAGAGAGGTCCACATGCTCCTGAAAGCCAAGGCAATGCTCCCCCAACTTGGATATATTAGATGTCTGTGGGAGGGCTGCCCAGAAACCATTGCACCTTCTTCTGGGATGACAATGGAAGGTGTTGAAAAGTAAAAATAGCCCTGGATCAACACATGAGTCAATTGCTGTATTTATCCAATCTTCTGTTAGGGAACAAAAACCTGAAAATGCCACCATGCTGAAAATAACGGGCAATTAAAGCATACGGAACCTATGATATGACTTGTGGCAGCCAAGTGTTCTCAAGAAGTCTCGTTATTGGAGAGATAATTACACAGGGTTTCCAGTCTTTAACTTCCCCTCAGGTTACCTACAGAACCCTTTACTCTTCTGCATTTGAGAAGCATGGATTGACCCAGGGCCATACTACTACTGCCTGTCATTTCTGATTATTTTCAGAAGAATAAATGCCCTGTCCTACTAAAGTCTCAGGATGCTAAAATTGGAAATAAGCTATTGCCTGGAGAATTTAGAAAGAAAAAGTTGGTGCCCTAAGACACTATTCAACAGCTTGGAACAATTAATGCAAGGGACAGCACACCTGCAATCTACTTCAGGTGTGATGGCCAGCCAATTATCAGGTCTCCGCCTTCATAGTTCTTGCTCTCTAGTGAGGCTCTCCTGGGGTGGGGCAGGTAGATTCTCTTTCTCATCTTTCCTGAGAGTCTTTAACTCTGTGCATTCCATCCCAAAAAGGAAGCTAGAATTGAAGGAAAATGGAAAATTCATGTTGAAGTGAGATTGAACAGAACCAGCAATCTAAGGGACACGGTGACTGCCCCAAAAAGAGGCTTTGTTACACCATGCCTGTTAAATCTGTTTGCCCGCCAGTACTGTTGTCCCTTATAGACAAGGGTATGATAACCAACCTTGGTAAGTATGGAAATGGTGAGCTTACTGAGTACACTTGTAGGGTTTGGCTAGAAAGAAAAGCATTAAGAAATAAAGGTAAAGGAGTCAGGTCCAGAACCTCTAACCTACAATACTAAAATGTGTGTTTTGGAGTGCTAGAATCTTAGGTCCAATGGTAAGTAATGTATCCATATAGGAATATAAACAGTCCAAGGCTTCAGAAGGAACAAGCTAGGAGATATCAATAGGGAATAAGAAGGGAGAACAGAGAATTTGTAGGTCAGTGAAGTGATCTTGCATGGGAAGATGTGGTGGTTGATGGTATCTTTCTCTGTAATGCATGTGAAATAGAAATAGCAATAACAAGCAATAGAGAAAACTGGATTTGTGTGATGATGGTGAGTGATTATAGATTCGCAAGATATCACAAGTCTTCACTACGGTGGAAGTTTTACCTACTGGAATATGCCATGTGCCTAGAGACAGGAAATGTATGGAAAATCTCTGCACCTTCTCAGCTTTGCATGAATCTAGAATTGCTCGGAAAACAGACTCATTTAAACAATAGTGAAAATGATACAAAGAACATCTCATAAAAGAGAGTATGTTGGATATGGAAAAGCTAAGAATACCATCAGAGTAAAGTATGTAGATAGAAAATATGGTTGAAAATGGAATGGTTTTATAACCCAAAAACAATAGGAACAGTCTTGAAAAAGCATAAGCAAGGTATTTTGTGTTACTGAGTGGGCTGAAGGATAGAGACAAGCTATTTTGAAGTTTGATGCTCTTATTAGGTTCCCCAAGAAATAAAAAGTGGGGAGGTGTCTTTTAGAAACCCACTGGAAATCTGTCAAATAACTACAGTGTGAGCCATGTGGTTTTAGACGTCAGTTGGTACTCTGCTAAGAAAGCCACTCTCTGTTCTTATAGGGAAGGATAAAAGGCTTGTGAATGCTTCTCCAATTTGCTAGATTCCCTCAAAGTTTAAAAAGTTCTCAGTAAAAAATATGAAAGAGATCAGATTTTGAAAGGGAGGAGGAAACCAAAGAAAACCTTAAGACTACTTAAGGGCATGTAAAAAGATATGAGCTATATAGGAGAAACATAAGGAATCATTGTTGAAGTCATGAGTTAATTTTGAGTTTTTTCATTGACAAGGCATGTTGTCTATCAGTCATCCAAAGATACCATCCCCAAACCATTCCCAGCATGCCAAACCATGGCCTATAGCACATTAGTGACCATATGCTGGCTTTGGCCAGGCAGAAAAGCCCTTATACTTCCCACAGTAGATTCAGGAGTCAAATTCCCTATTGAAAGGATAGTTGTGTATGATTTTAAGTATGTTATTTGAGAAATAGAATGACAAACTGTAGCCAAACTTCGGGCTACTTTATTGGGTTCTTTTTCCTACCTCCTTATACCACTTCTATCCCTTTCACACACACACACCCACCCCGAACACTAGGAAGGAAAGAAAGAAGGTCAGAGGGGAAAGAGGGCATCAATATCGCTAGACTACTTCCTGCTCACTAGGGACATTGAGTTTCTTGGGTCGAGTTTGATATTTGTCATCAGGGTATCTCCAGCCAGCAATTCAGCAAACAGCAACCAACCAGCAACAGCAGCAGAAGCAGCAGGAGCATCAGAGTAATGGGGAGCAGCATCTGCTGCCACTTCTCTTGGGGCTCTGGCATTATATACCCTCTGAAGAGTCCTCAGAATTCCAACATAAACTATCTTCAGCAAGCAAAATCACACCCCTGCCAGAGCATGAGACAAATCATAATCAGCAGCTGTGGACAATCTGAAGCAACTCCATATCCCACACCTAATTCACATGACATTTCTGTGTTTTTAAGAAACCAAAATTCTCACTACAAAAAACCTTCTAAAAATTTTCTGAACCCTCATATCTGCCTTGAGAATCAATTGGCATCAGAAGACATTTTAACGCATGTTCCCAATAACTTTGAAATTCTAGATGGTAACTGGTAAAGCTCTGGGAGCAATAGAGCCTGGTGTTGGGTTTCAGACCCAGGACAAGCAGTTGAGGTACATATTTAACATACCAAAGTGGACCTGGCCCCCAGGTTCTCCAGCATCCCTCAGTCCCTATCTGTTATAGGGCATGGCTGGCACACCTGACCCCTGACCCTGAACTTTCCAGCCCAACAGCTGAACTTCCCCTCTCCCAGAAGCTCTTTCCTATATAATCCAGACATTTTGGTCTCCCTCAGTCTCTCTCCCTTTCTCTCTGCATTTCTCTCTCCCTGTGTACACATGTTCTTTCTCTCTTTCTCTTCCCCCTCCCCTCTGTCTACCTTCCTATGGTGACTTCCCTGGCCTCTTTCCTTGGGACCAGGGAACCTGCACAAGAGCTTCACCCAATAAACCTGCATATACTCTAATCTGGTCTGAATTGACTCATTTCACTGGTTGAGAATGCTTATCACTACGTAGCTAACAACTCAGCAGACTTTAATGTGAATTGAAGCTACAGTTGAAATAAAAAGATAACAGGGCAGGAAAGATTGCTCTATTGTTAAGAGTACTAGCTATTCTTCCAGAAGAACCAGATTCAGTTGCTAGTGGTATCCTTGTGGTGGCTCACAACCATCTGTTACTCTAGTTTCAGCCAATTTGAAACCTTGTTCTGACCTCCACTAGCACTAGGCATATACATGAAATGTATGTATGCATGCATACATACATACATACTACATACATAATAAATGTTTAAAAAAATGTTTAAAAGTGAAAAGAAAACCAAATAAACTATTAAAACAGGAAATAACTCTGTGAGCTAAACCAAAAATGAGCATTCATACAGACTTAGCATTGTCTTTCAGCCAGGGATTCTCCATTGGGCTTGGATATAATCTGAGTACCACATCCGTGGATGCAGATATAAGTGGCTACCATATATTTATCATCTTAGTTTGTTTATTCACCAGAAGTCAATGCATGCAGCTGAGTATTTTATTCATTTGGTTTGACTTTGGATCTTTTTGAGCCTCAGACATGGATAGAGCAGGTCTTTTGGTGTCATTAAAAGATACGCATGGAACACTTTATCAGCTAACTTGGGATCTCTAGCTTCAAAATTGGGTCCATGTGTTACATCACCTATGTCTTAGCCCTCAAGTACACTGAGCAAAGGGAGTTAACGTCTGTAGGTCAAAAATCTTCATCCCTTAAAATAATGTGCGAAATTCTAATTTTGTAGACATCGGAATATGGTTCTTGGTTTTCTGGAGAGAGGAAATCATCTGCCACTCACAATTACATGGACCTGAAAAGGTTCAGAAGGGCCTTTCATTAATTCAACAGTTCTGAGCCTTCAATGGGTAAAACTATAGATTCTGTGATTACAGAAGTAAATAAGAAGCAGTAATTGCTTTTAAGCAGTTCTCCATCCACTGGGGAAAACAAACCTAAGTCAATTTGAAAAATGCAACTGGATTACAGTAAAATGGCACATAGAGCTAATGGATCTTGGGAATTACAGAGAGAAAAGTGACCAGAAATGGTGGCAATTAGGGACCAAAGTTAGGATGTCAAATATGATAGCTCAGTGAACCTGAGCCAACAGTTAAGTGACTATGCATGTATGAATAGGGAGGTCCACAGGGAGGACTACTGTGAGGTTTTTGCAGGGCTTTACTTTTTTGAACAATTACTTTCTAAGATCCTAGCATGCTATGCCCATTCATCATCTTTCCCACACCCCGGAAAAGATGGTAGGCACCTCTGACAGAGCTAATTAAAACAAATGGCTGTGATGTGGCATCCTGAAGGGACAGGCAAGCAACATCTCACTCTTTGTTATATTCTGCCAAAGCCTAATGAAGAAAAAAGGTCAAAAAGTCCTAGCAGATAGTTTTGGTAATTGTCACAATGGCACGAGATGTGTGAGGGTGACAAATGGAAAAACAAAAGATAAAAGAATCAATCCAGCTATGTATATCACTCCTGGGTTTACACCCCAAAGACTCCAAGTCAGCATGCCACAGAAATCCCTGCACAACTATGTTAATTCCAGCAATATTAACAACAGCTGCATCATTAAATCAGCCTAGGAGTCTGTCAACAGAAAAAAAAATGGATTTAGAAAGCAGCAGTGCTTAGTCACAATGGAATTTTATTCAGCCATAAAGAATGAAATTATGCCATTTTCAGGAAAATAGATGCAACCAGAAATCATCATAAGCCATGAAATAAGTCAGACATGAATCAGATAAATATTGTGGCATGTTTTCCCGCACTTGTGAATCCTAGACTTTACGTAGATACAGAAAATAATACGTATGTGTACAGGGTATGAATGTAGAAAGAAGGTATCTATGAGATTAATTGGAATGATGGGAAGAGAGAGAAAGAGGTGAATGCAGTCAAGTATGTGGTAGATTTGTATAAAAATGTATCTTGACACTTATCACTCTTACATTGAGTATATGCCAGTGAAGAAAAATAAATAGATCCAGTATCTTTCATGTTGGAGTTCAATGTGATAAGAGTTTTATAAATGGAGGAAGTAATCCTGTAACACACATACTTTTAGGAAAGGCAGGAGTTAAAAGCAGAGACTAAACCATCTCTCTTCCACTTCTCATCTGACCCAGAGAAATTTTAACTGCTAATTTTGATATGCTCCTTAATAAATGCATGTGGTGAGGACAACTCAGAAAGATGGAACCCCTAACCTTAGGAAATGCTGACTTTAAACAAAATAGTACCTATGTGTTGTGAACTGGACTACAGAGACATCTAGGTTAATTATCAACCACGTATACAGCAGGAAAATGATAGAGAAATAAAGAAGGAAGGAGGAATGGAGAGGTGAGAGGGAAAGAGGGAGGGAGAAAGGAAGAGAAAAAAAGAGAGGACAGTATGTGTCATTTAAGCCTGTATACTCTGATTTCTGCAAAGTGCCCTTGTGCCTTGGTGATTGCTCATCTGAAGTATCCCCAATGGGCCCATGAATTACCTGTGCATCTACTAAACAGAAATGGAGAACATATACTCCAGGAAACAAGGGTAGGTTTAGAAACACTTTTCCTGGAAGGGCTCCAGGTTTCCTATCGATCAACTGGGATAAATAAATTGTCTACCATTTCTTTGTTTCTTCCATGCAAAGAGGTTGGAGGTTTATTACATAGAATGTGCAGAGAAAGCCGACTCAGCGGGACTTTAGCTAATGGATGCTGAGTAAGCTGGTAAAGTTTCCTGGAGGGACTAAGGTGGACTGCAAAAGGAAAGGAGGAAATAATTAAGAGAGAAATGTCCCTGGAGCCTATAGACACCTGCATTTATCTGCCAGAGAGCAGGACTCAGGAAGCACAAGAGTCCTGTATCCAGTTTTTAGAAAGTCAATGAAATGTAAAGTATTTGTGAAAATCTCTGGAGAAATACGGTGAGAAGTAAGGAATAGGGCCCAACTCACGTAGATCACAAGCCACGAGTCAGTGCTGTGCACGACCACAGGTTTCTTCCTGTGCACACTAAGGTGCATTGAACTGCACTGCAACTGATCATCAACCCTGAGCACGGTGTTTCATATTAATAGCTGGTGTGTCTTGTGTACATCTTCCACATTAGGTATCAGACGTTATGCATTATAGACTTAAGCCTTTTCTTATCCAAGAGTTATAGAGCCAATACTGGTGTCAGGATTTTAACTTGGGTCGGCTTGACTGTGTTGGCACTCCAGTACTTTTGCCTGTTGAACAGATGCTCTGATCTATGTTCTGGGTTTTTTTGGGGGGATGGACCTGGTTAGTAGCTCTTGGCTTTCTCTCTTCTTGACTCTACCCATCTGTGTTGCTTCACAATCAACGTACTCTCTGTCACTGTGTGTACTGGGTACCCAGCAGCTGAGCTCTTCCAATATGCTCATGTCACATGAAGTAGAAAATGCATTCCATCTGCAGAGGGCAAGCAACCACTCAGATGCTGGCCATGTGCGGCACTCCTCTGGAGTCCTGTGCTGGTCACAGATGGCCTCCATCTATTATCTTGTAAGGTCTCATTCTTCATTCCCATCTTTGTTTACAACTCTAGGCTGGCATTTCCATTTGGATATCTAAAACTGAACTCTCAATTTTTCACCCTAATCTTTCCCATCCCAATATTATCTTGGTCAGTTGCATTACTCATGTTTATTCCTATCTTTCTTGCTATCCCCATCAGTCCTACAGGAGATGTTGCCTCTAGAATACCCATAGATGCTAGCCATTTCTATCACCATAAGCATAATACAAAATTGCTATCCAGCTCACACCTGGACACCTATAATTATTCTGACGGGACCCCAACTGCCATCCCACAATCTATTATTCAATGTCAATAATTCAAGGCCCTTGCAAGTGTCACAGTCAGCAGAGAAACATTCCAAGTGAGGTGTAGTATGAAACTCAGGTCAGCACACATTGGCAGATGATGGGTCAAAACTTTCCGAGTCTGACCTTGTGGGTCCCCCCACCCCCGTACCCCCGTACACATTTAGTCATAGGAAAACTTTGGGGGAAAAAGTCTCCACATGACCATTATCACAACAAAGCTGCAGGGATGGCTACATCTAAAGACCCTTGCAAAGTAGCAAAGCACCTCTGACCTTTACAATAAAGACTTCTATAGACTGATAAGCAGAGCTCAGAGTAAGAACCTAAGGAGGAAGGATTTGTAATAGACATAAGGATGGATTCTGTTGATGGAGGATGCAAAGTACATGGGACCTCCTTCGTAATGACTGGTTCTATTCACTGAGCAACAAAGCTCAGGATTAGGGATTAAACAATGCTCAGGATTTTGGGGAATTCAGGTGAAGCATGGCTCCATAGATATCAACTAACTCATTAAAAATTAGATCTAATAGCAAGTTCAATCACCATCATAATCTGGGTTAGTGATGGGCACAAACAACATTTGAGGATATTTCCTTAGCATTATAATGAGACGGAGAAAACATCTGTGATTTTAGCAAGGGCAAAAATTGTAACCGAACTTTTATGTTATTATTTAACACTTACTTATTACTAAATTCACTTATAACAAACACCAACAATTTCTTAACTAT
>CAJQZJ010032984.1:6841567-6917283 GCA_907164525.1 Lophiomys imhausi | reverse complement strand
TTTTTTTGTTAAGAAGAAGAATGAGAGACCTGAGAGGGATAAATATATCTGATTATACAGGAAGTGCAGGGCCAGCAGCTTCCAAAACTAATAAATGACATACCAGTGGCTGCCTGGACAGTTCCCAATTTCTCTCCATACACTACAGCATCAATCTTCAGCCATTTGGCCCCATTTCTCTGACAGACATTTATTGAAAAGCAGGAATTATGAAGGACTTGCCTACCCTGTCTTAGCAGAGCAAGGCTTTCAACTTACCTGCTTCCAAGTTTTGTCCTTTTTGGACAGCATTATGCCAACAGTTAAAGCAAGGACTTTTTCTTGCCAAGTGAAAGGATTGCCACTAATTCGCCCATCTCCAATTGGAGATTCTTTGATGCTCATCTTCTACTTGGAGTAGAATAGGGAGTGCTGTCAGGAACTGATATGTCTCAATATCAAACAGCATGATATGTCTTATGTTGTTGAGGACTAGATAGGTAGAGTCTCATAGTTAAATTTTGAGTTGTTTAGGAATAAAGAGGATGTTCTGGATCTAAGAAGATATTTTTAAAATGGTGATGCAAGCTAGGATGGAAGCAGAGTTAGGTATAGAACTTTAAACTCATGGAGGTGGTTGGATAGCAGAATGTTAAAGTCACTTGCCAAGTGGGGGGCCAAGATGGTGGCGACCTACACTGATGCATTTTGAATGTGGGAGAAAAGACCCATAAAAAACAGAATTATTGGACACTGTGCAAAAACCGGAGGGGCTAGACCCTCCGGGAACACTCACAGCTCCCAAGGGACTGTTAAAAGTCCCAGGGTAAGGCTCTCCCCCCATCTCTCTTAGACAGGGAAGCCACTAAATCAGGGAGTCGGGAACTCCCATTTGGAGAGGCGCCTGGTAAGATCGACCCCAACTCACAGCAGGCAGAATCAGAGGCCACATGGTGATCGCCCACTAGCCTACTGGGCTCCCCACACCTCAGGAAGACCTTATAACTACTTAGGAAACTTTGCAGGATAGTGGAAGTCTTAGCAAGGAAGAAACAGGGCCCTTGGCCGGTGGTCCGCAGCCGCTCGAGCCGAAGAGGATCCGAGACAGCGGGAAGCCGGCTGGCAGACTAGTGAGGGTGGGAAGCAGGCACAGGTGGGTGGGAGGGGCCGGGGCTCTGTGCACCCATGGCAAAGCAGTTGGGGAGGGAGGCCTGTACAGGCGGTGGGTGGGGCCAGGGATCCGCGCACCTATGGCCGAGCATCTGGGGAGGGAGGCCCACACAGGTGGCGGGAGGGACTGGGGATCCCCGCACCCACGGCAGAGCAGCTGGGGAGGGAGGCCGGCACAGGCTGCGAGAGTGGTCGGGGATCCGAGTACCCATGGCTGAGCAGCTACTGAGGGAGACCTGCACAGGCGGTGGGAGGGGCCGGGACTACAGGCACCCACGGCAGAGCAGCTGGGGAGGGAGACCCGCACACCCGTGGCTGAGCAGAAAGGGAGGGAACCCGGCACAGGCGGGCGGAGCTGAGGGTCCCGGCCTGTGGCGAGAAGCCTAGTGAGAAACCAGAAGTCAGGGGACCATAGCTGTATTCTGGAAAATCCAGACATATTAGGTGTGGAGCCGGGCCCTGTCTGCCTCCGTGACGACAAACAAAGCCCACAGAATCTGTGCCTGGGCAAACAGGTACATACCACCAGAACAATTACAGGCTGATAACTCAGTGTGCAACATAGAGAAGTCTGAATTGGGAGCAGTGAAACAATCCTGGACCATTACTCGCTACCTGGGAATAGGCTGCCCCAGCTCACTGTACTTCAGGCTATTAAAACCACAGTGAACCTGAGATCCCCCTGTAAGCAACGACACATAGCCAAGCAACTCGTCCCCTGCACCAAAGCATCCCCTGTGGATCCAAGCACAGAAAAGGAAAAGAACAGACAGCTAAATGC
Source organism: Lophiomys imhausi (assembly GCA_907164525.1). Classification (NCBI taxonomy): domain Eukaryota; kingdom Metazoa; phylum Chordata; class Mammalia; order Rodentia; family Muridae; genus Lophiomys; species Lophiomys imhausi. The sequence continues at coordinate 6,915,353 of CAJQZJ010032984.1, read as the reverse complement.
ATCCATATGACCAAAGGTCCAAGAAAAAATAGAAATCAAGGAAATATGACTCCAACAAAGCATAATTATCCTAACTCATCCAATTCGGATGACCTCACACCAACAGAAACACATGAAAACGATGACAATTCTGCATTATGGAAAGTGATAGAGTCCCTTCAAGAAGAACTTAAATCTATGAACGAATTCAAAGAAGCCACAATTTTACAAGTCAAAACAACGAACCACACCATTAAAGAACACCAAGCCATGGTGACAGAGCTTGAACAGGAAAAGGACAAAGCAATGAAAGATTTTCAGACAAAAACAAGCAAGCAAGAGAAGGAAATGTACAAAACGAACAAAACCATACAAGACATGAACATAGAAATAGAAACAATAAAGAAAACACAGTCAGAATTAAAAAGGAAGTTGAGAATCAAGGGATGAGAACAGGAACTACGGATGTAGGTACCAAAAATAGGATGCAAGAGGTGGAAGACAGGATGTCAGGCATGGAAGATTCGATGGAAGAAATCAGTACAACATCCACAGAAAATGAGAAGGCTAAAAAATCTCTCACCCACAACATCCAAGAAATCAAGGACTCAATGAAAAGACGGAACCTAAGAATTATAGGTATAGAGGAAAGAGAGGACTCCTGACTCCAAGATCCAGGAAATATCTTCAACAAAATCATAGAAGAAAACTTCCCAAACCTGAAAAAAGAGATGCCAATAAAAATCCAAGAGGCTTACAGAACACCGAACAGATTAGATCAGAAAAGAAACTCCTCTCGCCACATAATAATTGAAACACCAAATGTACAGAACAAAGAAAGAATATTAAAAGCTGTAAGAGAAAAAGGTCAAGTCACATACAATGGCAGACCCATCAGAATTACACCTGACTTCTCCTCAGAAACTTTAAAAACTAGAAGGGCCTGGACAGATATCCTACAAGTCCTGAGAAATCATAGGTGCCCAGCCAGACTACTATACCCAGCAAAACTCTCTGTAAACATAGATGGAGAAAACAAGATATTCCATGACAAAATCAAATTTAAACAATATCTACCCACAAACCCAGACCTACAGAAAATCCTAGAAGGTAAATTCCAACCCAGAGAAGAAAACTCCACCCAAGAAAACAAAGGGAATAGAAAACCCCTCAGCAACTAATCCAAAATAGGCACAGGACCACCACCTATACCAAACTAATGAGAAATAACAACCCTAGGTCACTAATATCCATCAACATCAATGGACTCAACTCCCCAATAAAAAGACACAGGTTTACAGAGTGGATCCGAAAGCAAGACCCTTCCTTTTGATGTTTACAAGAGACACATCTCACTACCAAATATAGACACTACCTCAGATTAAAGGGCTGGGAAAAGGTTTTCCAAGCAAATGGACCCAGGAAGCAAACTGGAGTAGCCATCCTAATATCAAACAAAACAGACTTCCAACTGAAGTTAATGAAGAAAGACAAAGAAGGGAACTATATACTCATTAAAGGGAATATTCATCAAGAGGAAATCTCAATACTGAACATCTATGCCCCAAAAATAAAGGCACCTACTTTCGTAAAAGAAACACTCCTAAAATTTAAATCGCACGTAGATCAAAACACATTAGTAGTGGGAGACTTCAACACCCCACTCACAACAATGGACAGATCATCAAGACAGAATTCAAACAGAAAATATTGAGTCTAACAGAGATCATGAAACAAATGGACCTAACAGATATCTACAGAACGTTTCACCCAAACACAAAGGAATACACCTTTTTCTCAGCACCCCACGGAACCTTCTCCAAAATCAACCACATTGTTGGACACAAGGATAGTCTCAATAGATACAAGAAAATTGAAATAACACCATGTATCTTATCAGACCACCACGGAATAAAGCTGGTCTTCAACAGCAAAAGAATCAACAGAAAGAATACACACACATGGAAATTGAACAGCTCCTTACTGGATGACCACTGGGTCAGGGAACAAATAAAGAAGGAAATCAAACACTTCTTAAAATCCAATGACAATGAAGACACAACATACCCAAACCTATGGGATACATTGAAAGCTGTGCTACGCAGAAAGTTCATAGCACTAAGTGCTTTCAAAAAGAAAATTGTGACAGCTCATATTAGTGAATTAACAGCTAAGCTGGGTGAACTGGAAAAAAAAAAAGAAGCAAGCACTCCCAAGAAGTGCAAAAGGCAGGAAATCATCAAACTTAAGGCTGAAATCAACAACATAGAATCAAAAAGAACTATTAAAGAATCAATGAAACCAAGAGTTGGTTCTTCGAGAACATCAACAAAATAGACAGACCCCTAGCAAAATTAACTAAAAGGCAAAGGGAAAGAACCCAAATCAACAAAATCAGAAATGAAAAGGGAGAAATAACAATAGACATTGAGGAGATCCAGAAAATATTCAGATTCTACTTTAAAACTCTATATTCCACCAAATTTGAAAACCTAAGTTAAATGAACAATTTCCTCTATAAATTCAACCTAACAATACTAAATCAAAATCAGATTAACCACTTAAACAGCCCAATAACACCCAAGGAAGTAGAAACAGTCATTAATAATCTCCCAACCAAAAAAAGCCCAGGGCCAGATGGCTTTAGCATGGAATTCTACCGGACCTTAAAAGAGGAACTAACACCATTACTCTACAAACTCTTCCACCACGTAGAAACAGAAAGAACACTGCCAAACTCATTCTATGAGGCCACTGTCATTCTGATTCCTAAACCACACAAAGACCCAACAAAGAAAGAGAACTTCAGACCAATCTCCCTCATGAACATAGATGCAAAAATACTTAATAAAATACTAGCAAACCGAATTCAAGAACACATCAAAAGTATCATACATCATGATCAAGTAGGCTTCATCCCAGGAATGAAGGGATGGTTCAATATACGAAAGTCTATCAATGTAATTCACCATATAAACAAGATGAAAGAAAAAAACCACATGATAATCTCGCTAGAGGCAGAAAAACCATTTGACAATATCCAACACCCCTTCATGCTAAAAGTTCTGGAGAGAACGGGCATACAAGGACCATACCTAGAAATAATAAAGGCAATATACAGCAAGCCAGTGGCCAACATCAAATTAAATGGAGAGAAGCTTGAAGCATTTCCTCTAAACTCAGGGACAAGACAAGGATGTCCACTTTCACCTTATCTCTTCAATATAGTACTTGAAGTCCTTGCTAGAGCAATAAGACAACTAAAGGAGATCAAAGGATAAACATTGGAAATGAAGAAGTCAAATTATCCCTATTCACAGATGATATGTTAGAATACATAAGCGACCACAAAAACTCCACCAAAGAACTCTTACAGCTGATAAACAACTTCAGCAAGGTGGCTGGATACAAAATTAACTCAAAAAAATCAGAAGCCCTTCTTTATAAAACAAACAAATATACAGAGAAAGAAATAAGGGAAACAACCCCCTTCACAATAGCCACAAACAATATAAAATACCTGGGGGTAACTCTAACCAAGCAAGTAAAGGACGTATACAACAAGAAATTCAAGCCCCTGAAGAAAGAAATGGAAGAGGCCTTTAGAAGATGGAAAGATCTCCCATGCTCATGGATAGGTAAGACAACATAATAAAAATGGCTATTCTACCAAAAGCAATATATAGATTCAATGCAATTCCTATCAAAATACCAACACAATTCTTTATAGACCTGGAAAAAGCTAGTCTCAACTTCATATGGAACAACAAAAAGCCCAGAATAGCTAAATCAATCCTGTACAATAAAAAAGCATCTGGAGGTATCACCATCCCAGATTTCAAGCTGTACTACAGAGCAACAGTAATAAAAACAGCATGGTACTGGAATAGAAACAGACCAGTGGATCAATGGAATCGAATTGAAGACCCAAACATGGATCCACACACCTATGGCCAACTAATCTTTGACAAAGAAGCCAAAACAGCACAATGGAAGAACGACAGCATCTTCAACAAATGGTGCTGGTCCAACTGGATGTCCACTTGCAAAAGAATGAAATTAGACCCATACCTATCATCTTGTACAAAACTTAAATCCAAGTGGATCAAAGATCTTAACATGAGGCCGGCCACACTAAATATACTAGAAGAAAAAGTAGGAGAAACCCTCGATCTCATTGGCACAGGTGACAACTTCCTGAACAGAACACCAACAGCTCAGGACCTGAGATCAACAATCAATAAATGGGACCTCTTGAAACTGAGAAGCTTCTGTAAGGCAAAAGACACTGTCATTCGAACAAAATGCAAACAACAGACTGGGAGAAAATCTTCACCAACCCCACATCTGATAGAGGGCTATGATCTAAAATCTACAAAGAACCCAAGAAATTAAATGCCAAGAAACCAAATAATCCAATCAAAAAATGGGAGACAGAGCTAAATAGAGAATTCACAAAGGAGGAATCCCTAATGGCCGAGAGACACCTGAAGAAATGCTCAACATCCTTAATCATCAGAGAAATGCAACTCAAGACGACCCTGAGATTCCATCTAATACCTGTCAGAATGGCTAAGATAAAGAGCTCAAATAACAGCACATGCTGGCGAGGGTGTGGAGAAAGGGGAACCCTACTCCATTGCTGGTGGGAGTGCAGGCTTGTGCAACCACTATGGAGGTCTGTCTGGCAATATCTTAGAAATCTTGGAATAACCTTGCCTCAGATCCCAGCCATACCACTTCTGGGTATACACCCAAAGGACACCTCACCGAGACATAGGGAAGTCTCCTCATCTATGTTCATAGCAGCCTTATTTGTAATAGCTAGAAATTGGAAACAACCCAGATGTCCCTCAACTGAAGAATGGATTAAAAAACTGTGGTACATCTATACAATGGAATATTACTCAGCTATAAGAAACAATGAAATCATGCAATTTGCAACCAAATGGATGGATCTAGAGAAGCTCATCCTGAGTGAGCTAACCCAGACTCAGAAGGATGCATATGGCATCTATTCACTTATAGTAGGATTTTAGCTATATCTTACAGGATATCTGTACTACAACCAACACACCAAAAGGAACACGGACATAAACTTTTTCTTTCTTTTTCTTTTTCCTTTTCCTTTTTCCTTTTCCCTTTTCTTTTTCCTCTCTTTTTTGTTGTTATTCTTTGTTTTTGTGGGTTTGTGTGTTTGTTGGTCTTTTTTTAGTATTCCCCCAGTAGCAAGGAGACACCTTTCACTGGCAGTACTGCCTAGTAGGCCCCCGGTGAATGAAGAGGCTCTTTGCCCTCATATGACTCATGATCTGTGGTCAGAGACTGTTATGCAGGGACACTCCACCCCAGAGGAACAAGACGGAAGGGTCAGGGGGTAGAGCATGGGAGGCTGGGGCTTGGAAGTGGGAAAAGAGGACAATTTGATAAGGATGTAACCTGAAGCAACAAACAAATAAATTTATTAATTAAAAAAGCAGGTAACAATGCTAAAACACTGTAAATTAAATAAAGGATACAGCCATTCAACCTGGTTTTATAAACCTCCAGGTGTTGAAAAAACGTAGAGCTAAGGTAAAATACATGAGGATTGTGGTGTTAACCCATGCCTTTAACTTCAGCAGAGATGGGAGGAGCACCATAGAGTCAGTGGTCTTATAAATTCTAGAGTTACATGGAACAGTGTGGTGAGGGTGCACACCCTTAATCCCATCATTCAAGAAGAGTACACCCTTAATCCCAACACACTAGAGACAGAAACAGGCAGATCTCAGAGCTCAAGGTCAGCCTGATACAAAACAAACTCTAAATAGAGAAAAACTTCGATTCAGGAGTGGTGGAACACATCTTTAATCCATTCAGATGGGAAACACAGATCTCTGATCCCAATAATTAGAATGCAGAGACACACACATAGGATTTGGAAGGACCTAAGTTTAAAAGCTACTTACAAAAGGCCTACTCAATACAAACAAATTGTCCTTTGAGATCGCAAAATATATACACTAAAGCTGGTTTAGCTCTGAAATAACAAAATAATTTCTTCTTTAACCCAGATTGAAAGATAACACTTTATATATTGTCAAAAAACCAAATTTGCTTCAGGAGAAATATTAACTAGCCCCCCCCCCCAAAAAAAAAAAACACAAAAAAATGAGGGTAATTGTACCAGAGTTAGGATTAGGGCAGGGCTCTGTTCTTATCTTTCCAGGAGAATCAAAGCATCCATTCAAGGAACCCAGGGATAACTGGACAACGGAAACCTCAGCAGAAAACAGAATCAGACACCAAAGAAGACGAGTGACCCAGTTGATTCAGCCTGACAGACTCCCTCAATAGCTGTCTCCATCAAAAGCCTACAACCACAACAATTCAATATCGCTAAGACCGTTCAGCTCTACACAATGCCCCAGCTAGAACCTCAGTAAAGCCTGCAAGATCAGCTTCTGCCTACAAACTCCTTAGGATATCTAAACAGCTGAGAACAGAAGGACTGAACATTAAAGGATTGTACTAATATTTTTAACCATTTTTCCATTTGGTTCGGGCCCCAAACAGGTTTACTACGACCCAAATCAGCAGGAAGTCATTTTAAGAGAGTGACGTCACATGCCCAGAGGGTGGGGAGGGTCTTTCTCCGCCTCCCCTTTTTGGTTATTTGAAGGATAACTGAATACTCTGTTATTAGGGGAAGAGATTACAAACTGTTAAATGGTCCTGTTTAATGGGTTTTGGAGGTTAGACCCAGGGACTTCCTACTTTTCCTTTTCTGTATCCTTCTTTCTCTCCTATGTAGGAGTGCATGGACTTGAGAAAAATGAGACATAGACATAGCACAGGAAGGACCAAGAAGAAGGGACAGATTATTGAATATGCCCTTATACCTTTGTATATTGATACAAAATTAGTAGTATATTTGGCTAAAGTGGTATTGACCACATTGTTTATTGTGCAAAAATAAGATCGTATTGGACTACATCGGTATTGATCTTTGTATATTGATACAAAATTAAGATTATAGTTGGCCACAATGGTATTGACCCTTGTATATGGACGTAATATTAATATTGTATTGGGCTACATAGGCATTGATCTTTGTATATTGATACAAAATTAAGAGTATATTTAGCCACAATTGAATAGATCTTTGTATATTGATACAAAATTAAAGGTAACACTTCCTAATGGTGTCATACCTAGAGATACTTAAAAATAAAATGTGAAGCTCTGGCCTCTTGATACCAATCGTCTAAAACTGTTTAGGATAGTTAAGAAAAACAAACTCCTAGTAATGCAAACATGTCACTTTGTTAGCTACTATGACAGTCTATCACAGATATTCTCTAAACTACTCAGTAATCAAGTTGTTAAGAGACAAGCAACATTTGCTTTTCTAAATACAAGAGATGGATAGGGCATCTTCAAAAACCCCAAGAGATCTGCAGAATATGGCATTCAAAGATGTTATCTTAAATTAAGATTTTTTTGATATCGAGACATATCATAGAAGATAAGCATCGAAGAATCTCCAGTGTGAGATGGTTGAATTAGTGGCAAGCCTATCTCTTGTCATGAAAAAACTCCTTGCTTCAACTGCAGACAGACTGCTGTCCAAAAAGGACAAAACTTGGTAGCAGGGAAGTCAACAGCCTAGCTCTGCCAAGACAGGTTAGGTAAGTCCTTCATAATTCCTGCTCTACAATCAATGTCTGTCAGAGAAACAGGACCAAAAGGCTGAAGACTTATGCTGGAATGTATGGAGAGAAAAGGGGAACTATACAGGCAGTCACTGGTTTGTCATTTCTTAGTACTGAAAGCTGCAGGCCCTGCACTTCCTATATAATCAGATATATTTATCCCTCTCAGGTCTCTAAGGTGGTTGAAGAGTAGACAGCTAGAGTCTCATAGTTAAATTTTGAGTTGTTTAGGAATCAAGAGTGCGTTCTAGATCTAAGAAGATGGTTATAATAGTGATGCAAGTTAGTATGAAAACTAAGTCAGTTATAGAACTTTAAATTCATGGAGATGGTTAGGTGGTAGAATGTTAAAGTCAGGGGCCAAATATGTATGAACTGGACATTGGGAAGGTATACTGGGCCATTTAACTCTCATAAATGTGGCATATTTATTTCTGTTGTTTTTTATAATATTTACTGTTATTAGAGAAGGAACCATTTGTTGGACTGAAAGGGGAAGCTGTTGGGGGGAAGAGGGTGGAAGGCTGGGGTAGGAAGGGGGAATAGGGAAGGGTTTGTGACTGAGATGTTACTTGAAGAAAAAAAAAAAAGTATTTAATAAAAAAAAAGTCACTTGCCAAACAGGTATGGACTGGACACTGGGAATATGTGCTAAGCTTTATAATTCTCATAATTGTGGCCTAATTACTTCTGTGGTTTTGTATTGTATTTATTGTAATAAGAGAAAGAGACATTTGTTAGACTGAAAGGGGGAGCTGTTGGGGAAAATATACCTTTAACTTAAAAAAAAAGGAAGAAGATGGGGGTTTGAGAGGGTAGAAGGTGGGATGGTGAGACAAAAGGGGGAAGTTGGGAGGGAATTGAGATTGAGATGTAACTTGAAGAAATAAAAAATAAAAAGAAAAAGAATAAGAAAGTAGACAAATATCAACAACAAAGAGTGCAATATAAGATATATATTTGGCACTAGTTAGAAACATTCTAAACTGTCAAGATAATTACAAATATCAAAGATGTAATAGTTTCCTGTCATATAAAAGGCAATCCAAATTTGTCTTTCATTTCTGTGTATTTAATGCACTTCAGAAAGCTACACTTGAAGATATGTTAAAGATTAGGGAGAAATAACCATAATCTTAACTAGATAGTTGCATATATGTCTGGAGAGCCTCTCCCCTAGTACAGTTCGTTGCATACCTCACTTGAAAGTATATCTACATTTCAGCATATATGTTTTATTATGTTTAAAAGAATTGTTTTCATACAAAATATCCTAATCAATCTTTCCCCATCTCCCATGTCCTCCCATCTTTATCCCCCACTCAGTTCCCTGACCTCTTTTTCTATCTTTAACAAACCAAATCACAAACAACAAAATGCCCCAAACAAAACTCTCTTCTTCCTGCCCCCCCCCACACATACCTACACACACACTTACACAGACTGCCCCATTAAAACACAAATCAGAAACAAATGCAAGCAAAGTCCAATGAGATAAGCGAAGCTTTAGGAGGAAAAAAAACTATAAAAAAAACACCATTGAGTTTGTTTTGTGTGAGTATCTCCTCCTGGACATGAGGATTACCCTTAAGTGTGTTTAACATATTCAATGAGACTTCATTGTATAAGATTATTTTTCATTTCCCAAAGGAACAAACTTCGGTCAGCATCTTGGTTAAAGTTGGGAGCCTGTGTCCACTATGCCCTCGTAGTGCTGGCACCTCATCTAGTTTCTATGAATGCTGGCCTCGTGTGTTTGCTCCACAGCCTCTGTGAGTTTATATGAGAATCAACACTATTGTGTATGTAGGACACTCTATTCCTTGGAGTTATTTATCATCTTCAGCTCTTTCCATCTTATTTCCTCTTCTTCTACATTGATCCCAAGGGAGTTCTATCTTAAAAGGTTTAATTTTACTTTTCCTTTCTCCCTTTTTTCAATAGCAGAGAAATCCTATGCCTACTTGCTTTTGGAATCTGGAATTCTCACTCTCTGACACTCTGCCATCCAAATTGGATAGCTTCTAGAAGACTCCTTTCTACTTAAAAATAAGCTTCTTCATCTTACTCATCTTTCCCCTTGTGATAATGTCCAAAATTACAGTTTTTTGTACACTTTTGTGTTGTTTCATATCAAATTTCAACATTTTATGTAATTTTTTCTGTTTTTAAATGCATTAATCTACAATATTAAAAACCTATTAAACAGAAACATCATGTATCACCAATAAAATACTAAATTTTATTCTTGAAATAGTAACAGTTCAAATTACCACATAAATAAAACTTCATAAGTCTAAATATTGACATACTAAAGAGAAATGGAATAGCATCCATATATTAAAAGTACTTCATAAAATTTATTGATTAATTTAATTTAATTAATTAGTTAATCAAAAATAAACTGAAATATAAGTGTATAAGAACATTTAATACATTCAGTGACATCACTTTTGTTTCCTACAGTTTCTAGATAATGGAATTGGAATGGGAAATATTAAGGCAATTTATAAGTAAACTGGAAATTAATTTCATAATATGCAATAACTTTGATTGTATGTAGAGATGCTACAATTTAATATTCTCAGATAGTAAAGGTTTATCAATGTTAGTAGAAAAATATTGATATATAAAACAAATCAAATATAAGTTTAATCAATAAATGACTTTCAAATACAGGTTAATGAAAACTAACTAAAACCATATACAACTTAGGATAACATAAAATATATATTCCTACACTTAAAAAGAATACTGTATATATATTTTTTGTATTTTAAATGGTAAATATTAGAAGTTTGGAATAGAGGCAACTACATGTCATCTGTGTTAAATGCACAACAGTAGAAAAACAGTGAACAGGGAATAAGGTTAAACGTCTGAAGTGTGGTATAAAGTAAGAAAGAATGAAACAAAATGACAAGCCGAGATTAGTTTTTAGTGAGAGTAGAATAACCTGTCCTAACTCATCTGTAAGATGAAGGAAAAATTCAAGTAGCATGTGACTAGATGAGAGCTGGTGTCTAGAAAGTTTCTACTGCTTCATGTTCTTAATCATACAGGGAAAGAAAAATCAACCAAATGAGGATGTGGCAGAAATAGAAATAAGATGAAAATAAGTATGAAATGATTGATCTACTTGGACTTAAGTTTTGTGCAAGGTGATAAGTATGAGTCTAATTGAATAGAAGAATTGGGATGGATGGAGTTGAAGAGTACCAACAGTTATGGAACAGCTCTAAGTTGAATTGGCAATCTGCAGCCAGGAAAGTAAACTGAGAAAGAGAAACATCCATTAGTATTTTAACAGTTTAAGATGGTGTGTGTTAGGTTGGGAAAGTAAAACTGAACTTAGACTAGAATAGAATATTGTCAATGATATGTGCCGACACAGGACTTTGCAGGGCCCTACAATAAGGGTTCTAGATTCTATGTCCCCAAGCAAGGAGTTAGGCAGAGACTTAGTTGCAGATGAAAGAACAACAATTTATTTTAAAAAATACTTTTCCACCGGAAGTAATGAGATTAATCATAAAGAAGTCTCAGTTGCTCAAACAAGCCGGGATTTTTATTTCACCTGTGGCTTCTGTCTTATTCACATATTGTGGGTTTTTCTGGCAGATATCATATGCATTATGTGCAGTTCTATATACAACTGCACCCATTTCATATGTTATTTGCATAACTGTGTTACCGAGGAGTATTTGTTTTAACATTCTAATGAACCAATATTCATCTTTACACACTCTGAGAGGTATCTTGCACCTGGAACCCTGTCACCAGATACTGCCATTTAGACTTGAGAAGAGATTTCTTGCCTTTACTAACTTGCTTCTTTAACATTCTGATTCTTTAAGTCTGTGCTGAAGCCTGAATGAAACCATAAGGAGAAAGAGAAAAACATTGCTGACAATTCAAACTATAATGTAAACCATCTTAAACAATCACAAAACTTAGAGTATTATTAATAAAAAGACTATTACTTCAGAGAGTAATTATTATACTATTTAGGGAAGAAAAATGTTACTGAAAGTGTAATTTGAGTCTCTGTACAGTATGGTTTTCCTTAGTAAAAATAGAAAAGTAATGAGTGATGCAGGGAATGGTGGGAATGATTATGTGTGTCATAAGTACAAACATTTTAGGAGACTATAGAGTAGTAGGAAACAAGTAAGAGCAGAGGAGTCAAAGACTCCTGTTGTTGGAGAAACGTCTTATACACTGGTTCTCAGAGGCTGATTTCAGTACTCAAGAATCTCTGATTGTTAACAAAAGTTAACTGATGGCCAATTAGCTGGGCAGAAAGGGTATAGGAAGGCGGGACTTCCTACGAAGAAGGAAGGAACCCTGGGTTTTACACAGGAGAAGCTCTCTCTTCCTGACAGATCTCATGAGCAGCAGGATGTCTGGGTATGAGCTCTGTGAGCCTGGTAGGTACAGCAAGCCATGTGACTGTTTGGGATTAGATGGTTGAGTTCTAGTTGAGAACATCCCCATCTAAGGCCTAAGCACTGAAACATTAAAAGTTCTTGGTGTATTTAATTATTAGGAAAAAGACTGCCACGGGTTTCAGATCACCAACTAAGTTATGCCTGACCAGCTGACAGCATTCCTCCCACTAAGCCCTGGAGGCTGCTCTGTCAGGCTGCCGCTGGCTGTTCTACTATTCCAATATAACAGTTTATAATTATTAATAAATATCATTGCTAACAAGGTTGCAGTTTTAGGTTTAAAGGCCTAAAAGCCTCCAGCTAAGGCAGGCCTATAAGCTTCTGGACACAGGCCTCCTGCCAAGACCTGGTGACTTCCCTGTCAGGCTGCCACCAGCTGTTCCACTGGCCTAATATAACAGTTTATATTTATTAATACATTTAATAGTTAGCAGAGTTTCAGTTGCAGGTGGTGAAGGCTACCCTTGATCCAGGGCTTAGTCCCTAGGATAGGCCAGGCCATCAAATAAGGTAAGCCAGGCCTGCTGGCCTACTACCACCCTGCCAGCTTCTCTGCAGGCCTAATATAACAGTTTATATTGTTAATAAAATTAATTTCTGTTTTAGTTTCATCCTGTAATTGTGGTTAAGACTCCATAAGACAGCCTGTGTTGATGGATGCAATAAGAAAATAGACCACAGACAACTTGAATAAATCTGATAAGACTTAGCTTCTCAATTTTTCTAAAAAAGTCTGCATTATGATACTAAAAAAAATCTGTATTGTTTATTGGCTTGCTAAATAGTCTTATATTTTCAAATCAAGGTTTTAAGACTATTTTTCCAAGGTTAGATATGATTTACTGAGTTAATCATTTTCTATAATCTCAAGAATCCTAAACAAAATCATTTCAATAGATTTAACATTTTATGATATCATCATTTCTAAACAATGAATTTCTATCTGAAGAAGAATTAAATTAATTTCATGTATTTCACCTTCTACAAAATGCAATTCAAAACAAATTAAAGACATTAATTTAAAACTTGAAACACTGAAACTTCTAGAATAAAGCTAAATGATATCATACAAAATATTGGGTAGACAATAGCTTTTTTAATAAAACACTAACAACATGTGAACTAACTACAAGAATAAAGAAGTAAGATTAAAAGAAAATAAAATGATTTTCTACAGCAAAAGAAACATCATTAGAGAAAAAAGACACTCCACAGAATGTGAAAAAAAAAAACTTTGCTAGCCACACTTCAGAGAAAGGGTAAGTGGGCTGAATTTATAAAGAATTGCAGAAACTAAACACCAAGGGAAAAAAAATTCCAATCTGGTAGTACTGTGGAAGAGTTGGGGGAATTTACAGCGATTGGGAATGGACAAGAACTCCACAAGAAGATCACCAGGGTCAACTAATGTAAACCAATTGAGGATCACAGATACTGAACCATCAACAAGAGCATGCATGGATTGAACCTATTACCTACTACACATATGTTGCTAATGGGCAGCTTGCTCTTTTGTGTTGTTTCCTAGCATTTGGAGCCTAGGCTAACTCTGATATAGACTTCATTGCCTGTTTTTGGGTAGCTTTTCCCTAGACTAAATTGTCTGGCCTCAGTGGAAGATGATGCAAATAGTCCTGATGCTACTTGATGTGCTGGGGTAGGTTGGTATAGGGTGGGGTTGGGGTCCCCGTTCTCTTAGAGGAAGGGGAGGTGAGAATTAAAGGTTTAATTTTAAGTTATTTATTTTTATATTGACATCTCTATCCACCTTCCAACCCACTGACCCTAGGCACAGGAGAAAGTATATTAATAGAAGCAGAAGATGTACACCTCTTTAGTCATAGGTTTTTGGAGGCAATTTGTCAGGATTCCAGCAGACCAATCACGTAGCATTCACTGGAACAGGTATCAACAGCAATGAGAACACACCAATCAGTGGCAATGGCTACCCACTTCCAATATTGGCAGCAATGGAGATGGCAGTTGTTATCTCCATTTAGGGCACCGATCTTCAGACTGTCATGGGCCATGATTGGCCTCAACTCTTGGCAGCAAAAAGTTTTGGTAACATGTTGTCTGGAATATTTCAAAGAGAAGCAGCGATGAGAAGTATTGAGAAGTGATGCCAAGTAAAAAGTCCCTCTGGGGCCTCCATTTATATCCCCTCAAATCCAGACAAGTATGCTTTCCAATTGGCCAATCTCATATCCTTCATATGAAATACTTTCTGTTGACCAAGATCTTGTGCTTTCCAACAAGTCCATTTATCAAATCATATAAGCAAGTTCCTTGCACATGACAGTTTTGAGCTGGCAAAATATCACATGCTTCACCATCAGGATGTTTTTCATGGCCTTTCATGAGTCTGTTTTTCAGTGATGGAAAAAACACCCCACCTCCCACACTTGAGACAAAACCAAAAAACACATTCACTTAACACAACCGTGTTTATAAAGAAATCAATATTTCCGCCACACAGAATAGGAGAAGAGTGTGGGAGGGTGGGACTTGGAGGAGAGGAGTAACGGGGTTGCAATCGAGATGAAAAGTAAATAAATAAACTAATTAATGAGAAAAATTGCCAATCAACAAATGGGCAAATTAACAGAATAGGCAGTTTTCAAAAAGGAAAAACAAATGACCATTAATTAGTTTTTCCTTCTTTAATATATGAGTGATAATTAGCATAAATTAATGTTAATATGCAGTATATACTAAAATTAAATTCAAATGATCAGGACATTCATTCACCTTTATTCTCTGGCCTTTTACTAAAATGTGAGAAAATTAAATAGAAATGGTATAGTCTTAAATTGGCAACTCAATGCCATTAATTAGTTTTAAAAGGCTTCAATATTACAAGCTATCAAGGAAATTGAAATTTTGCACTAATTTAAAAAAAATCTGACCCCATTAAGAATGGCCTTTATTAACAAATCTTATAACACATGTTGGAGAAGATATGGAAAGAAAATAAATATTAGGTGGCACACATCTTTAATCCCAGCACTTGGGAGAAAGAGTTAGGCAAATCTTTGTGTTCTAGACCAGTGTGGTCTACAAACTGAGCCCCAAGACAGCCAAGTATCCACATACATTCAAATGAAGAAATATTATACATTACTGGTGTAGATTCAAATTATTAAAACTATTGCTTATTTTTGAGATTTCTCAAAAGATTAAAATTAGAACTACTATATGAACCCTCCCCCATTCTACTCCTGGGAATATACCCTATGAACTGCATAAACAACCCTAAGGTTATATCTGTATATTTACACTTATTCCTGATTTATTTACTGTAGCTAAGAAACAGAAAGTTAGTTTTTTATCAGCAAATGAATGGATGATGAAAATTCGCTATGTATATAGAAAAAAGAATACTATTCATCTCTAAAGACAATGAAATTGCAAGATTTGTAGAAAATATATGGATTTAGATTGTGTGACTATTAACCAATGTCAACTTATCTCAGAAAAGGAGAAAAAGTAAATAATATATTCTGCCTCACATTTGGAATCTAGCCAATAATACCATATATATATAACAAAATATTGATGTCTATGCAGTATATCATGCAGAAAAGAGAAAAAGAAAGACTAGATATTAGGAGATGAGGAAGGACTAAACGCAGATGATGGACATAAGCTATAAAGAAGGATAAAAAGCTAATTGTTTATCTAGTTTTACTTCTGTCATGGATTTTTCATTTCATTTAATTTTCATTTCATTTCATTCCTGAACAGTTGCTAAATATGTAAAATTATATTCAATAGTTTGAGTGTAAAATCCAATGTGAAGCATCACAGATTCAAAAAGTCTATTCTCACTGTGTAGAAATTTATTTAAATATGTAGACTTTGTGCCTGGTTGACTGTGGTGTATCATATTTATTTTATTTGCTGTGCTTTTTCAAACAATAAAGCCTTCTGATAAATAAGCAGCATCAACAACAAGCCCTAGTAAGTCACTGGCTATATCTGAATATTCTTTGAATTATTCGCCAATGCCAAAAGAGTATGTTAGTTGTTCTTCCGGAATATACTCACTCATTTAGCAACCCTATAACACAGATATGTTTATTTCCTATAAATTTTATATTGGTTATCATAACTTGCCAACTGTGTGCTTTGTTTTATTTTGGTGAGATAGATAAGGAAGAAGAGATTGACTGTGGAACAGTTACACAAGGGAGACAGAAATCAGTGTCACCCACTGAAAACAGTTGGATTAGGAAACATTTTGGTCAGTTTTCAGTGTGTCCCATGGCAGAGGAAACCCATATATGCTGATATATGCTTGAGCTGTTGATGGTATCTTTAATAAGAAATGGAGACTGTCCATGAATACAATTGTCTGTCATTTCTTAGTTTTGGAAGCTGCTGGTTCTCCACTTCCTTTTTATTCAGATGTATTTATCTTCTCAGATCTCTGATGTTGTTGAAGACTAGATAATTACAGTCTCACAGTTAAGTTTTAAGTTGTTTAGGAATCAAAAGGAAGTTGTAGGTCTATGAAGATATCTATAAGTTGGTAATGCAAGTTAGGATGGAAACTGAGTTAGGTATAGAATATTAAACTAATTGAGATAGGTAGATAATAGAAATTATTATCAGTTGCCAAATATGTATGGACTAGACATTAGGAATGTGTGTTATACCTTATAATTTTCATAATTGTTACCACATTGTTCTTAATGTTTTATATTGTATTCATTTTTAGAAGAAACGGAGCCTTGTATTGAACTAAAAAGGGGAGCTATGGGAGGGTAAATACACCTCTAATTTTAAAAAAAAGCAGAAAAGAGGGAGAGGGGGAAGAAGGTAGGAGGGTGGGACCAGGATGGGGAAGAGAGAGTGGAATGTGATTGAGATTTATCTTGAAAAAAATGTCAAAATTAAACAATAAAAAAATTTAAAAAATGTTTGTGCCAAACACATTGTCACATGCTTTTGCTACTTATAACCATATGCAACTGAATATGTGATTTTGAGGAAAGAAAGAGGGAAAAAATTAAAGCATGCCATAAGCTTTCTAAATTTCAAATATATATATATTCAAATATAATATATATACATATATGCATATATATGCATGTATATGCAAATAGAAAAGATTTCCTAATGCATTTGTGAATTTCCCTGAAAAAGAAACCACTTAAATACAGGAGGTATGTGTGAACATCAGTTTACTTATGAGTGAAATACAAGTGCTAAGTGGAATCTTTTGAATCATAAATATCTTACTTTGTCCCTCAAGTGTCAATTGTTTGATTTATTCCACCTTCTGCTGAAGAGCCCTTTCTTGGACTAAAATCTTGAGAATTCTATGTAGAAGTGCAGTTGTAGGTATGTTCCAACTTACAGTATCTAAGCCATATCAACAAACTTTACTTCTAAAATAGCTACATATAGTTTAATTTATCCAGAATATACCAAAGAAAACATTTATCTTGTATTCTCTTAACCAATTAGAAATGTAAAGCTTCAAATGTAATGTTTTTGCTCTTTGATCTGTTTTATAATCAACATCAATATTTTGTGGAATAAGGTATGCTAATTGGTTTTTTTTTTTTTGGTTTTTTCGAGACAGGGTTTCTCTGTGTAGCTCTGGCTGTCCTGGACTCGCTTTGTAGACCAGGCTGGTCTCGAACTCACAGAGATCCGGCTGCCTCTGCCTCCCGAGTGCTGGGATTAAAGGCATGCGCCACCACCGCCCGGCTCAAAAGCCCAATGCTAATTGTTAATAGTGGTACCCCCTGGAGAAAGGGACCATCAAAGTAGATAGTGATATTTTTTTCTGATTTTTCTATTACTGCGAAGTGTTATTCCGGCCAAGAATTTTAGAATTGAAAAAAATGAGTTTAAAATATCCGAAATAAATGTTCTATATTAATAGGTAGGTTATGAAATGTGAATCTAAATATCTCAGGATGTCTGGAGAAATTTAATTATCAACATAGTGGAGTCACTATGTTCCAAGATTCTGACACACATAATAAAGGCCAGCCAACAATCCTGCCAAAGAGAAGCTAGAAAACACATGTGAGGGTTTATTTCTAGTCAAAGGCAAGATGTGGTTGGTACCAAGGAACTAAAGTTGTGCTTTGAGGTGAATCATTGAAATCGAGTGTGGCTTTTCAATAGCTAGTTACTTTACAGAGGAATTCAGAGACTAGACCCATCAAAAGTTAACATGGTAAGGAAACATTATTTCCTTTGTGTGTGTGTGTGTTTTGTTTGTTTGTTTTTTTACTACGCCTGTTCTATGGATTTGGATCCTGTTTGGAACAACTACATAGCAATTAAGTTGGCGGTTATGGCCCCTGAGTATCCCTCTTTAATCCATTTGTCCTATTTAGTCAGATTTTCTTATTGTATTTGTTCAGTTCTTTGGTATTCACCACAAAAAACATTGCTTGGTCCATTAATGAACTTCAGAACCATTTGGAAAAGCAGTTTGATTTGTGGTAGCACAAGCTTCAGTTACAAATTAATGGATGCTTTTAGCCTAGAAAAAGGAATGGCAGGTGGTAGACAATCTTATATGATTTAATTCAGCCAAAAATTTGAATCTATTTTTCTTTGGGTATATCAGAATGACTTTGTTTTGACTTGCATTGGATTCTAAAGCATTTATTTGAGAAATTCTCCAGTAAATGCTATTATAAAGATCAAAGCCATAATTTTAAATGGAAGATTTTTCTACCATTGCAGTATTTTCATCATAGACAATTTGGAAATTTATAAATATCAATTTAAAGGAAATAAATATTTTTATAAATTCCCTGCTATTTGGATGCAGGGAATTATTATTAGCAGAATATCTCTTAAAATTGTGCAATACACTATCTCAAAAATTCAAGTATAAAAGGAAAAAACTTAAACATTACTCCCTTAGACCACCTCCTGAATAACATTACTTTCCAAGTTGAGAAAAATCTCATTGTGTGATTGTTGGTATTGTCAATTTGACTGAAAATAGAATTGCCTAGTGATGATTCATGGAGGATAATCAGTGACTACTTTCATTAAGGTACAAAGATCTGCCTACTTTGGTTGATACCATTCTCTGATCATAGACTTCATAAAATGGAAAGAGAGCTGAACACATGAACATGTGACTCATTGCTCAGTTTCTGATTGTTGATGTGATGTGACCAGGTGCAGCATCCTGCTGCCTGGCTTCCTTACTAAAACAGACTGTCTCTTGAACTATGAGATGTAATGAGCCCTTTATCCCTCGAGTTTATTTTCTTAGGGTATTTTAACACAGCAATAAAGAAAAAAATCTAAGATACTCACTAATTACATCTCAAAAATAAACTAAACAGCAGCTAATCATACCTAATAATCAGTACTTGCTTTTCCATAGAGCTGAGCATATACCTCTCATACATCTCAACACTATAAAGTTAGCCCCAAGTTTGAAGCTTACTTGTGCTACATAAGGACTTCCAGGCCTCCCTCTGTTATTCAGTGAAACCTAGCATCCAAATAAGTAGCAACAGAATATTTCTATGTCATAAAAGAAATATTGATACTTCTGTTCACCTAGTTTAAGAGTAAAATTCAGAAAGGGCATTTTTGGATCCAATTTTAACATATCCATTTGGCTCAATAATTGAAAAGTACATTTTAATTATCTTTGATTCTTCGTATTTAAAGAAAAAAATTTTGGTATGAAAAGACAAAGAAACTGATTTGGGAACAGGATAAAAAAAATTACTACCGAAAGTAGTGACTGTATAACAACATTACATGAGGTTATGGTTATTAAACATATAGCTGTAGCTATTACCCAAAATATTAAACATTAACTTTGAATAAAAATATCTTTATTTTCCTGTTTACACATTTCTGAAACCTCTAACATTGATTTAGGGAAACAATAGTTTAACTGACGTTTGGGTTTTAAAAAATAAAGTATTTCTCTAGAATAGTTTTTTTTTCAGAATATATAGTACTTGCTTATATCTCTTATTTTCATAAAAATATTATCTGTAGTTATATAAAATTCTGGCTTGTTTAAATGTTAATCAGATGTTAATCATAGTGTGATAACATTTACTTCAGAGAGTAGTATGGATGTCCCTCAAGGAACAAAGAGTGAATCTACTGAGTGATTTAATTATTCCACTTCTAAGTATAAATCCAAAGGAAATTATTTTAGTTTAACCAGGGACACATATGCATCCATATATGTTGCTGCATTATACATAGTGGTTAAATAGGAACAAAACCAAGACAACCACAAATGGATGAGGGCAAGAATAGTACACAGAGACTAAGGAAAAGCATTTAGCCAAAAAATCAAATACTGTCATTTTCTCGAAAATGAGTACAATTGGAGAATATTCTGAGTGAACCATAACAGAAAAGCAAACACCATGTTTGATCTAATTCACAAAGATATATTAAAATAAATTTTACTAACAGTTTAGTAACCCTTGTCTGTAACTGTAGCAGGTTGAAGAGCTAAGATAAGGATTACTTGAACCCTGAACTTTTAAGACCAGTCTGGACAGCATAAGCCACATGCCAATATTTTTTTAAAAAAGTTATCACACTACATAACAATGTTTACAAAGGCTTGAATAAAGAAAATTGAGTAATGAATATCTAATACTGTTAAAGGTTTGTAATAAATTATATTGAATATAGAAAAAG
Source organism: Lophiomys imhausi (assembly GCA_907164525.1). Taxonomy (NCBI): domain Eukaryota; kingdom Metazoa; phylum Chordata; class Mammalia; order Rodentia; family Muridae; genus Lophiomys; species Lophiomys imhausi. Next base: position 6,894,556 of record CAJQZJ010032984.1, on the reverse strand, counting down.
GAGTTAACTGCAGTTTACAATAAACTATATATTTTATAAATAAGTAACTAAAGGATATATGGTCAAAGTCTCCAATGATAAAGCTAAAACAGATACAAATGTTACTTATTCTTATGTGGTAATTGCATATATTACCCCCTACTATGTTCAATTATCATGTGTCAGTCAAAACTTTTTTCATATCTGGAGATTTTAAATGTAAAAACACTTACTCTGAAAGCATGTGTACCTGAGTTTGAATCCCAAGAACCAGTATTAAACATGCCTTCATATGCCTGTAACCCTAGTCTGTAGGGAATGGATACAGGTGAATACTGAAATCTTGCTGATCATTCAGCATAGCATAGATATCAGTGAGCTTCTTTCTCAGCAAGAGATCCTGTATCAAGAGAATAAGGCAGAGAATAATGGATCATAACATCATTTCATTTTCTTGCCACTACATTCACTTAATGGGCATGTGCAACATACACCTTGCTCTATAAAACAAACCTAACACAGACACACACACACACACACACACACACACACACACACACACACACCACACAAACACAGAGAGAGGGGGGGGAGCAAGAGGGTGAGGGAGAGGGAAGCAAGTTTCAGATTGTTACAGCTAACTCCCACATATATGACATGTGTTTTTCTACATTCACACACACACATGCATACATACAAGCATGCATCATACACATAATAAAATAAAATAAATGAAAGGTCCAGGAGGTTACATAATGGTCTTTAAAAAAGACAGAAATGGGTACCTTAATCAAGTAGAAACAGCAAGATTTGAAAGTAAAGGTGAGGATAATGATGATAGAAAATCTTAAGCAAGGTTGAGAGTAGAGAAGATAAAGGAGAAGTGTGGAAGAAGGGATAATTAACATAATGAAGTGTGAAAAGTCTCCATGGAAGCCTTCTATTTTCACAATCCATTATAAATGACTTAAAACAACAAGAATAAAAACTTTGAAGGAATCTTTTAGGGTTGCATAATGCTCTTATCAGAAGCCAAAGTTTATTAAGTGAAAATCTTGTTAAAAGTTGTGGGATATATCCCTACGTGCTCTTGAATAGTCATGCCCCCAAGATGAACATAGAGATTACAGAACACTGCTAATGCCCTTGCTGGATTGTATTCTAAGAAGTTTATTATAAATTCCTATTGTTGAAGGTGCCCACAATTAGATTATAGGTCAAAGAGTAATCAAGATGGAATTGAACTGGAATTATTCTCACTTCTGGCTATCTTTCATAGTGCCAAAGGTCACTGTACAGGATACTAGAGGAGAAAGGTATCAATGGTCCTATCCAGTTGTGAACACATTAGTTATTGAAATTTTTGATGTGCTGTACTTTTTATGGAAGCAGAAGTTTCTATTGGGTTATAAAATAGTCTTTGTGAGACTCATATTGACAGAGTGCATGGTGGCCTTAGAGCCTACAGATGTTGTGTCAGCCTTGTTACTGCTTATTTGGATCCTTGTGACAGAATCTACAGCTTGTGATTAGAGAAATCTATGGAGTCTCTGTGTACCTTGTTTCTAGAAGTCTGGGTTTTATCCTGCTCCAGCACCTCAACTGAAGAGTTATTACTTACCTACATTGAGTTACTCTCCGCATTCCCTAAATCATCCTCCACCTAGGTATGTACCATAAAAAAATTAATTTGCTTTTCCATGGTCTTTTTTGGTTGAACAGCAATTAGGGTTTTAGTGCCTTCTTCCTTAGCTTATACATATAAAAATATTTTCTTAAATAAGTGTCCAAATTGATAGTTTCTTTGTGGCTTTTTCATACATGCTTAATACTTTTTGCCACTTCTTCAACCCTGACCTCTCTCCTACCACTTGGCCCTCCATCCCCACTAAGAACGTTCTGGCCTGGATAGTTCTGCTTCCACTTTCACCTCATAGGATTGTCTTTACCCCAAAACTCATTAAACATATTTCATGAGCCCTGACTAGTTTCCTTTCCTTCATATATACTCTTTCCTATATAAAATCACTTATAGGCAAATTAGAAGCTAGGATATGCATATGAGAGACAAGATTCACTGTCTTTCAGATTCTGAGTTATTTCCTAATACATATTTTTCAATAGAAAATGCATATTCATCCAATTTTGTGAGAACTTTATACATTTAGTTTTTCTTATGGTTGTATCACTTGTTATCAGTTTGTCAATTAATCAGCCCTAACGAAGACAGGAATTGGTACCAGTTTGTGGGATATTGGTATGAAAATTCTGACAAAGTTATTTTGTGAAGGATTATGGTAGGATTTCATAAATCTAGATTAACAAAGACATTGAGTGTGAAGAGCTCAATAGACTGCTCTGTAAGAGCTTGGCAGTTAGAATATCTATCATGATGGGATGGGTCTTTGACTTTTTGTCTTGTAATATTTGTTTTATGAAAATGAATGTACTTTGTTTAATTTGACTATGTTTAGCATAGTAATGTTCTCCAAGGTGATTATTCCTATAGTTAATATAAACTGACTTTTTTAATTACTTTTGGCTAGTTTATTTCTGAAATATTTTCTCTATATGTATCAGAATTATATCGTGCTGTGTTCTCTGTAGCTCTATTTGCTAGGAAAACTCTTTTTATCATTTCATCTTAAGTGAACATCTTTCTTTCTTTTTTTTTTAAGAGAAATGGATCGGTTTTAATCATTCTTTGATCAGAGAATAAAATCACAAATGTACTACATTTGAACTGCAAGAGAAGAGAATTAGATAGTAGTTACCATGATCTTTCTTTTATAATAAGGTATACTTCTTAGATGCTGCAACTGGGTGAATCTTTCATTTTAATCCATTTTGCTTCTCTGTGTGTTTTGACTAGAGAATTGAAGCAACTTATATTTAGCACTATTATTTAAAGGCATGTGCATCTTAATTATAGTCATTTTTGTCAATTTGCATTGTTTAATGTTTTTCCATTCCTTCCTTATTTAACAATTATTCAACAGTGGTTTCATTGTTTACTGTGGCCTCATGGATGTATTTTTCTTTCTCTTAAATCTGAATGATTCTGTTAAATACCTTCCCTGTACCTAAACTGGTGACCATGAGTCTCTTATCCTATTTGTATAATGGAAAATGCCTTTATAATAAAAATGCTATACCACCTATAATAGTCTGGGTTTGTAGAAGTTTTTAGAACTTTACATTGTTGCATTGTTCTAAGTCCTCCACAATTTCTTCAGGATCATATATTCCTTCAGTTCTCTCCTTGAGTCATTAGAGCTTACCATATGACTTATATTTACAATGTCCTATAATCGCTATTTTAGCCATATAGTACAAGATAACTCTATTATAACTAATGCACCAAAAGGAACAGGAACTTAGACTTTGTTACCTGTCATGAGACACTTTGCCCTAGTGGTCCTGCCATTGAGTCCCCCAGTACTTGAGGCAACTATTACCCTTCATATGACTGCTGAACTGGGGCGGGGGACTGATGTGTAGGGACACTCCACTCCGGAGGAGTAGGACAGAAGGGAGATGGGGTAGACAGTGGGAGGGTGGGGCTGGGAGGTGTAGAAAGAGGGCACTGTGATGGAGATGTAACTTGAAGTAATAAATAAACATAAAAAGTACTAAAAAAAAAAAAAAGAGCTCTTAGCTCCAGCAACAGTCTCTGATGATGGTGTTTGTGAGGTGGAAGGTCTTAAGTGATTTCCTACTAATTTTCATTGAACCTATGGTTGCCTGCACTCTGCTTCAAATTTTATTCTTTTTTTTTTTAGTTTTATACTTTTATTGTTTAAAAAATTAAATTTGAATATTTTGAAATAAATTGAATTAAATTTTGATCACATATTTTTCTGATCCTGCAAGTCCTTCAAAATACTTCCCTCCTACTTACCAGTTGAACTTAGATTCTTCCTCATAAAACAAAAACCGACAAAAAAAAACAAAACCTCCTACAACCATGAAAACAAAATAAAACCACTCCACTCCTCCCTTCAAGAACCCATCCAAATTCCAACCAAATGTGGACTTCACTATGATTGACAAACTACTCCTGAACATGAAGCCTGCTCTAGAGTGATTGATACACCCAGTGTCACTATATTGAAAAAATCTAATGATCCCTCTTACAGAAGGCATAAGTGACAGTTCAGTTGTTAACTTTTACCCTAATGTCTAGGTATTCATTCATTCATTCATTCACTCATTCATTCATTCATTTTAAAAATACAATAAAATAAAATATAAGAAAAAACAAAAGCTATCGCATTGAAATTTTATGGGACAAATCATCAGAAGAAACAGAGCCCAACAGAAGACAAAAGGATAAGAAACCCACTTGTTTTCACACTGGGGAATCCTATAAAACCACTAAACTGGGAGCCATAATTGATGTATAGAAGACCTGATGCAAACCTGTGCAGGCTTTGTGCATGCTGCTTCAGTCTCTGTCACTTCATATGAGCTTTGACCATGTGCATTTAGAGGGCCTTGTTGTTTTTTATTTTTTGGCTTTTTGAAAATGTTTATTTATTTCTTCAAGTTACATCTCCATAACAGTCCCCTCCCTCCACCCTTCCAGGTCCCACTCTCTCACCTTCTCCTCCTTCTCCCAGAAGTCATAATTCTCTTATTTGAATAATTAGGCTTCAATTGTGAAAATTTAAGGTATAACATACATTCCCAATGTGAGCCCACATATATTTGGCAACTAATATTAATATTATGTTGTCTATCTATCTCCTAATCTATCCTCCATCCCTTCTAGCTCTTAAACTCTTTCTGTGTCCTCTTCCATGGGATTCGGAATTGAGGGACTTGATAGAGATTTCCCATTTATGGCTGAGTGTTCCAAGGTCTCTCCCACTCTGTATAATATCTGGCTGGCTGTATGTCTCTATATTTTTCCCATCTGCTGAAGGGGGAAACATCTCTGATCATGGATGAAAAAGCCATGGATGTATGACTACAGCATCCATCATATAACTTTTGGGTGAATATTCAAAGGATATTTCATGCTACCAGGAAGACACTTGTTCAACCATGTTCAGTGCTGCTCTACTCATAGTAGACACTACTTTGAAACAAGCTATACTATCCCCAACAGAAGAATAGATAAAGAAAATGACGTACATGTATACAGTTGAGTATTTCTCACTGTTAAAAAATGATAAAATTTGCAGGCAAATTGATATAATGAGAAAAAATCATCCTGAGTGATGTATCCTATACTCAGAAAGACAAATATAGCATGTATTTGTGTATATGTTGATATGAACTGTAAAGTCAATGATAATCAAGCTCTAATCCACAGAACCATGGAGGGTAGCTGTAGAGTGAAAGACTGGAGGGAAGAGATAGATGTCCTTAGGAAAGGGAAATACAACAGTTATAGATGAATAGAAAGGGGCTGAAATGGGATGATCAAGTGGGGACTGGGAGGGACAAAAGATTTATGGGATGAAATACAGAGAGAGAGCTAAACTTAAGGGACATTAGAAGGGGGGAGAAAACTCAACTAGTCATCTAGTTTTACCAAAGGAAGCTTTCTTTACTACTATTAGATTAAATATAACTGAGTTGTTTGCAAAAAGGGCCCCAAAGGAATTCCCAAACAAACCAGACAGTTTTCAGCGTTTGCTCTTGAAACATCTATGTTTGTGAGAAGCATTTCAAGGATATTTTTAATGTTCCCATTGACACAGTTTAATCTCTTCCAAATGTATCCAGGTTAAAAGCAAATGGATCTCAACTGACAACAACACCAAGAAAATGCCCCTACCTCCATTTTGTCTTGCATGATCATACATGAATCGATCCAACTGAGAGCTTATTAATTTTTGGAATTCTAGAAGATTGTGTATAATCACCATTAGTTATATGGGTAAAAAATCCAACCCCAGCATGGACGACAACTTTTCCATAGGTGCATTGACAAAAACATCTTTGCACATTTATGTGAAAAATTCTGGAGTCCCTAGGGAACCACTTTAGGAAAGCTTATATTATCTGTACAACTTTGAAACTTATCTGAGAAATGTTAAGGTTTTTTTGCTCTCTCTCTCTCTCTGTGTTTACGCAAGATATTGATACTGATGTATTGCACATGCTAAGCTCAGCTTTTACTACTAAACTATGTCCCCTGCTCAAATTTATCTTTAAATACATGGCAATATATGTGATTTATATTTACATTCACTTATATGAAACTATTTATATAACGGAATAGAAATCTAAGAAATATAGGAAATAAGAAGCAAAGTAACACCAATTTAAAACTTAATTAAACATCTTATAACATTGTACAATAAATTCTATAGAAGGGAATATCAGTGAAAAAATATCACCAAATAAAGCCAAGGTGAACATTATTAGGACTGAAATTATAGCAAAATAATGATGAAGTGATGAAAGGTATTTCTGGGGTGACACAGTAACGTTATCAAAACTTTTTAAACATGGAAACAGAGTCTGTGAAAAATATCTCAGGATATTTCTCAGTATTGAGAACATTCATTGCTCAAAGTGCTAGGTGGATAGAGTTCTAAGAAAATAAAGATAAATCATGCTTTATTTGTGCTGATGATTATACCATTGATTTCTTTAACATCTTTATTATCCAACCTTCAAATATATAACATATATATATGATAGAATATACAGATAGATGATAGATGTGATAGAATAAGATAATTGTACTGTTTATCCATAAACTAATAGTGGTACCTTCATTCGATATCTGTAACTTTGACATATTTAAACATCATTTACATTCACTTCAGCTATAAACATATTTAAAGTAAATTGCAGGCATAGCTTTTTGGAAAGTCATGATTTAGTAAGCAATGTCATTTCTAAAATTAAATGCACTTATTTTTGCATAATCATAAGGCTATTTTCATGTGCAATTGTGATAGCAAGGATTCTTTAAATTAACCCATTGTGCAGAGTAGTCTCATGTGTTTCTGATTAATTTTATTTCTAAATTGTAATGAAATAATTCAACCTATTATTTAATCAATCAGTACATAAATCAAATATAGAATGATGTTTGAATTTATACAATTAAGTTAATCATCATAAATGCACTTTTACATCCTCCATTCATATCAGGAAATAATTAACTCTTATAGTCTTGGATCTTGACTACATAAATAAGTGCTTGCTACTTTATCCTTAAAGATTAGAAAACAATTCATCTATAAAGACATAACTTTTATGTAATATTTTAATTTTACAAATGTATTAACACTTTATATAATCCTCATCACATTCCTTTCTGGACAGTTACATTTTAAATATTGACCTATATAATTTTTAAGTACAAGTTTTATATATTTGCTAAAGTATATTATTTCACTGAATGAATTATCATGAAAATCTATAATAATGGTAATAGTCATTGCTTGGTTACTTACATAGCGTTCTTATGAATATTCATCTACACATATGCATTCCCTTGATAACCTGCTTAGAGGAACCAACATGACTGGTAATAATTGAGATATAAAGAATAAATAAGAAAAGATACTAAATTCAGTTCATAATTTAAAGGTTTTCAAAAGTCTATAGCGCTTTGTAATGCACAGTCTTTCAGTCTTCCCTTTATTTTTTGCATTTGAACTTCTCTCAATTTGTTCACAACCATTTCAATTATTGTTGTGTATATTTGTAAAAGTATATTTAGATATACTTTTTACTTTAATTATTATTTGTAACAAGAATGAGACTGTATTCTGAGACTTATTGATTTGTTTCAAGTTGTTTGATCTTCTTTAAAATGAATTTTGGTCTTTTTGTTTTTTAATAATTGTTATTGATACTTCCTCATTTTATAAGTTTTCTCAAAGATATGAATGTTAATACTTTTAAATTTTCTTAAATATTATTAGTATCTTCTATTATACGTTATTTTTCACAGTCAAATATATAAATGAGATAGAATTATTGTTGTAGTACAATATGAGGATATTTCTATGTTTCCATAGGGCAAAGTACTACTATCAGTAGCATTTATTGAAAACCATAAATAAGACACTTTTCCTTAATACTTTTATAAAATATTAATAATTATTTTGCTTACTAGCTTTTTTCAACTTGGCAAAAATAAGGACTATTTACAAAGAGAGAATTGCAATTGAGGAAATGCCTCTATTCATCACCACTGGGCTAGAGGAAAGTGTTTGGGAATATTTTTCTCAATTAATGATCGATATGAGAGGGTCTGTCCCACTTTGCACAGTGCAGCCAACTGGACAGGTGATCCTGGCTTGTATTTGAAAACAGTCTAAGCTACCTAGGCTGAAAACCAGTAAGGAATTTTTCTCAATAGCCTTTGATTTGGTTCCTGCTTCTAGCGTTCTATTTTGAGTTTTGGGACTTGATTTTCACCCAGGATGAATTAAAACTGTAAGGTATAATAAACTCAAATTTCTTTTAGTGTTGGCATTTTCATGGCAATAGAAAACTTACTAGGGCAACTGTGAATATGTGACTATGCATGTTGTACCTAATATTTGAATCTCAGTATATACATGCATGAATAACATGTAGCATTGAATGTTATATGTTTGTGATATATATATATATATACAAGCCAGTCTGAAAAGAAATTATAAATGAAACAAAAGCTAATGTAAATATTATGTGTTAAGTTCCAAACAGGAGATAAGTGACTGTGGTGTCTATTTAATATGTCAAAATGGGCCTGGCTTCCAGGTTCTCCCAGCATCCCTCAATCCCTATTCATTACAAGGTATGGCTGGCATACCCTGTCCTCTACCCAGAATTTCCCAGCCTAGGGACTGGGTTGTCCTTCCCCCAGAGGTTTTTCCCTATATACTCAAGATATTTTGATAATCCATCTTCTTTTGTACCTTTGGCGTCCTAGCTGCTGTACTTGGTTCCCCTCTCTCCTTTCCCCTCCCCCCTCTCACTACATGGTTCAGGATTATGACCACTCTGGACTCTCCCACATGTGATTTCCTCTGTTATGATCATCCATATATCTATAATAAACTTTCTCCTCCACCATACCTGGGAGCAACAAAGTCTTTCTTTTCATTTTAATTTCTTTTTTCATTAATATGCTTTCATTCCCTTGTGTCACAATCCAATTTATACATACCAACATTTTCTGTTGAAATTCCATTAGTTTTTAAGAATTTTAGAGAATGAAACCTCATGTGAATACACATACAAACACAAATAAATTAAACCACAAAGACTCTGAAATGTTTAGTGTGAAGAATGAGAGATTGTGAACAAGAAACACATGGTTTCCTGTATTATCCTGGTCTAGTTTTTGGTCTACATTAAATGATTTGATAAATCATAGATATATATTTTGGTTTATATAAAACATAAAGAAAACATTTTGAATATTAATCCTGTATAAGATACATTAAAGACAGATTTAGTTTTTTTAATGTTTATTTATTAATTCAAGTTACATCCCCATCACATTGCCCTCTTTCCACCCCTCCCATTCTCGCCCTCCCACCCTCTACCCCCTATCCCTTCCATTCCACTCCTCTGGAGTGGAGTGTCCCTACATAACAGTCCCCAGCTCCAGTTCAGTAGTCATATGAGGGCTAAGACCCTCCTCATACACTGGGGGCCTACAAGGCAGCACCACTAAGGCAAAGTGTCTCTTTGACAGGAAACAAAGTCTATGTCCTGCTCCCTTTGGTGCATTGGTTGTAGTATAGTTATCCTGTACTATATGGCTAAAATTCGAATATAAGTGAATAGATGCCACGTGCATCCTTCTGAGTCTGGGTTAGCCCACTCAGAATGAGCTTCTCTAGTTCCATCCATTTGGCTCCAAATTGCATGATTTCGTTGTTTCTGATGGCTGAGTGGATTTAGTTTTTAGGACTTGATATGAATTTATTTTTATACATTTTTTGAGAATTTCATACATGAATACTCTCTATACATCTTTTCCAACCCTTTCCCTTTCCAACTACTCTCATATTCCTCCAAACCCTTTCAAAAACTTGACATCTTATACTTTAATTATTATTAGAATATACAAACATGTTTACATGTGTTTGTGTTACTGTTAAATGACTCCAACCTGTTGAGGTCATTTAACATTGTTTCTATGCATATGCATTTAGATATGACCTATTGACATTGGATAACCTATCAGAGAGAATTAATTTCCTCTAGCTATTCATTTAGACAAGAGGTTTGTGAGATTTCTCCCATTCTCATTGGGATGAAAGGAACTATAGACCAAACCCAGTGCCAGATATGTGAAACTTCCTTTCAGTTGTTGATCAGGGAAGTCCAAGAGACTCCTAACACAACAAGTATATTTACAGATATTATTTGTGAAATACTTCTTAATCAATGATAAAAACGTTCACTATTATATTTAGTGAGTATAGGAGTAAAAGTTCAAACTCTTGGTATGTAAATTGAATATACATGTCAATGTAACTAAGAGTGTAAGAAAAATAATATTATTCTTAATTAAAAATATATAGGTACAACATGGGATCTCTGAGGCTAAAAATTACAACAAGAACCATAATAGATATTATGATTATATATATTATTTTTAAATAATGACATAACACCAAAATTTTGTCACAAAAATTATTTAAAACTAATGGTACTAATATTTTTATTTAGGTAATACTAAAATATTACATATAACATCATAAATACATATTTTAATTGTGTAGTTGTTTGTCATGTATTATTTTGATGTTTCAGGATTATTTTCCTGCATGAACCTTGGTATCTTGTTCACTTTAAGAATATGGTATACTGTTTTGTAATTCTAGCTCATAAAGCTTCAGAGGAAAGTTTTTAATACTGAAAATCTAAATAACGTGTATTTCTATTGTACATGTGACTTCACAGTTATCCATTGATGATGTAACTTAACAGCAGTACCCTATTGAATATCACTTGATATCACTGGTACTGAGCCTTTGAAGTTTTCTTTGATCATCAATGAAGAACAATCTTAGGCATTATATCTGCACCAACAGAGAATGCAAGAACTCTGCAGAACCTTGAGAGCACCTATCCAGGTATGGAGGCATAATTATATCCATCAGGCTTCCTGTAAATACTCCAATGAAAACTTTTGACAGAATTCCTGAGTCTGTATTTTTGCCATTTGAGAATAATAGTTTGATTAGTGTAGCATGTATTAGGTATTATTTTTTTAAAGTTTTATGGATTAAGGAAGCATTTTTCAAACTAAAAGACAACTGTTTACAAGAAATAAAGCACCGATATCATTGATAATCTATTACTGTTTTCTAGAGGTTTTTTTTTTTTTAATTTGCAGCTGTGCTGATTAGATTGGCTAATAGTCTTCACTGCTATTCTTTCTTATTTTGAGTTAGATACCAATATTATTTAAGAAAATAGGACAAGTCAATTACACTTCCACACTAAGGTTCTTTTTAATATATATGCACATATACTATATATGTGTTGTGTGTGTGTGTGTGTGTGTGTGTGTGTGTGTGTGTGTGTGTTAGTATGCACACATTAATACAGTACACATAGATGCCAGAAGAGGGCGTTCGTTATCCTGGATCTGGAGTTACAGATAATTATGAATATCTTAGTTAGGATTTCTATTGCTGTGATGAAATGCCATGAACAAACAGAAAGTAGGGGTGGGAATGGTTTTATATGGCTTATTTTTATTTCATCATTGAAGTAAGTCAGGACAAGAATTCAAACATGACTGGAACCTGGGGCAGAAGCGGAGAAAGAGGCAATTGAATGGTGCTATTCACTGGCTTGATCCTCATGGCTTGTTCAGCCTGCCTTTTTATGACACAGGGCTATCAATCACTACTTAAAAAAATACCATACAGACTTAACAACAACCTAAACTTATGGAAGCAATTACTCAGTTGAGGCTCCCTCTTTTCTGATGACTCTAGCTTATCTCAAGTAAATATAAAACTAGACAGGACGGCAAGCCACTTCATGCGCATTGATGAACTAGATGATGAAAAAATGCTAAGAACTTAATTTGGATTCTCTATGTGAGCATGACATACTCTTAACTGCTGAGTTATCTCTCTATATTCCTTTATTTTGTGGACTTAACACAACCACAGTTTCTAGAAATATGATGGTTTTGTTCCTCTTCTAGGGAAGACCATTTTCATTTTTGTCTATCTTCGGATTTGTTTGGAATAAAATAATATCTCTAAATTTAAATTAAGAAATGCAAAATTCTTACAATATGGAACAATTGTGACCATAAAGAAATATTTCAGTTTTTTGTGGTTGGTATTATGGTTTATATAAACACATAAATGAAGAAATTTTTCAACAAGACCAAACTCACATTTTTATTTAAACAGAAATAAGTTGTTAATATAATTATATTTTATAATCTGCCCAGGAAATAAGATTAACAATTATAAAAATTATGGCAGGTGAACAAATAGAAATATGCATAAGGAGAGCCTGTCTGGACATAAAGAAAACTATTATTTCTTGGATATCCAAATGATTTTCAAGATTACACAATAGATACAGAGATATGGTGCCTATTTCTCTTTAAATGTTATCTGTTTTTCTGTCTGTCAGATATTTTTTTTCTATATGGATCTCAATAACATTACCAACATTCTCTCAAATTTCATTCCCATGAATTGATGATCCACTGACTGTCAAACTCCTTTAGAGTCCCTAGGAGTATGACTCACCTACTGCTTTTTACAACTGTTTAGAGGAAACTCTTACAAAGAGAAATAGGGACCATTTGAAAGGACACTGGGAATGTACCTAAGGGAACATATCACTACCTAATAGGAATATGAAAGACTTATAATCATTATTTAATTCAATAGAATGATACAGTTTTATATTAAAAATTACCTTCTATTTATTTTCTTCTTTGGCTTGCTTTTGTCTTGTCAGTACTACTTACTAACTTTAAATTGTTATCTAATCTGTTGAGAAACGAAATATTTAAAATGAAGAGACTCACGGGTGGAACACCCAGCTGCCTGTGCTCTCAGCTCTGACCACCTTCCTCAGGTGAGCTGCAGGGACCATGGAGATGCAAGTGTCAGGTCACTAGTTCTCAGATAATGAGAGGTTGGTGGGAGCCATCTCCCTGAAGAGCACTCCCAGTCTCCAGGAACAACAAGCCTCAGGCCTTCTCAGCTTCACCTACCGGCCAGAGAAGGGATCCTGGCTAAGTAACACACAGAAGCAGGATCTACCTGGCTTTCTTATTTCCAGGCTCCACATAGACCTAAACACTTTCTTGAGAAGATCACCTAGACCTCAAAATCATCCATGTTTGACACTTCTCACCCGAATCTCCTGCCTGTGAATCCAACTGAGACAGAACCAGCAGAGATGAGTTGCAGGCTATTCTCTGAGATCCAGTCTTCAGATCTATCCAGTACCCCTAAGAGGCCTGCTGTTCACAGGAGCATCCAGCTTCTGGCCTAAGGCTCTGCTTGCATTCCCAAAAGGTCCAGGGGGCAACAGAAACATCCTCTCAACACCAGGGACAAGCAGATGGCTAGAAGTCAGAGTAAAAAGAAAAGTAACAAAATCCAGGGATGCATGGCACCAAAAGAACCCAGCTTTACTACAGCAGCAAGTCCTTCATGCCCTATCACATCTAAACCACAAGAAAACAATCTTAACTCTAATGTTATGAAAATGATAAAGACCTTAAAAGAAGAAAAAAAATCTATCAAAGAAATTCAGGAAATATAATCAAAGGGGTGAAGGAAATGAATAAATCCCTTAAAGAAATACAGAAAAATAGAATAGAAAGTGGAAAAAAGCCTTGAACTCATTAGTACAAGATACAACTTTCTGAATAGAACACCAATAGTTCAGGAATTAAGATCAACAATTGATAAATGGAACTTCATGAAACTAAAAAACTTCTGTAAAGGTAAGGACACTGTAAATAGAACACAATGGCAGCCCTCAGACTGGGAAAAGATCTTCACTAACCCCACATCTGACAAGGGGCTAATATCCAAACTATAAAGACCTCAACAAATTAAACACCAGAAAACTAAATAATAAAATGAAAAATGGGGTATAAAACTAAACTGCAAATCAACTGGAGAGGAATATCTAATGGTTCAGAAACATTTAAAGAAATGTTCAGTGCCCCTAGTCCTAAGAGAAGTGCAAATCAAAATCTCTATGAGATTCCATCCTACACCTGTCAGAATGGCTAAGATCAAAAACTCAAGTGACTACAAATGCTAGCAAGGATGTGGAGAAAGGGGAACACTCCTTCATTGCTGGTGGGAGGGACAACTTGTATAATCACTTTGGAAATTAATCTGGCACTTTCTCAGAAAATTGGGAATAGCTCTACCTCAAGACCCAGCTATACCACTCCTGGTCATAGATCCAAAATATATCTTACCAAACTATGAGGAAATTTCTTAAACTATGTTCATAGGAAAATATAACAAAATGGGAGTAGGAAATGATTGAAAGTGTTCAAGACCTGAAAATAGAAATTGAAGTGATAACGAATGCACAAACTGAGGCAATTCTGGAGTTAGAAAGCCTAGGAAAGGGAAAAGGAACTACAGACATGAGTATCTCCAACAGAATACAAGAGGTGAAAGATAGAATCTCAGGCCTAGAAGATATTTTAGAAGAAATTCATACATAGGACAAAGAAAATGCTAAATATAAAAAGTATACTACACAAAACATCCATGAAATTTGAAACATTATGAAAAGACCAAATCTAAGAATAATATACATTTCAAATGGAGAAGATTGCCAGCTAAAAGGCCCAGAAAATATCTTAAACAAAATCATAGATAAAAATTTACCTAACCTAAAGAAAGAGATGTCTATAAACCTACAAGAAACTTACAGAACATGAAATTGACTGGGCCAAAAAAGAAATCCCACCCACCACATAATAATCAAAACACTGCAAATGCAGAACAAAGAAAAAATATTAAAAGGTGCAAGAGAAAAGGGCCAAGTAACATAAAGACAGACCTATTAGAATTACACCAAACTTCTCAACAGAGACTTTAAAAATTAAAAGGGCCTGAGCAGACATCATGTACTCTCTAAGAGAACAAAGATGTAACTCCAGAATACTATATTTAGCAAACTTTCAATCACTATAGATAGAAAAAACAAGATAGTCCATGACAAAACTAAATTTAAACAATAAACAATATCTTGACACAAATATAGTCCCACAGAAGATACTAGAAGGAAAACTCCAACCCCAGGAGGTTAAATGCTCCCTAGAAAACACAAGTAACAAATAACTCCTGTGCAGCAAAACTAAAAGAATGAAAAAAACACACACACACATGCACACAGTACTAACACCAATATCAAAACAAGAGGAACTAACAATCATTTGTCATTAATATGTCACAGCATCAGTGGACTCAATTTGCCAATTGAGAGAAAGTGTTTCCAACCAAACAGACTCAAAAAGCAATCTGGAGTAGCCAATCTAATATTCAATAAGATAGACTTTCATCCTAAATTAATCAAAATAGATGGGGAAGGACACATCATAGTGATCAAAGGAAAATCCACCAAGAAGACTACTGAAATGCAAACTTCTATGTCCCAAATACAAGGGCACCCCCATTTGTAAAAGCAGCATTTAGAAGAAAGAAGAAAGAAGGAGAACACTCAAAGAAAGATTTACTAAATTTTAAATCACACTTCCACCACCATACATTAATAGTGGGAGACTTCAACACCCTACTATCACTAATGGACAGATTATTAAGACTGAAACTAACTAGAGAAATAATTAAACTAACAGAGGTCTTGTATCAAATGAAGCTAATACATATCTACAGAACTTTTTACCCAAGCACAAATAAATATATTCTTCTCAGCACCTCATGGAACCTTCTCCAAAATTGATGATATAATCTCTCACAAAGCAAGCCTCCATCTAAAAAAGAAAATTGAAATAGCCCCTTGTATTTTGCCAGATCACCATGGCTTAAAGCTGGATTTCATGAACAACAAAAACAACAGAAAACCTAAAAACTAATTGGAAGAGAACAACTCTCTACAACTGGATAAGGGAAGAAATGAGGAGATTAAAGACTTTCTAGAATTCAATGAAAATGAAGGCACAACATACACAAACTTACAGGACACTATGAAGGCAATGTTAAGAAGAAAATGTATAGCACTAAGTGCCTTCATAAAGAAATTCGAGAGATCTCTCTTTAACAACTTAACAGCACACCTGAAAGCTCTAGAACACAAAGAAGCGAACACATCGAAGTGGAGCAGATGGCAGGAAGTAATCAAACTGAGTACTATCTATAAATTAGAAACAAAGAGAACAATATGAAGAATCAATGAAAACAAGAACTGTTTCTTTGAAAAACTCAACAAAATAGACAAAACCTTTGCTAACCTAACTAAAGGCAGAGAAATTGTATCTAAGTTAACAAAAACAGAAAGTAAAATGGGGACATAAGCAGACACTGAGGAATTCAAAAACAATCATTAGGTCTTACTTCAAAAGGATATACTCCACAAAGTTGGAAAACCTAAATGCAATGGATGATGGATTCCACTTACCAAAGTTAAATTAAATTCAGGTAAAAAAAATTAAATAGTCCTATACCCCCTAATGAAATAGAAGGTGTCATTAAAAGCCTCCAAAGCAAACAAAAGCCAAGGGCCACATGGTTTCAGTACAGAATTCTATGAGATTTTCAAAGAAGAGCTAACACCAATAATTCTCAAACTATTCCACAAAGTAGATACAGAAGGAACATTGCCAATTTCAATCTTCAAGGCCAGAGTCACCCTGATACCTAAACCTCACAAAGATGCAACAAAAAAAGAGAATTTCAGACCTATCTCACTTCTGAACATTGATGCAAAAATACTCAATAAAATGCTTGCAAACCAAATTCAAGAACACATCAAAAACATCATCTACCATGACCAAGTAGGTTTCATCCCAGGGAATGTAGGAATGGTTTAAAATCCACCAATGTAATCCACCATATAAACAAATTGAAAGGAAAAAAAAAACAACATAATCATCCCCTTAGATGCGGAAAAATCTTTTTAAAAATATTTATTTATTACATCAGGTTACATCTCCATCACAGTGTCCTCTTTCCACCCCTCCCAGTCCTACCCTCCCACCCCTTATGCCTTCCATACCACTCCTCCGGAGTGGAGTGTCCATACATAACAGTCCCCCACCCCAGTTCAGCAGTCATATGAGGGCCAAGAGCCTCCTCATACACTGGGGGCATACGAAGCAGCACCACTAGGGCAAAGTGTCTCATTGATAGGAAACAAAGTCTATGTTCCTTTTCCCCTTAGTGCATTGGTGGTAGTATACTGTACTATATGGCTAAAATCCAATTATATGTGAATAGATGCCATGTGCATCCTTCTGAGTCTGTGTTAGCTCACTCAGGATGAGCTTCTCTAGTTCCATCCATTTGGCTGCAAATTGCATGATCTCATTGTTTCTGATGGCTGAGTAGTACTTCATTGTGTAGATGTACCACAGTTTTTTAATACATTCCTCAGTTGAGGGACATCTGGGTTGTTTCCAGTTTCTAGCTATTACAAATAAGGCTGCTATGAACACAGATGAGGAAACTTCCTTGTGATTTGGTGAGGAATCATTTGGATGTATACCCAGAAGTTGTATGGCCGGGTCTTGAGATAGAGCTATTCCAAGTTTTCTAAGTTATTGCCAGACTGATTTCCATAGTGGTTGTACAAGCTTGCACTCCCACCAGCAATGGAGGATTATTTCCCTTTCTCCACAACCTCACCAGCATGAGTTTTCACATGAGCTTTTGATCTTAGCCATTCTGACAGGTGTGAGATGGAATCTCATTGTCTTGAGTTGCATTTCTCTGATGATTAAGGATGCTGAGCTTTCTTCAAGTGTCTCTCAGACATTAGGGCTTCCTCCTTTGTGAATTCTCTGCTTAGCTCTTTTCCCCATTTTTTGATTGATTATTTGGTTTCTTAGCATTTAATATCTCGAGCTCTTTGTAAACTTTGGATATTAGCCCTCTCTCAGATGTGGGGCTGGTGAAGATTTTTCCCTATCTGTAGGTTGCCGTTTTGTTGGAATGACAGTGTCTTTTGCCTTACAGAAGCTTTTCAGTTTCATGAGGTCTCATTTATTGATTGTTGGTCTTAGAGCCTGAGCCGTTGGTGTTCTTTTCAGGAAGTTGTCACCTGTGCCGATGAGTTTGAGGGTTTTCACCACCTTCTGTTCTAATAGAGTCATTACATCTGTCCTTATGTTAAGGTCTTTGATCCACTTGGACTTAAGTTTTGTACAAGGTGATAGTATGGGTCTAATTTCATTCTTTTACAGGTGGACATCTAGTTGTACCAGCATCATTTGTTAAAGATGCTGCCCTTTTTCCATTGTGTGGTTTTGGCTTCTTTTTCAAAAATTAAATGACCATAGGTGTGTGGGTTAATTCTGGAAAAATCTTTTGATACAATCCAACACCGCTTCATGATAATAATCTTGGAGAGATCAGGTGTACAATGCCCATACCTAAACATAATAAAGGCAATATCCAGCAAGCTGATAGACAACATCAAATTAAATGTAGATAAAATCAAGGCAATACCATTAAAATCAAGGATAAGACAAAAATGCCGCTCTCTCCATATCTCTTCAATATACCAATTGAAGTTCTAGTCAGAGAAATAAGTCAACTAAAGGAGATCAAGTGCATAGAATTGAGAAGAAAATATTCAGTGTATCACTATTCACAGATGGAAAAAAAAATGTTTGCAAAAGTGTCCTCCGAAATTTTACCAGAGAACTGCTGCAGCTGATAAATTTCTTCAGCAAAGTGATTGCACACAAAATTAACTAAAAGAGTTAAAGTCTGTACTTATTTGTAAAAAATATAATGGGCTGAGAAAGAAATTAGGTAAACAATATCCTTCACTATAGCCAAAAATAACATAAAATATCATGGGCCATCTCTAACATACCAAGTGAAAGGCCTGTGTAACAAGAACTTCAACACTTGAAGAAAGAAATTGAAGAACACATTAGAAAATTGAAAGTGGACATTAGCCATATAGTACAGGACAGCCATTTTACAATCCATAGACCCAAAGAAGACAGGAACCTAGCAGAACTATTCTCTGAGAGACCCCATTCAGTACTGGGTTAAAATAAATGCTGAGACACCCTCCAAACATTAGATGGAACTTGGGGTGTCTTGAAGAAAAAAGGGTGGGAGAATAGAGGGATCTGGAAAGGTTAAGAACTCCATTGAAGACCAACAGAAGCAATCTACCTATGCCCCTGGAAGCTTACAGAGACTGAAGTACCAACCAAAAAGCATACATACCCTGGACCTAGGTGCACATACAACACATACATTGCTGATAGGCAGCTTGATCTTCATGCAAACCCATTAAAAAAATGAAGCAGCAGCTCTCTCTGACATGTATTCTGTTGCCTTTTTACGGAACACTTAACCCTAGCTGGGTTGCTTTGTCTGGCCTCAGTGGAAGAGGATAGTCTTAACTGTGATACAACTTGAAGAACCTGATGAACCCTGGTGAGTTGATATGGAGGGGCTCCCCTTATCTGAGGAGAAGGAGAGGAGGAAGAGGATAGAAGTGTGAGATCTGGTGGGGAGAAGGGAGGGGGCTGCAATCAGGGTTTACCTTGAATAAATAAATTAATTAAAAAATAAAGAAACAAAAACAAAGTCATAAAATGAAGTGTAGAGTTAGGAAATTATGAAATTTATCAATCACATTTCTGGGTAGAATTTAGGACTCCAAATACAGAAAATAGAATTGCAAAACAAAAAAAAATACCAAACTATAATTTTCCTTTCTAAAAATATTATTTACTCATTCTTATATAACTATAGTGTTTTTGTAACAGTCTCTGTTTGAAAACATAATATCTATTTTAGATAATGTATTTTTTAATGTGAAGAACTATAATTATTTGTAAATATGTAAATATTAAAAATGTAAATTTGCAAATTACATTTATAGAGAAATATCTATTATCAATTAAGTTATATCTTCTACTTAACTTCTATCTTTCAGTCTTATTTATATTATAGTATCTGTCTGTGTACCTGACAAGAGGAATTGATAATATACTCCAGTTGTTTCAGGAGCTATATTGACATCACTATCTTGGCTGGGAGTCTGAGTTGTGTTCTTGTCAAAGCAAGCCAACAGAGTTTACAAGGAGGGAGAAATTGTACATTTATTTAGTGAATGTTTTTACATTCAGTTTTCTGTTGCATCACTGTTACACTTATCTGACATTTCCCACAAAAAGTTTTTTCTTCTGACCCACTCTTCATTATGAAACTATTAATATCTGACCTTGAATTGTTTCAAAGATTAAATGTTCTCCGCCCCTTGGAATTTTCTATTACTTCTTTTCTGCCATTACTACCAAAAAAAATATTTTAGTGTTTTCTTCACCAATCACAGATTTAATCATATTTTTTCAGTCTGTAACTACTACCCATTTATCTTTATAATGAGTGATAAACAGTAAGATTGTTCGCAATCAGCATGAAAGCCCTATTTCCAATAAATTTTGTAAATCTTTTCTTTTTTGTTATTTTTACCTCAAATATGCCACCTATGACTTCGGGGATATGAATGTCATCGAGTATGGAGTTCAGTTCATCAAGTTTAATTAGGCTTCTTTCAGACCACTTGCTATCACAACTTCTCCAATGATCTAAGCTGTGGGGTACTTCTCAGTATTCACAGAGGTAATAGTTAAATTTTCATTCTGAGTGACTGGTTTTGGAATCAAATACAAGATTAAGACATACCTATAGATATGACTGTGTAAGTACGTCCAGAGAAGATTAACTGAGAAAGAAAGACTTGTCTTGAAGCTAGCTCTCACCATCCCATGAGGTTAGCAACTGGCTGGAATAAAAGAGGAAAAAGAGAAAGTCAGCAGTGACATCACTGTCCCCTGACATGAAACAGTAGCAAATGGTATGATAATAGCTTCTCCTTTCCAAAAAAAAAAAAGTTTACCTCCATTCAGTTGTTTCCATCATTGGTCATAGTATATGCTAGTGACCACATATTACAATCACTGTAAATCTAATCAACATGAATTCTTCAAAAGAAAATCTGAAATATCATATATATCAAATCAAAGATTCTTCTCTGGGAGAAAATTAGATATATTATTAAAATACAATTTCTAACGAGAACTTGTCATCCCTATCTATTACTCCAACGTCATGGTGTGTTAAGGTAGGAGAATCACAATCTCATCTTGTTGGGCTCAGGGCCAGCCTAGGGCAGCTGGTGACACTTTCTCAAACTAAAACAAAAAAGACTGCAGAGCATTACCATAGTGGTAAAGTACTTTATCAGCATAAATAAAGGCTTAAGTTCAATACAAGTACTACAAATATATATACATATATATATATATATACATCATATTTACATCACATAATGTATATATGATGCTATTAAATATGTCTATTTTAAATATGATACATTAAAATGTCATATATGTATAATTTAAATTATTTACTCATTTATTAAGTTTTGTAATCATATTCAAAGCGCTAAATTTGTATGCATATTACTTTCACCATCTTTAAATAACTATAATGGAAGAGTGGGATAAATTTTTAAACATTTATTTTAGATTTTTCTATTCCTTTGTGTGTGACTTGATCCTTCTATGGGTGAATAAATAAAAAATAAATCTGTCCTGGTTCCCTTTATGTTCCTATGATAAAATATCCTGACAAAAGCAACCTAGGGAAGAAAGGGAATTGTTTTGCTTAACATTTCTGTACAATGAAAACAGGAATTTCACAATGTTGAGAGCTTGAAGCAGTTTCTTATATAAATCATAAAGAATAGTGACAAAGAAATACATTCATGCCTGCTCACTTGCTTTCTTGATAGCACTCAGCCGATTTCTTCACTCTCATACACTTTAAGATACCTTGCCTTTGTAACTGTGCTTCCAACTGTAGGATGCTTTTTATTTTTTTCTTTTTTTTGTATGAATTACTATAAATAAAACAATTCCCACAAACATGCCCACAGGCTAAAACAAAATAGTTAATCACTCATTGATTTCTCTTCAAAAGGAGATTATAGATTATTTCAATGTTGAAATTTAAAGCTAATCCACATACTATCTAACCTGGAAACAAGAAAAATAGAATAGAGAGTTATGAATTGGGGAGTGGGCATTGGAGTGGGCTGGAATAGGAGGATCAATTGTAGGAGAGGGGAGTGAAGAATAGTACAGGAAGAGACAGTTAAAAAAAAAAAAGGAAAATGGGATGTATGGTGGGTAGTCTGGATACCTTATACAGGAAAAATGTCCTAAAATATATACTTATATGAAGGAGATATGAATAAAGTCATCAAATAACAGGAGACAGAGCCTCAAGTGGTCACCTTTTTCTCCAACTGAAGAAATATATGAAGGGCTCAGTAAAGAAAGCAAAATGCCCACTCTGTGGGTGGAAAAGGGAAAAATGTGTTTTCAACAAGCAAAGCTATCTCTCCAGAAATCAGAAAGAAGTAAGATGGGGGTGGGGAATATCTGGAGGATCATAAGGACAATGGGCATTTGAGAAAAAGTGAAAAAGTGAGCATGAGAGTTGGAAGGGGATTTGAAATGTACAAGCGCTGTTTATGAGTAGGGCCTGTGAGAGCCTGGAATCTAGAATGAACCTTGATATGCTGATAGGCACCACAGGCAGCTGATAAGGAGAGAGCACTATGTCCCTTTGCCAGAGATAAAGGAAATGAATCATTTTGGCAAGTGGGAATCAGTTTCACAAGTACCCAAAGAATGTTGACTATTATGTAACCCCATCCCAGGGCTGGAAGTTTTATTAGAATCAAAGGAATCACATGGGAATCCTTAAACTGTAGTAAAGACTGTACATTGCTCTCTACAAATGAAACATTAGCCCCCATTACTGAAGACAACATCTACATAACTTATTGAACATGGAGAATTTCATCTGGTGCCTACATAGAGCCTTCATCACAAGTTCTAGAATGTTTGGTACAGAAAGATACTGTTCATGTTGCCAAATCAGATATGAAAACACTAACCTACCAGTAACTTTTCATCAACAATGATGTCCTATTTGTAGTTTATACTACCACAATGGTGGCACAAATCTTGTGGGAGTAACCAGTCAATATCACAGTTGATGTAAGGCCCACTCTACAACACGGAATCCATATTGGACAGTTTGTGAAAAACAACCAGAGACTAGATGACTAGAGAGCCCAGGGACTTAGAGTAAAGCCAAAATGCTCCTTAACAAACAAACAAACAAGTAAACAAACCAGCTGGCCATAAAATAACTCTTAATCACATTCGGCTATAGTTCAGTGTCTTGCTCAGCCATCATCAGATAAACTTCCTTCTGAAGCAATAAAAATAAATATAGAGACCCACAGGCAGACATTATGTAAATAATGTGTGACCTGGGAACATTCAGTCCTAAAATAGAGGCCTTCCTCAGGACTCAGGAACCCTGTAGGAAGTAGAAAGAGTATAAGAACCAGAGGGAATGGAGGACAGTAAGAAAACAAGATCCTTTCAATCAGTATTAACCAAGGACATATAAATACACAGAGACCGAGAAATCATACACAAAATCTGCTTGGATCTACACCAGATGGGTCCTTGAAGCTAAAAAGAGAAGTGGGCACATGCTCCCATCCCTAACCCAGAAGCAATCTCTAATTGACAGAAACTTGCAAATGAAAATGAAATTTCCTCCAAGGGATTCTCAATCACTGGACAAATAAATTACTACTATGGGTATCCTGCATGCTTCAGTAGTAAATGATCAATAATAAATTAACTCAAAACCATTTTTGAAGGTTCCTTGACTCATTATATTGTGTCAGGACTTTCCCTTTTAATCTTTTTTTAATTTTAATTTATTTTAAACTAGAAATAATTTTTAAAATGAAGAGAAACCCTGTCTTGAAAAATCAAAATTAATTAATTAATTAAAATTATTTTTATTTTATCCATAAATAATTTTTCTTCTCTCTTTGTACCCTACAGGTTCTTTTTGTATATATTATGACTTCTACTTTAGTGTTTTTATGAGATTAATGAGTTGGGGAAGTTGTGGTTCTCTTTGTATGTGCAATATTGGGCTCTTTTCTTTCTGCTTTGTCCAATTATGATGTCTTAGTTTTTGTTATATCTTATTAAATTTTATTTCATTTTATTGTATTATTATCCTTTAGAAGTCTGTTTGTTTTGGAACGATGAAGAAGAATTTTAATAGAGCAACAAAACTGTTTTGGCAAGAGATCACATCCAAAGACCCAGGTCTGTGTGATATAGTTGGAGTACAGATATGCCCTTGATAATTCACCTTCAATCCCTCTGGCTAGAATACATGCCTTTAATCCCTCTGACTGGAATATGTAAATTGAGGCATAGATGAAATAATGACTCAAAGAAAGTTTTGACAGAATGAGGAAGAGAGAGTATACACCTAACTCTCACGAGTACAGGAAAGTGAGCTATTTAGCAGTGCAGGGAGAGACCAAGAAAGTTGTGGAGATAGTAAAGTACAGCACAGGAACACAGTAGAGATTGTGCAGTCAGTGCAGTAGAATTCAGTGTAGTTCTTTTGATTTTGATGCAAGTCAGAGGCAGTTTTTCCAAGCGGAGAAATTCAGTAAAAAACTGAGAGAAGCAAATTTTAATCAGTCAGCTTGGAGAAGAGTTTTGAACCAGAACAAGTGAGTTGAACCAGCTAGCCAATGTTCAGGGAAAAAAAAAAAAAAAAAAAAAAAAAAAAAACTACAAAGGGTGAGCTCATTCAGTAGCAAGTCACAAGTGCAGAAAACTTTCTAGGATTAGGATAGCAGATGGAGCCTGGAAATTAAAGCCTTCAACGTCTGAGCTTGAAGAAGATTAAATTGTGTGAAGACTAGAAGCTTCCTGGGCTTGGCCTCTAGGTAAAGTTAGATAGAAATGTTCTGGGCTCAGTCCAAGCCATGTATTCATGAAGCTTGGGTAAGCCTCTCATCTCATTCCTTCCTCTGAGAAAATAAAAAACAATGTTCACATAATGAAAGATAAAGGGAGGGAGTCTGGATGGTAGGGGAAGTGGGGAGAAATTGGGAGGAGTACAGGAAGGAGAAACTATAGTACAGCTATATTATGTGAGAAAAAAATCTTTTATCAATAAAAAGAAAAATATGGAGATGGAAAGCCATTTAAAAAAAAGACTAGATGGTTATACTCTCTGAGAGAACATTCAAGTCAAAGCAGAGAAAGAATCTGAATATATAAACAATTATCTTTTAAGAGTGAAATTTAGGAAGTACAAAATATGTTTATGGACTGAAAAAATTAAAAATTGATCTTGAAGTTCAGAATTAAGTATCCTTTCTAACTTTGCCTATCCTATTTAAGGAGATTATAAAGAGCTTTCATAGAGAAAAAATGTGAGGAGTAATGCATGTTTTTGGAAATGCAGGCCTTAGCTGTCTTGTACCAGTTGCACTGAGCTGATGTGAAAGTTCTGAAGCATGTTATGAGAAGTAAGATCACAAATTGCCAGTTCCATGTCAAATTTGAAAGATGCTATGACTTCAAGAGTTCACTTTTATATTTACTTTTTTATTTACTAAGTAATAGGAATTTGTTTATAATTTCAATATATATAATGATAAAAAACACATTTGTGAATAGGTTTTATAAACTAAAATATAATAAATACAACACAATAAAATGATATTTTATATTAAAGATTATGACATTACAAGCTGATAACATGGTTTTCTTTTTACCTGAGTTATAACATTAACTTGTCAAAATTTTAATTAAGATGCTTTTCAATGTGTGGAAGTTCTTTATAAAAAAGAGAAAACAGGTAAGAAATCATAAGACAAGGTACAAAGCAGAGTCTTATGATACCTTATTTTTCTCAGAAGTTGGCAGTATAATCAACAAACACAGATAGTTCAGGCATTCCTCTCATTTATAGTTCTGGTGTTTATGCCAATCACATTGCCCACTAATTGGTTCATGCACCATATTTGGACAGATTGTATTTTTGTGGTTGTAATATTTGCATTTTATTGATACATCCTAAAATCAACTATAAAATGACCATATCTTGTTTATTAGATAATGTGAAGTAACTTTCCCTTGATGTTATGAAATTCACCCAGATTTCTCAACAAGTAAGTGTCTTGCAAGCAAAGAGGACAAAAACATATCCCTGACTCAAAATAGATCTAAACAGAAAGTGACATAATCTGAGCAATACCAGATAAATAGATACATCTAGAAAGCAACAGTGACAGAGAAAAGAAAATCCAATTCTGTAGACTGATAAAATGAAATGGATAGTTGCCATATGCCAACTTCTCTTTTCATACAGTGTATGAAAAGTTAATTTCTGATGACAAGCCATGTATAATCATAACCATAATCTATGTATGGTTCAAAAGAGCTGATCCACTCAGAGAAATCTTGTTCTCAGAAAAAAATAAAATAAAATGAATTTCCGATATGAAAGCATATTCCATTACAATGACAAAGATTGCTTCAATTTTGAAATAATACTTGTCAAATAAACCTGGTGTTTAAAATAATAAGTATTGCCTGTGACTCTTTGCCTTGTCCTTCTAATTTGCTCCAAATGAAAGAAACAGTATGAAAAGATCAATGAGGCTAGCATTTCTCTCCTACTCTAATGTACATTTAAGTTTTCTTTTTGTTTTATCCTACAGTCACTCTAGGGCAATAAATTTGTTACAATTAGGCACAAGTCATTAGAGGATGGTAGTAAGATTTAAAGACAAAACTGTAAATATTCAGTATCATTTATTTTCTGAATTAAAGATAGGACATTAAAAATAGACTCAGAAGGATGCACATGGCATCTATTCACTTATAATTGGATTTTAGCCATATAGTACAGGATAATTATACTACAACCAATGCACCAAAGGGAACAGGAACATAGACTTTGTTACCTGTCAATGAGACACTTTGCCCTAGTTGTGCTGCCTTGTAGGCCCCCAGTGTATGAGGAGGCTCTTGGCCCTCATATGACTGCTGAACTTGGGTGGGGACTGTTATGTAGGGACACTCCACTCCAGAGGAGTGGGATGGAAGGGATAGGGGGTAAAGGGTGGGAGGGTGGGACTAGAGGGGTGGAAAGAGGACACAGTGATGAAGGTGCAACCTGAAGTAATAAATAAATATTAAAAATAATAATAATAAATAAAAGCAAAAAATGAAATAGCACATAAAATATCCTCAAATAATTTTAGTAAGATCACTTGCTGTATGAAATGAAACATAAGGTTCAATATTCTTTTTAACTTCTAAAAGATGAGGATTGTTCTATGAGACAATTTGTGGTCATGGAATGCTTACTTTCTCATTTGTGATATTACTGCTCATGATAAATCCAATTACCAGGTCAAAAGCTTTCATTAAGATTCTTTTATTGAACACTACAATTGAGCACATTTTGCCAATTGATCAATATCTCAAGCCTTTGTACTTCCAGACTGTTGGAACAGAGTAAACAGTACAGAAATTCCACCATGTTGTTTCATGCTGAGGCCATTTCAGATTTAAAAAGAATTTGGTCTCTGTGATTAACAGTTAGTTACCCATCTCTATTTTAGGAACCCAAGGTTCCTACTAATATCATCCAACTAATATCATCTTCATTGAAACACCCTTCTTCTGCAAAGTTCCACCCTAATTCTCACATGATCATTGGCAGCTGACCATGTGTAGGCCAAAGTACATTTTTTGCCTTCAAAAACCTTATATTCTGGAATTCTTGGGCCATGCCTAGGTCCTGAATATCTGCAAGTAGTCCCAGCTTCCTAGAATATATATTTTCAGTTGGCTATAAGTTGTGACTGAGTAGTCATCTTGTGGGCTCCCTGCAAAACTTTTATAATTCTCTTGTGGTTCATTATTACAAATTGAGGTGTTTGTGATATATCCCACAGTTTCACATTTTGGCCTTTGTGTATAACTCTCCCTAGACATTGTCTCCATTCCAGCAAAACAAACAGAAGTATGACATTTTCTATAATTTTCTGGATTAATTACAAAAGTCTCATATATATATATCTGATATATATATCCCTATATTCAACCTTTCAGCTCTTACAGGGATCTGGACTGATTATGATTACAGCTATAAGTTGTATAAAATGATCTTATCTTCTCTTATCTGAGAGTTTGATAAGAACCATAGTTTACCTTGTTATTAACTTGATTTAAAATATTCAAAAACATAAAAATGCATACTGAAGAAATTAAACACCAAAAAACATCAAAAAACCCCATCAAAAAATGGGGTGCAAAGATAAACTGATTATTCACAGGAAAGGAATCAAAAGCCCGAGAGGCATTTGAAGAAATGTTCAACATCTTTGGTCATCAGGT
The DNA here is from genome assembly GCA_907164525.1 of Lophiomys imhausi. NCBI lineage: Eukaryota > Metazoa > Chordata > Mammalia > Rodentia > Muridae > Lophiomys > Lophiomys imhausi. The sequence continues at coordinate 6,866,100 of CAJQZJ010032984.1, read as the reverse complement.
AAATGCAACTTAACACAACTCTGAGATTCCATCTCATAACCATCAGAATGGCTAAGTTCAAAAACTCAAATGATAGCACATGCTGGCGAGGATGTGGAGAAAGAGGAACACTCCCCCATTGCTGGTGGAAGTGCAAACTTGTGCAACCACTTTGGAAATCAATCTGGAGATATCTTAGGAAATTGGGAATAGTTCTACCTCAAGACCCAGCCATAGCCCTATTGGGCATATATTCACAAGATTCGAAACGAAACCAGAAGGACATTGCCTCAACAATGTTCATAGCAGCTTTATTTGTAATAGCCAGAAACTGGAAGAAACACAGATGTCCTTCAACTGAAGAATGGATAAAAAAAAAAAAAAAAAACTGTGGTACATTTATGCAATGGAATACTACACAGACATCAGAAATGGGGAAACCATGCAATTCGAAACCGAATGGTTGGAGCTAGAAAAGCTCATCCTAAGTGAGCTAACTCAGTCCCAGAAGGATAAACATGGTATGTACTCTCTTATAAATGGATATTGACCATACATCACAGGATAACTATCCTACAACCCACAGACCCAAATTGATAGGGACCTAGCATATCTTTCCTAGGAAAAATTTCACCCACCCGTGAGTCATGGAATCTGCTGCAGGTTAGTGGAAAACCTTGCCCAACATGGTGTGCCATATCAAGCCCCAGGACAAGTGGAAGCTCTTGGCCCTCACATGACTGAAGAACTAAGGGAGTATGATATGTGAGGGCCCACCTCATCTGAGGGGAAGGAGAGTACCAAGTTGAGGAACAATGAGGGAGGGAGGGAGAAAAGGAAGGAGGGAGACAGGGGCCAGGAGGGAAGAGGGAAGAAACTATGTTCTAGAAGTAACTTGAGAAAACAAAGTAATACTTTTTAAGAAAAGAGTTAATAATCTTAAAAATATAATAAAAATACAATATAAAAATTTCAAACTATAATTTACCAAAGGTATACTGGCCTTACTGGCATGAAAGGAAATGGCCTTAATTTCAGATTGGAATATTAGACTGCAGGTGGCCACATAGTTTACACAAACTTGATAGCAGCTTAAAAGGTTTTTTTTTTTTTTTTTTTTTTTTAGATATAAAGGACATTTTCAAGGTTTGGCATTAAAAAGCAGGTAAGAGGTTTAAAATACTGTAAATAAATTAAAAGTTACTGCAGTTCAACCTGGTTTTCTAAACCTCCAAGAGTTGAAAAAATTTGGAGCTAAGGTAAAATATTTGAAATGCATGGTGTTAGCCCATTCCTTTCACTCCAGCAAAAACAGGAGGATCATTATAGGGTTGTCCTATAAATTCTAGAGTTACAAGGAACAGGGTGGTAATGGTACATACCCTTAATCCCATCATTTGAGAAGGATACACCCTTAATCTCAACACACTAGACACAGAAATCTGGAGATCTCAGAGTTCAAGATCAGCCTGACACAAAGCAAACTCCAAATAGAGAAAAATTTCAATCCAGGTGTGGTGGTGCACATCTTTAATTTCATCAGTTGGGAACCACATGTCTTTGACCCAATACTTAGAATGCAGAGACAGGCACATAGGGTTTGGAAGGATTAAGTTTAAAAGCTATTCACAAAAGACATGCTGAAATTTGAAGCCAATTGTCCTTTGAGATCACAAAATATATACATTTAAAGGTTTGTTTAGTTCCAAAATATCAAAATAATTTTTTTAATCTCAATTGAAAGATAATACTTTTTATATTGTCAAAAACCAAATTTGCTCTAGGAAAAATATTACCTGACATCCCCGCAAAAAAAAAAAAAAAAAAAAAAATAGTAGTGTTCTGTTTTGCCTGGTTCTCGAGACCCCAAAGAATACCTAGGAGTCAACTCCGATATAAGTACATGAGGGTTGTTTATCCAAGCTCAGAGCTTGGATTCTCAACATTCACTGACACAGCAGTTCGAGTTGATTGCCCCCAGACCCAAAAATACAAAGTTGATATAGAGATTCAGACAAAGAAGCAGGTTCTTTACCATATGATTGGATAACATTTGGGTAGCTAGTCATGTCCATTTGTGATTGGTTCATTGTTACTGACTCAGCTTGACCACCAGAAAGTTTGTTTAGAATTTTTGGGGGCTTTCTCAGAGTGGACTATCTGATGATGATGAGGGAACACACCAGGAATACAAGGTTGGGTACATTTTGTTGTTGTTCTAGAACTGGAGGTCAGCTCTGAGTCAAACTTAATACAAAATGGAATCTTTTTTCAAGATGGATTCAGTTAGGCTCCACATTTCCTCCTTTCTCTAGGTCATAGAGAGAACCAATCATGGGTCTTTAAACATGTCAGTGGTCTATCTCTGACAAAAATTCAAAGCAGCAATCATATAAAGGTATAAAGCATACCCAGGAGAAACAGAACCAAGGACCCAAGTAGTATATCAGTTGTCATTATAGAAATAGATATCCATTTGTAGCCTATGCAAGGGATTTCCTTTTGACATAGCATTTCAGCCTGTTAGGTGGGACAGTGGATGGTGCATTCTTTTCTGTAACTACTTCCAGCTGACATTTGGATGTTGTCATCAGGGCTCAGAAAGGCTGAAATGCTAGTCAAAGGCTGGGAAATGGGGCAGTTATCAGAAGCATCTGATTAGTCGATTGATCCAGGTGAAGAACAGGGAGTAACCATATCTGTTGGTCTGGTTCACATCAGTTTCCAGGAAGTCCAGGGCTCAGCAGTTTGCAGTCCACAGGTGATCTCAGGATAGAGTCTATCAGCCAGATGAGAATCTACTGAGACAAACAGACTGGGAACAGAAGTTAACTTTGTTTACTAATTGGGGAAGGTAAGGAACCCCATGACCAAGGAGAAAAATCTCATTTTAAGGACGGTCAGTTGTATTTTTCTGGAATCCTGTTTGATCTGTGGCAGATGAATCCAGGTTTTATGACTAGATCTCAGAAAGATAAATTACAATATGACAGAAACTTGAAAAACAGCCTTGGGTTACTAGCATGAACAATTTTTAAAGCAAAAGAGATTTCAAATCTTAAAGTTGTGACTAATTATTTAGTACTAACAATTTATTGGAACTTTAACATAGCAAGGGGAAGAAACTGACTGTTTTCTGAGTCTGGTAACATGGTAGACTGAGAAGGCATCTGAAGCCGTGGTTTTTGTTGTTAATCTGTTAAATCTTTTATTATTATAGTCTTTAGACTCATCAGGGATCTGCGAACAATAAATATCATCTGAGTAAGCAAGATCAATTGGCTTCCAAATCTATAAAAAAAAAAAAAAAAGAAAGAAAAAATTACAGTTTTTACCTTGACAGCCATCCCATTTTTCCTCTGTTTCTGTGGGACATCCATCTTTGGCCACTAGTACCAAGGTATGGCAGACTTTTTGTAAGACAGGAATTAAGAAGGACGCCTTACCTTGTCTTGGTAGTTGACTTCTCCATCTATGTCCATCCTGTGGACAGCATGTTGTCCATCGTTGAGGCAAAGGGAAGTCTAGACCAATGGCCAGCTTTGCCATACTTAAAGCAAGTCTCAGGTGGAGTTCTTCTGTGCCCATTTTCTTTCTTGGAGGAATTCTGTCAGGAGCTGACATGTCTATCATCAAAAGTTTTTTTTTTGTATTAAATATTTAAATGTCATGTTCTGCAGATCTCTGAGGTGTCTGAGGACCATCATATCCATCTATGATAGATCTTGTTTTTAGCTAGTTACTTTCTGTTTGACTGTGAAAGCCTGTATAAAGCTTAATCTCATAACTAACTGCATAACTTCTTGGCATAACTGCAAATAAGGTGACTATCAGCTTGTAAAACAAGAGATTTGTTGGTTTCTTAATCTAAAAAGAGGCTATAGTAATGAACAGAACCCATCAAAACCAAAAAGCTCAATAATTGTAACAAAACCATAACTTTGATTGACTATCAACCTGCAAACCTGCATCTATAACATATCTTTAACCATTTTTGTCATCTTTTAACCTTTTCCAACCTTAGTAACTTGCGTTTACCAAACCTTAATATCTTTTCATAGTAACTTGCATTTACATCCTTAGACCCTCATAACTTGCTTAAGATTTTCATCCTTTCTTTCTGGTGGGGACCCCAATGATCCCTGACTTTTATGGGTTTTTTTTCTTTTTTATATCTTTTTCTGTTTAAATAATTAATTATCTAGGTGTACTCAGACATCAGATATTCTGAACAATTTTTTATTCTCAATTACAAAGCATAATTAAATCCAAACCATTTTTTCTCTGACATACATGTGTTTTCATGGCCAAACCTTTATTTATATCAACATCCTCCAGCAAACTTTCTTTTTATCTTTGTTGCATTTTTCAACATGCAAACTTTGCAGTCCTTGTCCTTGTGGGACCCTTTTTATCTTTCCTGATGGTAGAATACCTCTCTTAGCCAGTCTAGTTTTTATTTCTCCCTCTGGGGAGGAGGGGTGACCCCATACCTCACCCAGATCAAGGCAGCTTTTACCTTAGGGAGCCTTTTCTGTTAGCAGACAAATGGAATTTCAGAGCTTCCTTGGTGGAGGGGAGGGCCTTGTCCCCTCACAATGATTTTGGCAGGGGTAGATCGGCGAATACCCATCCCTCATCTTGCCCAGGTGGGAGAAGTGAGATCAATCTCAGTGTGGCACAAGGGAAAGGCAGCCAAGGTCTAAGGCTTTTCCCATGAATTCAGAGAAAGACACAGAAAAATCATATAAACAAGAAGACAAGCATAAAACCAGCACACAACAACTGGCCAGGCGGATCCTAAACAAGCCTGGAACATCAGCCCAAATCAGTCTGAGACCAAAACAAGGAAACAATCACATAGATTATACAGTATACAGCACAACAGTGAGACAGTGCCAAGCTTGATGCAACAACCATCTAGGCCAGACTAGTTCCCGTTCCCTGCTGCCACTGGGGATCTGGGCAAGAAGGGAGGCACCTCTTCCCCCTTCTTTCTCAGAGGGGCTGGAGTGTCCTCCAGGCTCTTGCAACTGGCAGGATAACAGGCACATCTTCCCTACTGTTCATTAGTCGCCTGAATTATCTGACACAGAGAAACCAGAAATAGTGTACACTATCTGACACATACAAACCCAGAACATGCACCACATGTGTTCCAATTGTGCATTATCTGACATGCACAAACCAGAGTATTTCTGAACTCAGCAAACCAAGAAGAAAACCAAAAGTAAGGCAACAGAAGCCAAACCACGGAACACAAACAAAAACAAATGATCTCAGAAAAAATAAATCAGTCCAGACTGTCATGCAGATCCTAAAAACAAGCCAAACTTGTACTTTCCACAAAACGAAAACAGATACACACAGTCTCACAGACAACATAGACAGAGAGTTAGACTAGATTAAAAAAAATGAGTTCATACCTCCATCTCAGGATCTTTCCTGGTGAATCATGGTCCCCAAGATCTCGATGGGACCTCCACATGTAAAGATCAATACCAGTCTACTGGAAATTCAGGAATGGCTCCCTGGTTTTCACAAGTACATAGACAGACATATATACAGAGACAGACACACATAGAGACACAGCAGCTTACCAATTGGTTTGAACCCTCCAGGCAGGAGTACTGGTGACCTTGGGGATCCCGGGCAGACAAGCCCCCAAATGTTCTGCCCAGTTCTCAAGACCCCAAAGGCCACCTAGGAGCCAACTGTGATGTAAATACATGAGGGTTGTTTATTCAAGCTCAGAGCTTGGACTCTCAACATTCACTGACACAGCAGTTTGAGTTGAGAGCCCCCAGACCCAAAAGTACAAAGTTTATATAGAGACTCAGACAAAGACACAGGTTCTTTACCATATGATTGGATGACATTTGGGTAGCTAGTCATGTCCATTTCTGATTGGCTGGTTGTTACTGACTAACCAGCTGAGGTCAGCTTGACCACCAGAAAGTTTGTTTAGAATATTTGGGGGCTTTCTCATAGTGGACTATCTAGTGATGACAAGGGAACACCTCAGGAATACAAGGTTGGGTACATTTTGTTGTTGTCCTAGAACTGGAGGTCAGCTCTGAGTCAAACTTAATACAAAATGAAATCTTTTGTCAAGATGGATTCAATCAGGCTCCACAGTCAGGATTAGGGTACAGCTCCTCTGTTCTTATCTTTCCAGGAGATTTAAAGCATCCATCTAAGGAATCCAGGGACAATTGGACAACTGAAACCTCAGAAGAAAACAGACCAGACACCAAAGAAGACAAGTAGCCCAGATGATCCAGCCTTGCAGACTTCCTCAATAGCTATTTCCTCAAAATTCTACAACTACAACAACTCAAAATTGGTAAGATTGTTCAGCTCCACAGACTGTTCCAGCTAAAACTTAAGTAAAGTCCTGAAGTTCAGCTTCTGCCTACAAACTTCTTAGGACATTTAAATATCTGAGTACAAAAGGACTAAACATAAAATGATTCCATTAACATTTTTAACCATTTTTCCATTTTTATTTGGGCCCCAAACAGGTTTTCTACATCCCAAATCAGAAGGAAGTCATTTTAAGAGAGTGATGTCCCATCTCCAGAAGGTGGGGTGGGTGTTTTTCCCCCCTTTGCTCATTTGATGGGTTATAGATAATCTTGTTATTTAGGGGGAGAGATTACAAGCTGTTAAATGGTCTTCTTAATAGGTTTTGAAGCTTAGACCCAGGACTTCTCTCTTTTTCTTTTCTGTATCCTTCTTTCTCTCCTAGGTAGGGATGAACAGACTTGAGAAAAAATGGGATATAGACATAATATAGGGATGATAAGGAAAAAAGGACAGATTATTGAATATGCCCTTATATCTTTGTATATTGATACAAAATTAAGGTTAACTCTTTTTAAGGTATTGTACCTAGGTAGTGTTTAAAAATGAAATGTGGAGTTTTGGCCTTTTGCTACCAACTGTCATAAACTGTTTAGAATAATTGAGAAATGCAAACTAATAGTCATTCTAGCATGTCATTTTGTTAGATACTAGACAGTCTATCACAGTTATTTTCTAAGATAATCAGAAATCAAGTTGCTAAGAGACAAGCAACATTTGCTTATCCAAATATAAGACATAGATAGGTGGTCTTCAAAAAAACTCAAGAGATCTGCATAATATAGCATTCAAAGATGTTTTCTTAACTTAAGACCTTTTTTTATATCAAGGCATGTCAGCTCCTGACAGAACCCCCTATTCTACTCCAAGTAGAAGATGAGCCTCAAAGAATCTCCAATTGGAAGTGGTTGAATTAGTGGCAAGCCTATCTTTTGGCAAGAAAAATCCCTTGCTTCAACTGTAGACAGAATGCTGTCCAAACAGGACAAAACTTAGTCTGCCAAGACAGGGTAGGCAAGTCCTTCATAATTCCTGCTTACAACAAATGTCTGTCAGAGAAATAGGGCCAAATGGCTGAAGATTGAAGCTGTAATGTATGGAGAGAAATTGGGAATTGGGAAATGTCCAGGTAGTCACTGATATGTCATTTCTTATTTTTAGAAGCTGCTGGCTCTGCACTTCCTGTATAATCAGATATATTTATCCCTCTCAGGTCTCTGAGGTGGTTGAATACTAGATAGCTAGAGTCTCATAGTTAAATTTTGAGTGGTTTAGGAATTAAGAGGGTGTTCTGGATATAAGAAGGTGTTTTTAAAATTGTGATGCAAGTTAGGATGGAAGATGAGCTTGATATAGAACTTTAAACTCAGAGATGGTTAGATAGTAGAATGTTAAAGTCAGGTGCCAATTACGTATGGACTGGACATTGGGAATGTATACTAAACCTTATAACCTCATAATTGTGGCTTATTTATTTCTGTTGTTTTGTATTGTATTTATTGTTGTAAGAGAAAGTGTCATTTGTTGGACTGAAAGGGGAACTGTTTGGGGGGGGAAGATATACCATAAACTTAAAAAAAATGAAGGGGATGGGGAGTTGAGGGGGAAGAGGGTGGGAGTGTGGGGCTAGAGGGGGAGTAGGGAGGGGATTGCTATTGAGATGTAACTTGAAGAAAAATAAATAAATTAAAAAAATGAAACATTCAAAAACATAAAAATGCAGACTATATAGCATGATATAAGAATTACTCCAGTTAACAGAGTAGCATTTTAACAATATCATCTTCCACAGACCTGACCGGATAGCTGTCTACTTTATTAACCCTGTGTTGCTTACATTTGAACTTCCTGTGTCTGTTGCTTGTTATTTGTTCCTATTCATGGTTCACTTTCAATTTATGGTACTAAAGAATGTTCTACTTAATTTTAAATATCAACTGTTGCTAGGATGTATGGAAAGCAGTCCCCAAGAAACCTGCCTCTAGATCAAATACTCTCATAATCCATCAATTTCTTGTTATTATGCCAGATTTTACTGAAGTTCTTGTATACATACATTTAATCCCAAACAGTGTCATCTAATCGAGGGACAGGCAAACTTATGAATTGAGAAAGATTTGACAGAATGGGTCAGATGTAGGATATGCCCAACTTTTACAAGATAGAGGCTACTTAAGAACAGCACATGAGAGAGTTAGACAGTACACTACAGGAGGAGAATACAGTAAATTAATACAGTAGAGTTTGTGTAGTAGATATAGCATAATTTTGAAATAGTTTGAGTTCATAGTAGACAGTTTGGCGCAGTTCACTTATGGAGTTCAGAGACAATTTACAAGCAGAGAATTTCTGTGAGAAGCTGAAAGAAGCTAATTTGAATCAGTGAGCTTTGAGAGGAGTTCTGAAACAGAACAGCTTAGTTGAACCAGTCATCCAGAGTTCAGAAGAATTTGAAAGTGTGAGTATATTCAGTAGCATCTTGGAGGTTGAAAACTTTGCAGGCCCAGGCTATAAGAAAGAGGCTAGAAGCTGAAGCCTTCAAAGTCTGGGCTTGCAAAAGATTAGCTTGTACAGAAACTAGGAGCTTCCAGACCTAAGTCTACAGATATTTCAATAGAAATGCTCTGGGCTTAGCCCAAGACATGTATTGATAAAGCTTGGGTACTGCTCTCATATCATCCCATCATCAGAGGATATTAAAAAAAATAATATTTACATATGGTATCCCATGTGACTAGAGAAGAAGAAAGAGCACCAAAATTTCATAAAACATAGGATATTTTTGTAGTCAACAGGAGACAGAAAGCCACAGAGAAGAAATTTATCTGAGATTGTCTCCAAAAGAAGCATCAATTCTTCAAGTTAGGCTGAATGTCTAGAGAGACTGGGGAGACTTGGGAGCCATGGGAGACTTGAGCCTAGAACAAAGAATGACACTAGAGTCTATGAGACAGTGGAATACAGAAAGAAAAGCAGCATAGAATAACACAGGAATTTCTGAGACAACAAATCACAGTAAGTTACCCGAAACGACAATCTTAATTATATAGACAGACCTGCCTTGCATTAAAAAATGGGAAACTCAATTTCAGGTCCTTTAAGACAAAAGGTAGGAGTTGAAGGGATGGAAACATTATTTAAAATAGCCATCACAGTACTTACTGCATTGTAACCACCGAGTAAATCCCTCCCTACTTTCAATGGATATCTTGATATATTTCCTCTTTAAGATGATTGAAAAATATCTGTATGACAAGAAGATTTAGCTATGATAGTACAAAGGAGCTTGAGGGATACTGGGAGGAATAGAGGGATTGAAACCTTATTCAGTGAATATTTGGTAAGAAATTAATTTTCAACAAGAGTTCATTTATTGTCTCAATTGTCATTAATACTGCAATAATCTATAGTTCCTTATTATTCTCTATCAAGAAAATGGGCTGTAACCTTACATAAATTCCTTTGGATGATGTATAACATTTGCAAATTAATTTGTGATTTGAATTAAATAAAATAGTGAAGTGACAACATATAATACCTAGACTATTTGACTATGAAAATAAATACAGAATTTTGTTAGGGCTAATAACATTGCTTCTGATAGGCTGACTTCAATGCTGAGATGAAGTTACCACCGCTTCTGAGGCATTCACTTGATTGGTTCATAGAAGTTGTTGATAGCCAATTAGCTGGGCAGAAAGAGTACAGGAAGGAAGGACTTCCTGAGTTTAGAACAGGAACCGTGTGTTTTACACAGAGGATTAATTAATTCCAGCCAAGAGCAAGAAGAAGGAGGACACACTCCATAAGTTAGAAAAAAGAACCTCATTCCATATGGTCAGTAACTTTGGCATAGCATGGAGAATAGCCATGCAAGGGGATGTATATATATATATATATATATATATATATATATATATATATATATATATATATATATATATATATATATATATGATCATATTTGGGTAATAAAATTAAGAGCTAGCTTGGGTGGACCAAGATTGCTCAATTCAGGTCAAGGTTTGTTAAAATCCACATGGTGTCTGTGTGTACTCATTTATAATGGCTGGTTAAGGATTAATAGCCACCAATCAATTAACAATAATATAAATACTGTTAAACAATTAAATAAATTATTTCTACAGAAATTATTTTCTCCTTTTTTTTCCTAGAAAATTATGCTAAGTTGCAGTAAGATTACTAGTCCTGAAAACTTGTTTTTTAATTCAATTCTCCAAGAAATAAAACAAGGAATCTTTAAAATAATTGTTGTTTCTGAGTTATGAGCATTGAATATGCATACACATTGTTGAACATACAAAAATTTCCTGAATTTGTAAGCCATAACAGAATTAAAGAACTGCTAATAATTCCATGTTAAGTAATCCCATACCAGAAAGACAAATTTATGTTATGAGAAATCTAGAAAAGTCATTGCATGAAAAGTGATGTTTATGGGAGAAACATAAGAAAACAGAAGTTGAACAAGGACACAACTTTTATAATAGAGAGGGATGATATGATAAGTGATATACTGAAACTGATGATAGTAACTAGTTTTCACAAAGAAAAAATGCAGGGCAATGAGGCAATGCACACATTTCTTAGCTTAATCAAAACTTCCTATAATGTATACACTGGCCAACATTTACATTTTATTACATAAGCATTTACAGCTATTATCTTCCAGTTAAAACTATTATAATAAAAATCATAAAGAAAAATAATAATGTGTGTATTTCAAAGAGACCCAAAGAATCAATGAAGATCCTAGGGTGCTGATTTGAAGCAAGTTGAATGATAGAATTTACAAAGTACTGTTGAATTACGTTCAAAGGAAACATAGCTAGTAATTACACATTCTGATATAATAAGTCATTGGTTAAATGAACAGAGATTTAACCATTTGTCCATGCCAATAATTTAGAATGATTCATGTTGATTAGTCACGTTAGAAGAAGAGTTTCCCAATCATTCTCTCTCTATATATGAGCAATATATGTTGACAATGTTTAAGAGAATACTATATGAAAATGGTGAAAACATAGTTCAAAATTATAAAACAGAAAAACGTAACAAAATCTACATTGATACACTAATCAAGGTTAGACCAATAACTAAGAGTTATATAAACTCTCTTGTTTTGAAATGGTAAAAATAGTATAAATTATGTAATATTTATGCTTTGTAAAATATTTAGTAATGTGTGTAGGTGTTTTAATTTCTTATATGTTTATGTACAATGTGTATGATTGATCTCTGGGAAGCCACAGATGATATTTAATTCCCTGGAACTAGAGTTGAAGATGGTTGTGAGTTACTATGAGGGTGCTGTGGAAGAGTAGCCAGTGATAACTGAGCCATCTCTACAATCCCTAGCATTTCTTCTAAAAGAATATACCCTAACTCTATTCAGGAGAAACAGACTATTCTGGAAAGCACCATTCTACGTTGTATTGAGCAGTTATCAAAACTATTAACAACCAACCAAAAAAAAAAAAAAAAGCGGAATTTAAGATGAGTATCTATAATGTCCTCTTCTAGGCATCAATTTGCATAAGCACAGAAACACTGGGCTAAACTATAAACCTTAAAGGAAAAACAGAGTCGGAATGACAAAAGTATATCAATATTTACTTGTCAGTTATGACAGGCCTAACATATATTCACAGTAGTAAGATTTGGATATTAAATCTATGATAATTCTCTTTTATTATTATTGTAATTGGTATCATATGACAAAAACCCTTCCAAACCCAAAAATAAATTATCATTTATTTACAATTAAATGTATGTGTGTCTACATGTTTATCTGCATGGATATCACATGCTTACAGGTGTCTATGGGGTCAGAAGAGAGCAACAGATTAACTGGAACTGGAGTTACAGGTAATGTAACTACTTGATATTGGAACTAAACCACAGTATCATGAATAAGAAACAAACAGTTGTAACCCATGAGCCAATGCTCCACCTATATAAAATATGTGTTTAAAATTGTAGAACTGTTGATTGTGTTACAAACAAATGAAAAGCACAATGGAATCTCTGATTCTAAACTATAGAGAAGAGATTGCTTAGAAATAGGTTTTCTTTTTTTAACTTTATTTTTTATTTCTTCAAGTTACATCTCAATCGCAATCCCCTCCATACTCCCCACTCCAGTCCCACCCTCCCACACTCAACCCCCTCAACCCTCCATCCTCTTTCCTCTTTTTTTTTTTTTTTAAGTTTAAGGTATATCTTATTTCCCCCAATAGCTCCCCCTTTCAGTCCAACAAATGGCTCTTTCTCTTATAATAATAGATACAATACAAAACAACAGAGGTAATTAGGCCACAGTTAAGAGGGTTATATGGCTTAGCATACATTCAAAATGTCCAGTCCATATGTATTTGGCCCCTGACTTTAACATTCTACTATGCAACCATCTCCATGAGTTTAAAGTTCTATATCTAACTCAACATTCATAATAACTTGCAACACAATTTTAAAAGCATCATCTTAGATCCATAAAACCCTCTTGACTCCTAAAGAACTCAAAGTTTAATTATGAGATTCTAGCTATCTATTCTTCAACCACCTCAGAGACCTGAGAGGGATAAATATGTCTGATTTTATAGGAATACAGGGCCTGCAGCTTCCAAAACTAAGAAATGACATACCAGTGGCTGCCTGGACAGTTCCCATTTTCTCTCCATACATTACAGCATCAATCTTCAGTCGTTTGGCCCCGTTTCTCTGACAGACATTGATTGTAGCGCAGGGGTTATGAAGGACTTACCTACCCTGTCTTGGCAGAGCTAGGCTGTCGACTTACCTGCTTCCAGGTTTTGTCCTTTTTGGACAGCATTCTGTCTACAGTTGGAGCAAGGGGTTTTCCTGCCACGAGATAGGCTTGCAACTAATTCAGTCATCTCCCACTGGAGTTTCTTAGATTCTCATCTTCTACTTGGAGTAGAATAGGGGATGCTCTCAAGAGTTAATATGCCTTGATATAAAAAAAAAATCTAAAGTTAAGAAAACATCTTTGAATGCCATATTCTGCAGATCTCTTGAGGTTTTTGAAGAGGCCCTATCTATCTCTTATATTAGGATAAGCAGATGTTGCTTGTCTCTTAGCAGCTTTATTTCGATTAGCTTAGAAAATAACTATAATAGACTGTCATAGTACCTAACACAATGACCGGCTTGCATGACTATTAGTTTGCATTTCTTAATTATCCTAAACAGTTTATGACAATTAGTAGCAAAAGGCCGAAACTTCACATTTCATTTTTTTTCTTTACCCCCATCCCTTCCATCCCATTTCTCTGGAGTGGAGTGTCCCTATATAACAGTCCCTCATCTCAGTTCAGAGGTTGTATGAGGGCCAAGAGCCTCCTCATACAATGGGGGTCTACGAGGCAGTACCACCAGTGAAAAGTGTCTCATTGCCCAGGAAATAGAACTAAAAAACAAACTGGGAACAACCCAGATGTCCCTCAACCGAAGAATGGGTTAAAAAACTGTGGTACATCTTCACAATGGAATATTATTCAGCTATCAGGAACAATGAAATTATGCAATTTGCAGCCAAATGGATGGAACTAGAAAAGCTCATCCTGAGTGAACTAACCCAGACTCAGAAGGATGCATATGGCATCTATTCACTTATAGTAGGATTTTATCTATATAGTAGAGGATATCAATACTACAACCAACACACCAAAGGGAACATGAACATAGACTTTTTATTTTTTATTTTTTTTCTATTTTTTATTCTTTTTTATCTGTTTGTCTGCTTATTTTTTTGTTTGTTTTTTAGAAATAGGTTTTCAGCAGTTGAGACTGTTGATCCAGAAATCATTACCAACTGTGTGGTTTACAGATGACAATGTGGACACAAGATTATGCCAAAATTTCAGAAGCAGACCTTGCCAATATTTCATTGACATGCACTTATATTTAGCTTAGCAATATGTGAATCAACTGTCTTTTATTTTCAGTGTTTGTTTTACAAATAGCACAGGAATATGTTTATTTGCATTCTATTGAAAGGAACCCTTTAATTGAAATGCTAATAGCAACCTAACAAGGTGGCAAATCCTTAAAAGTTTTGCGCCTAATCAAACAAAAGAAATACTCAATTAAAAATGAACTTCTCCTTTAGTTTATCTTAGGATCTATATGCATGAATAGATTTATTAAAATTTCATTTCAATTTACTTCTTGAAAAAAATAAGCTTAAGCAATATTATTATGTTTAGACTAATGCATTCACATGTGATAATGATAAATGGTAGTCAGAGTGTTCAATTTGAAAATGAGAGATTTGTGAACAATTACCATTTTTTTTAGAGGAAACATTCACTATACCCTTAGTTTTGATCTATAATCCTCTGAACAAAATAAAATTTGTTCCAACCTTCACCTTTTAGTATATCTAATTTCTATCTCTCTCCCTGTGATCACTCAAAGAGGATCAGTTTACCTACTTTCTGTCCACTGTACATACACTCTAATACCCTAACTGTGATGATGAACTAAATTGATACTCAACCGTGACAGAAGGCATATATAATGTTTTTGAAAATATCAAACACATTAAATTGTAAAATAAAAAGAGCTTTGTTTCTGTCTCTGAAAGCAAGGTTAAAATATTATATAGCAACAACAAAAATGGTAGTAAAATAATTGTCAAAAATGCTAAATGTATATTCATAGTTTTCTGTGGTGGCTCAAAACTTATCCCACAAACTACTCCTCAGCCTCCCAAGGTCACTTCTGATTCTGTAGTGTTGTTTTGTGTTATTTGTGCTATTAACCTCTCTGTTTACATCTGACATCTAAAGTTCATATTTTCCCATCCTATCTTCATATCTCTGTTGGTGACTAAATGCACGTGATTATATTTGACAGAATCATGGATTTAGGATATTTTGGAACACCTATGAATGATTACTTTTTCTGATATTACAGGATCTGTAATATGTGAATGTTTTGTTAGAAGAATATTTTGTTAGAAGAATTCAACCTGACCCCATACGTGTTTCAGAATAGTAATAGAAAGATGAAAAGACAAAATAACATAGAAAAAATGTTTTCTTACAAGTCTGACTTGTATGAGAAATATCATTCTGATGAATTGAGCGAAAAAGCATGTGGGTAAACATAAGAGACCCATCCTGGGAAATGTAGTTCTCATTCTGTTTTTTTTTTTTTTTTCTCACTGCCTAGTGCAAACTCATCATATTGCACCCTCATCCATTGGTGTTGTCAAATCTCAGGCAGCTGGACCAGTCGGTGAATCTGATTGGAGAAAACTGAAATTCAGTTTTTTTTTTTTTTTATAAGTACTTTATTTTTTTTCAAGTTACATCTCAGTCGCAAACCCTTCCCTATTCCCCCTTCCTGTTCCACCCTTCCACCCTCTTCCCCCCCCAACAGCTTCTCTTTTCATTCCAACAAATGGTTCTTTCTCTTATAACAGTAAATTCTATACAAAACAGCAGAATTAAATATACCACATTTATGAGAGTTAAATGGCCCAGTATACCTTCCCAATGTCCAGTTCATACATATTTGGCCCCTGATTTTAACCTTCTACCTTCTAACCATCTCCATGAGTTTAAAGTTCTATAACTGACTTAGTTTTCATACTAACTTGCATCACTATTATAACCATCTTCTTAGATCTAGAACGCCCTCTTGATTCCTAAACAACTCAAAATTTAGCTATGAGACTCAAGCTGTCTATTCTTCAACCACCTCAGAGAGCTGAGAAGGATAAATATATCTGATTGTATAGGAAGTGCAGGGCCTGCAGCAGTTTTAAAAGCCTTGTCATTCCAGATGCTGGTGGGCAACTAACAATGCAGACTACCATCAGCAAAAGAATGCTATGAATTCGATAAGCTCTTACTTCACTTGATGGCTGCACATATATTAGCACAATAAAACTCCTAAAGAACTTGAACACATTCCCTCTTAAAATAGAAATATTTATTTATTTTTAAAATTTATTTATTTATTGCTTCAGGTTACATCTCCATCATAGTGTCCTCTTTCCACCCTTCCCAGTCCCACCCTCCTACCCTCTACCCCCAACCCTTCCATCCAAATTTTTTAAAATTCATTTATTTATTCAAGTTACATCTTGATCACAACCCCCTCTCTCATCCCCGTCCAGTCCCATCTTCCCATCCTCTCCCCACTCTCCTTCCTCTCCTTCTACTGTGATGGGGGGGCCACACATAACAAGACCCTCGGTTCATTAGTCACTTGAGAAATAAGAGCTTCCTTTTGCAATGGGGACCAACATTGAAGCCAGGCTAGGATAAGGTGTTTCACTAACAGACAGCAGAGTCCAAAACAGACACTGCCCCCCCCTCTACTTGCCAAGGGATCTGTATGAAGGCCAAGTTGCCTACCATATAAATCATCTATTTCTATGTCTAGCTCTATGTCTATCTCTATTTCTCTCTCTCATTTCTGTCTATCTATATCTGTATGTTTATCTATATTATCCATATCATCTGTAGCTTTACCTACATCATCTATATCTATATAATATGTCATCTATCTACATCATATATCTATATCTATGTCTATCATCTATATCTATCTATATCTATGTCTACATATCATCCATATTTATAGATAGATAAGATATGGGGTTTTAGACATTTTCCTTTTTTTTTTTTTTTGGTTAGTGTTTCAATCTCCAAGTCTCTAGGGATGTAGATAAGTTGGATATATTGATCTTCATGTGTTATTGTTGTCCCATCCAGGTCTCTTTATTCCTCTTCCCTCTCTTTTTTTTTTTTAAATACTTTATTTTTTTTTCTTCAAGTTACATCTCAGTAACAAACCCCTCTCTATTCCCCCTTCCTATCCCGCCCTTCCACCCTTTTCCCCCCAGAAGTTTCCCCTTTCAGTCCAACAGCTGGTTCCTTCTCTTATAACAATAAGTATTATACAAAACAATAGATATAAATATGCCACATTTATGAGTGTAAATTGGCCCAGTATACCTTCCCAATGTCCAGTTTATACATATTTGGCCCCTGACTTTAACATTCTACTATCTAACCAACTCCATGAGTTTAAAGGTCTTTATGTGACTCAACATTCATACTATCTTGCAACACACTTTTAAGAGTATCTTCTTAGATCTATAACACCCTCTTGATTCCTAAACAGTTCAAAATTTAACTATGAGACTCTAGCTGTCTATTCTTCAACCACCTCAGAGACCTGAGAGGGATAAATATATTTGCTTATATAGGAAGTGCAGAGCCTGCAGCTTCCAAAACTAAGAAAGAACATACCAATGACTGCCTGGACAGTTCCCATTTTCTCTCCATACATTCCAGCATCAATCTTCAGGCTTTGTGTCCTGTTTCTCTGACAGACATTTGTTATAGAGCAGGGATTATGAAGGACTTACCTACCCTGTCTTGGCAGAGTTAGGGTGTCGACTTCCCTGCTACCAAGTTTTGTCCTTTTTGGACAGCAGTCTGTCTGCAGTTGGTGCAAGGGGTTTTTTCATGCCAAGAGAAAGGCTTGCCACTAATTCAACCATCTTACAGTGGAGGTTTTTCGATGCTTATCTTCTACTTGGAGTAGAATAGGGGGTGCTGTCAGGCGCTGATATGTCTCGATATCAAAAAAAATCTTGATTTAAGATAACATCTTTGAATGCCATATTCTGCAGATCTTTAGGGGTTTTTGAAGATGCCCTATCCATCTCTTGTATTTAGATAAGCAAATGTTGCTTGTCTCTTAGCAACTTGATTACTGGGTAGTTTAGAGAATATCTGTGATAGACTGTCATAGTAGCCAACAAAGAGACATGTTTGCATGACTAGGAGTTTGTTTTAACTATCCTAGACCGTTTTAGACGGTTGGTATCAAGAGGTCAGAGCTTCACATTTTATTTTTAAGTATCTCTAGGTATGATACCATTGGGAAGCATTACCTTTAAATTTGTATCAATATACAAAGATCTATTCAATTGTGGTTAAATATACTCTTAATTATGTATCAATATACCAAGATCAATGCCTATGTAGCCCAATATAATCTTAATATTACGTCCATATGCAAGAGTCAATACCATTGTGGCCAACTATAATCTTAATTTTGTATCAATATACAAAGATCAATACCGATGTAATCCAATACAATCTTATTTTTGCACAATAAACAATGGTCAATACCACTTTAGCTAAATAAACTACTAATTTTGTATCAATATACAAAGGTATAAGGGCATATTCAATAATCTGCCCCTTCTTCTTGGACCTTCCTGTGCTATGTCTATATTTGATTTTTCTCAAGCCCATGCACTCCTACATAGGAGAGGAAGAAGGATACAGAAAAGGAAAAGTAGGATTTCCCTGGGGCTAACCTCCAAAACCCATTAAGACAGGACCATTTATCAGCTTGTAGTCTCTTCCCCTACATAACAGAGTTTTCAGTTATCCTTCAAATAACCAAAGAGAAGGGCGGAGAAACACCCTCCCCACCCTCTGGGCATGGGACGTCACTCTCTTAAAGTGACTTCCTGCTGATTTGGGTCATAGTAGACCTGTTTGGGGCCCCAACCCAAATGGAAAAAATGATTAAAAATGTTAGTACACTCCTTTTATGTTCAGTCTTTCTGTTCTCAGCTGTTTAGATGACCTAAGGGGTTTGTAGGCAGAAGCTGATCTTGCAGGTTTCACTGAGGTTCCTGTCGGGGCATTGTGTAGAGCTGAGCGTTCCCAGTGACATTGGATTGCTGTGGTGGTTGCAGGCCCCCGATGGAGACAGCTATTGAGGAAGTCTGCCAGGCAGAATCAACTGGGTCACTCGTCCTCCTTGGTGCCTGATTCTGCTCTCTGCTGAGGATTCCGCTGTCCAGCCGTCCTCGGGCTCTCCTAATGGACACTTCGATTCTCCTGGAATGATAAGAACAGAGCCCTGCCCCAATCCCAACCCTAGGACAATTGCCCTCTGTTTTTTTTTTTCTGAGGGGGGGATGGGGGGGCTAGGTAGTACTTCTCCTGAAGCAAATTTGGCCTTCTGACAACATACAAAGCGTTATCTTTCAATCCGGGTTAAAGAAGAAATCATTCTGTCACCTTGGAGCTAAACCAGCTCTAGTGTATATATTTTGAGATCCCAAAGGACAATCTGCCTGCATTGAGACGGCCTTTTGTAAGTAGCCTCCAAACCTAGGTCACTCCAAATCCCATGTGTGTGTCTCTGAACTCTAATTATTGGGATCAGGGACCTGTGTTTCCCATCTGAAGGGATCAAAGATGTGTTCCACCACTCCTGGATCGAAGTCTTTCTCTATTTAGAGTTTGCCCTGCATCAGGCTGACCCTGATCTCCGGGATCTGCCCGTTTCTGTCTCCAGTGTGCTGGGAGCTGGGACCAAGGGTGTACTCTTCTTGAATGGTGGGACCAAGAGTATGCACCCTCACCACCCCGCTCCATATGACTCCAGAATACATAAGACCACCAACTCTAAGGTGCCCCCCCATCTCCGCTGAAGTCAAAGGCATGGGCCAATACCACAATTCTCTTGTATTTTACCTTAGCTCCACGTCTTCTCTACACCTGGAGGTCTGCAAAACCAGGCCGAATGGCTGTATCCTCTGTTCCATTAACAGTGTTTCAGCCCTGCCCCCTGCCTTTTTTTTTTTTTTAGTTAATAAATTTATTTGTTTGTTGCTTCAGGTTACATCCTTATCATATTGTCCTCTTTTCCCGCTTCCCAACCCCACCCTCCCATGCTCTACCCCCTAACCCTTCCGTCTTGTTCCTCTGGGGTGGAGTGTCCCTGCCTAACAGTCTCTCACCACAGATCAGGAGTCATATGAGGGCCAAGAGCCTCTTCATTCACCGGGGGCCTACGAGGAAGTACTGCCAGTGAATGGTGTCTCATTGCTACTGGGGGAATACTTAAAAAAAAGACCAACAAACACACAAACCCACAAAAACAAAGAATATCAACAAAAAAAGAGAGGGAAAAGAGAAGGGAAAAGGAAAAAGAAAAAAAGAAGGAAAAAGAAAAAGATAAAAAAAAATTATGTCCTTGTTCCTTTTGATGTGTTGGTTGTAGTACAGATATCCTGTACGATATAGTTAAAATCCTACTATAAGTGAATAGATGCCATGTGCATCCTTCTGAGACTGGGTTAACTCACTCAGGATGAGCTCCTCTAGATCCATCCATTTGGTTGCAAATTGCATGATTTCATTGTTTCTGATAGCTGAGTAATATTCCATTGTATAGATGTACCACAATTTTTTAATCCATTCTTTAGTTGAGGGACATCTGGGTTGTTTCCAATTTCTAGCTATTACAAATAAGGCTGCTATGAACATAGATGAGGAGACTTCCCTATGTCTCCGTGAGAGGTCCTTTGGGTGTATACCCAGAAGTGGTATGGCTGGGTCCTGAGGCAAGGTTATTCCTAGATTTCTAAGATATCGCCAGACAGACCTCCATAGTGGTTGCACAAGCCTGCACTCCCACCAGCACTGGAGTAGGGTACCCCTTTCTCCACACCCTCGCCAGCATGCGCTATCATTTGAGCTCTTTATTTTAGCCATTCTAACAGGTGTTAGGTGGAATCTCAGGGTCGTCTTGAGTTGCATTTCTCTGATGATTAAGTATGTTGAACATTTCTTCAGGTGTCTCTCAGCCCTAAGGGAATCCTCCTTTGTGAATTCTCTATTTAGCTCCATCTCCCATTTTTTGATTGGATTATTTGGTTTCTTGGCATTTAGTTTCTTGAGTTCTTTGTAGATTTTAGAAATAGCCCTCTATCAGATGTGGGGTTGGTGAAGATTTTCTCCCAGTCTGTTGGTTGCCGTTTTGTTCGAATGACAGTATCCTTTGCTTTACAGAAGCTTTTCAGTTTCATGAGGTCCCATTTATTGATTGTCGATCTCAGGTCCTGAGCTGTTGGTGTTCTGTTCAGGAAGTTGTCACCTGTGCCAATGAGTTCGAGGGTTTCTCCTACTTTTTCTTCTAGTATCTTTAGTGTGGCTGGCCTTATGTTAAGGTCTTTCATCCCCTTGGAATTATGTTTTGTACAAGGTGGTAGGTATGGGTCTAATTTCATTCTTTTGCAAGTGGACATCCAGTTGGACCAGCACCATTTGTTGAAGATGCTGTCCTTCCTCCATTGTGCGTTTTTGGCTTCTTTGTCAAAGAATAGTTGGCCATAGGTGTGTGGATCCATGTTTGGGTCTTCAATTCGATTCCATTGATCCACTGGTCTGTTTATACACCAGTACTATGCTGTTTTTATAACTGTTGCTCTGTAGTACAGCTTGAAATCTGGGATGGTGATACCTCCAGATGTTTTTTCATTGTACAGGATTGATTTAGCTATTCTGGGCTTTTTGTTGTTCCATATGAAGTTGAGACTAGCTTTTTCCAGGTCTATAAAGAATTGTGTTGGTATTTTGATAGGAATTGCATTAAATCTATATATTGCTTTTGGTAGGATAGCCATTTTTATTATGTTGATCTTACCTATCCATGAGCATGGGAGATCTTTCCATCTTCTAAAGGCCTCTTCAATTTCGTTCTTCAGGGGCTTGAAGTTCTTGTTATATAGGTCCTTTACATGCTTGGTTAGAGTTATCCCCAGGTATTTTATGTTGTTTGTGGCTATTGTGAAGGGGGTTGTTTCCCTTATTTCTTTCTCAGCCCATCTGTTTATTGTATAAAGAAGGGCTTCTGAGTTTTTTGAGTTAATTTTGTATCCAGCCACCTTGCTGAAGTTGTTTATCAGCTGTATGAGTTCTTTGGTGGAGTTTTTGGGGTCGCTTATGTATACTAACATATCATCTGCGAATAGGGATAATTTGAATTCTTCATTTCCAATTTTAATCCCTTTGATCTCCTTTAGTTGTCTTATTGCTCTAGCAAGGACTTCAAGTACTATATTGAAGAGATAAGGTGAAAGTGGACATCCTTGTCTTGTCCCTGAGTTTAGAGGAAATGCTTCAAGCTTCTCTCCATTTAATTTGATGTTGGCTACTGGCTTGCTGTATGTTGCCTTTATTATTTCTAGGTATGGTCCTTGTATGCCCGTTCTCTCCAGAACTTTTAGCATGAAGGGGTGTTGGATTTTGTCAAATGCTTTTTCTGCATCTAGCGAGATTATCATGTGGTTTTTTTCTTTCATCTTGTTTATGTGGTGAATTACATTGATAGACTTTCGTATATTGAACCATCCCTGCATTCCAGGGATGAAGCCTACTTGATCATGGTGTATGATACTTTTGATGTGTTCTTGAATTCGGTTTGCTTGTATTTTATTAAGTATTTTTGCATCTATGGTCATGAGGGAGATTGGTCTGAAGTTCTCTTTCTTTGTTGGGTCTTTGTGTGGTTTAGGAATCAGAATGACAGTGGCCTCATAGAATGAGTTTGGCAGTGATCTTTCTGTTTCTATGTGGTGGAAGAGTTTGAAAAGTAATGGTGTTAGTTCCTCTTTGAAGGTCCGGTAGAATTCCGTGCTAAAGCCATCTGGCCCTGGGCTTTTTTTGGTTGGGAGATTATTAATGACTGTTTCTATTTCCTTAGGTGTTATTGGGCTGTTTAAGCTGTTAATCTGATTTTGATTTAGTTTTGGTAGGTGGAATTTATCGAGGAAATTGTCCATTTCGCTTAGGTTTTCAAATTTAGTGGAATATAGATTTTTAAAGTAATGTCCGAATATTTTCTGGATCTCCTCAATGTCTGTTGTTATTTCTCCCTTTTCATTTCTGATTTTGTTGATTTGTGTTCTTTCCCTTTGCCTTTTAGTTAATTTGGCTAGGGGTCTGTCTATTTTGTTGATTTTCTCAAAGAACCAACTCTTGGTTTCGTTGATTCTTTGTATAGTTCTTTTTGATTCTAAGTTGTTGATTTCAGCTCTAAGTTTGATGATTTCCTGTCTTCTGCTCTTCTTGGGAGTGTTTGTTTCTTTTTTGTCCAATTCACCCAGCTTAGCTGTTAGTTCACTAACATGAGCTGTCACAATTTTCTTTTTGAAAGCACTTAGTGCTATGAACTTTCCTCATAGCACTGTTTTCAATGTATCCCATAGGTTTGGGTATGTTGTGTCTTCATTGTCGTTGGATTTTAAGAAGTCTTTGATTTCCTTCCTTATTTCTTCCCTGACCCAGTGGTCATCCAGTAAGGAGCTGTTCAATTTCCATGTGTGTGTAGGCTTTCTGTTGATTCTTTTACTGTTGAAGACCAGCTTTATTCCGTGGTGTTCTGATAAGATACAAGGTGTTATTTCAATTTTCTTGTATCTACTGAGACTATCTTTGTGACCAATTATGTGGTCAATTTTGGAGAAGGTTCCGTGGGGTGCTGAGGAAAAGGTGTATTCCTTTGTTTCTGGGTGATACGTTCTGTAGATATCTTTTAGGTCCATTTGTTTCATGATCTCTGTTAGATTCAATATTTCTCTGTTTGTCTTCTGTCTTGATGATCTGTCCTTTGTTGTGAGTGGGGTGTTGAAGTCTCCCACTACTAATGTGTTGTGATCGACATGCGCTTTACGTTTTAGAAGTGTTTCTTTTACGAAAGTAGGTGCCTTTGTATTTGGGGCATAGATGTTCAGTATTGAAATTTCCTCTTGATGAATATTCCCTTTAATGAGTATATAGTGCCCTTCTTTGTCTTTCTTCATTAACTTCAGTTGGAAGTCTGTTTTGTTTGATGTTACGATGGCTACTCCACCTTGCTTCCTGGGTCCATTTGCTTGGAAAACCTTTTCCCAGCCCTTTACTCTGAGGCAGTGTCTATCTTTTGTAGTTAGATGTGTCTCTTGTATACAGCATAAGGAAGGGTCTTGCTTGCGGATCCACTCTGTAAACCTATGTCTTTTTATTGGGGAGTTGAGTCCATTGATGTTGATGGATATTAGTGACCTGGGGTTGTTATTTCCCATTAGTTTGGTATAGGTGGTGGTCCTGTGCCTCTTTTGGTTTAGTTGCTGAGGGGTTTTCTATTCCCTTTGTTTTCTTGGGTGGAGTTTTCTTCTCTGGGTTGGGATTTTCCTTCTAGGATTTTCTGTAGGGCTGGGTTTGTGGGTAGATATTGTTTAAATTTGATTTTGTCATGGAATATCTTGTTTTCTCCATCTATGTTGATAGAGAGTTTTGCTGGGTAAAGTAGTCTGGCTGGGCACTTAT